>JBAMBL010002770.1:0-37968 GCA_037043405.1 Drosophila subquinaria
AATAAAATGTTTAAAGCATAATTTGATTCTCCCTGTAACCAACTAAAAGTAACAAGAAAGGAGAACATGATTGTGTACTACATAAAGTTAGTTTTATTAGTAAATATTTGTATTTTTGGGTTTTCCGGTGATACATATTTAGATTGGTTTAATTTATGGCATACTCGTAGTGGTATATATTAATGTTAATTGTATAATTTGTTTAGTATTAGATTAATCGAGCGCGTTTTTAGTAACTGAAATGTTAAATAATTAAAGATTTTCAGTTTTAGTTCAGTTTAAGTTGAGTTGGATGAAATTCAATTAGTTTAGACATTAACGTGAAAACAAAAAGATTCCAAACAGAAATCATCTTTAGAGCTGGTTAGAAGTATAGGAAATATTTTAGAAATACTCGTATTCGCATTAAATAGCTCTATTATGGATATTCTTCTATATATCATTTAAGCTTACATTTAATAGCACAGTTAGACATAGTTATCTTTTTTGTTTGTTAAGTTAGCGCATAGTTTACTTTGAATCTGAATCAGAGTTAACGAAAACAAACCAGTTACAGAGTTTTGTACATATCCCTTAAGACAATTAACTAATAGTTTAAGGAATTCTCCAAAATAGTGCGGAAATCGAATTGTTTTGAGCTTTGAAATCATACATATATATTCAAGAAATATATTAGTTAGCTGTTGTTAAATTGTGTGCAATATTTAAGACAGACGTTTTAGACATTTACATATAGCACGTGTTATATAGTATTTCATTCGTATAATCATACATTTCGACTAAGTATCTTTGTCATTAGTTATTCGTATTATACCATACTAATATCAGTAAATAAGTATAAATTATTGCTAGCAAGCTTTGCAAATTGTTTTTCATAAAAATTCATCAAAATCTGTTGCCATTTTCGCATCGAAATCTAGATATTATAAATAAATACCTGTTTGCTGATATTTTACTAGTTATGTTATTAATTTCATTATTCAGACATTCACATATGCAATAGTTGTTAATTAATTAATTAAATACACTTAATTTACTAATTATTGTTACCATTGTGGATGAGATGTTTGGTGTACGCGTGTGGGCTATGATTATGAATGAATTTTGCTTGCTTTTTAGAGCGATTCCATTAAATTTAATTTAAGATATTTTCTCTCTTTCCTTCCCTTTCAATTTTTTTTTAAGATTTTTAAGATTTTCCATTTTTTTCGTTACATTTTCATTGCCATGATATATGAGTGTGTGCAGTGTGAGAGCCTAGCTTGAACTCGATGTGTGTGTGTGCGAATGTGTGTTTTGTATTAATGATTCGCGTTTGTTAATTATTTAAATAATTGTTAATGCTTGGTCCATTAAAGTATAAAAATTTCGTTACTATTTGCTTAGCCTTGATAGAACTGATTAATCGACAAAATGCCGAAAAGTGCAATGGATGTTGGAGTGCTGTGATCCAAGGATTTCAAGATAACTGAGTAGCTTTCCTTGCCTTGCCAAGTGCAATAATGATATGCATCATCTACTTACTGGAACATTAAATGGTTTCCTAATCAAGTAAAAGGTCTGAAAAATTTTAAGAAGAGAAAATTTAGTGCTTAATAAGCATCGGTGCATTGTGTTCGAATAGTTGGTACTTAAATATATATATTCGCAATATAATCTTTGCTGAGATGTAATGATATGAATCGAAATGTCAGAGATATTGGTATTGTTAGAGGTATGCTGAATGAACGCTGTAAAGTTAATTTAACAATTTCTTTTCAGTTTTATATATATTCCGTACTGAATCTAACAAATGTTTAAGTATTTTTTCATATTTGTATCTTTAACAAATTAATATTTTGCTTGTTCAAGTATTTCGATTATTTCTAAATAAATATTTTGGTTTACCAGTTTATTTTTTTTTTTTTTTGATTAAAGAAGATACGAAAACTCGATTTCAATTCTAATGAAAACCTAAGTATTTTGAATCAACGTGTATTGTTTTACTTATTGCTTTATTGTTGCAGTTAACCTTAACGTGAATTGCTGTTGCTCTTGGCAATAACTAAATATTATTGATACCAATTGGTTTATATAATTGCATTATTTGCATTTTTAGATTCATAAATCGTTTCCTTTAGTGAATCAATTAGATTTGACAAATTCTTTTTGTTCATAACGATTCAAATTACACAAATATTTATTTCGAATTTAATTATTTAAATAAATATTTGTCAATTTTGAACTGTGGTCTCATGACACAAATTTTCAAAAATGTTGTTGCTCGTTTCTCGCGCTAGAGTTTTGTTTGTTGTTGTTGTGGTTGTTGTACACAAATTTCAAATACCGAATAAATTAATTAACAAAATTTATCAAAAAAAAAAACCATTTGCTAAGCTTTGCGTTCTCCTTCTACCCGCTACTCATGTTGCACATTTCATTTTACATTTTGTCGGAGGAATTTTGTAGCTGCCTCATTCGGTCGATATAAGTATTAAAATTGTTGTTCGATGCTGCTGTTGGAGAAAGATAATAATTGTTGAATAAGTTATTAACTGAAAGATTGGTTTTCCTTTTTGATTTACATGTGATTTAAAATTGCAAACATTTATTTTCAGAAAATTAAAATACCTGTTGAGCTAATAAAGAAGCAACATAAAATATTATAGTATGTGTAGGAAATGTTTTAGATTTTCCCGTTTCTTTTGTGTGCTTTCTATGTGCTTAAAATAATATCACATTAAAATGTTTTGCAGAACTTAAATGGAAATTTGTAAATTAAACATAAACTTTAATACTAGAGCGCATTTAAATAGAAATAGAAGCCAAAGTAAATAAATCGCATCGATAAATATGGAAATTAAACATTATTGTTATTGATATTATCGGATGCATTGAGATATACAGAGAGATTTGTTTTGTTTTTTTTTTACACAATTAATTTGCTTGCCAGATTCACATAGAATTGAATCAAATTTAAAATACAACTACATACATGCAAATTTGTCTACTTATAAATTAGGAACTTAATTATAAAATTATCAATTTGTATAATTATAATAAAAAACTGAAGAAACTAGACGATTAAGTAAAGTGGAAGAGAGAAACAACACATCATTGGATTGCTTACATTTGTTGCTACTACATTTGAGGAATTAATTGGAATTAGAGCTCGATCCGAAGGTATATTGACATATATATTTGACGTATTGATATTGATGTATTGACATATTGGAATTTTGGTTCGATTGGTATATTCGATTCTCGTCACGATATTGGGCTAGTTTACTGTTGGCTTTGGCGCTGACTAAGTTAAATGTAAAATTAAACACACATGTCGCTATTTTTCTCTCCTTCTCTCTCTCTCTCTCTCTGTTGTCGGTCTCTCCCTCACTGTCACTCTCACCCCGTTGACGCTGCCACGCTCCTCACTTGGTTTCTGCATTTTGCTATTTTTTTGTGGTTTTTTTTTTTTATATTTTGTTATTGTTTAATTTACTCGGCTTTTGGATGCAACTCTTCTCTAGCGCTTGCGTTTTGTCATACAAAGTCCAGCTCGGAGCGGGTGCTGTACATTTTGCGCTCCAGGGAGCGTTCGAACCACTTCTTGATCTCGGAGACAATCAGCACGGACGAGGTGAGCGTGACCAGAAAGACTATGTCGTAGGCGTCAAGTGGCTCCGTTTGGAATACCATCTGGAGAGGCGGAAAGTAAATGACAAGCATTTGGCCAATTATCGAGAAAGCAACGGCCAGCAGGAACATGCGATTGGTGGTGAGTCCAATGGTGAAGACACTCTTCGTCTGGGAGCGACACGAGAGCGCATTGAACATGTCAAAGAACACAAAGCATGTGAATGTCATTGTCGTATCCCGCTTCGTCTTGCCCAACGTTCCATCGGCCATTTCACGCTGGAATACCCACAATGTGCCCAAAACAATGATGCTGGCACTGAGCAGCACATTGACAATCACAGATTTCGTGATCATCGGTTGCTTAACGTTGCGGGGCTTCTGCTTGAGCACATCATGATCCACGGGCTCCACGCCCAGCGACTGTGCCGGCGGCCCATCCATTATAATGTTGATCCACAGTATCTGCATGGCATTCAACGGATTGGCAATGTCCATTAACGTGGCCAGCGCAATCAAGGCCAACGCTGCAATCGAGGTGCTCAGCTGAAAGCGCACAAAGTTCCTAATATTGTAGAAGATGCCTTTTCCCTCCTCAATGGCGGCGCTGCAAAGAAAAGGAAAACAATTAAAACACTTGCTAAACATTAGATAATGACACTAAATTAAAGTGGAATTTAATTTGAATTTGAATTGCTCTGATTGGAGTTTTATGGGCTCTTCCCCAATACTTGCAACGAATGTTGAATCAATTTCCCAATATTTCCCGACTGTTGCAAGACTTTTTCTTTTCAGTATTAAATTTAAAATGATGTATAATTGGTTTAAATCAGCGGTGGGCACGAAATCTGAATTTGGGAGCACTACAACAACATCAACAACAACAACCCTATTAGAGTCTACCTAAGTTGGGAGCAGCCGCTGCTCCCGGAGCCACTGCGTGCCCACCGCTGGTTTAAATTATGATTTTAAAAATATATTTTATAATTTTTTTTGTAATTCTAGTTTTTAGATTTTTAATTAATTTTTAATTTAATTTTTGGATATCTCAGCATTTATTTATTTGCTTAATCAAGCGTATTATTAAATGCTTTATTGGATTTATCTTTTTAAGAAAAATACTAATGTTATTTTAAATTTTTTAATTTTCGTATGAAGCAGCTAAGATTTGCCTTTCTTAAGCAGCTGATTTATTTGTTTCTATTACTATTTATTACTTTTACTTTTCAAATCGTTTCAAAATCGGATTTCGGCAAGATTTCTTTGAGTACTTACATAATGGTATGAAAATCATCGTTGACCAATATCATGTCAGCCGCCTCCTTGCACACATCTGTGCCGTTCTTGCCCATGGCAATGCCAATGTCCGCCCGCTTCAAGGCAACTCCATCGTTGACTCCATCGCCTGTCATGCCCACAATGTTGCCAGTGCGTTGCAGCGACTTGACAATCTCCAGCTTGTGGCGCGGCGAGACGCGATAGAAGACGCTCACATTGTTGGCCACCTTGTCCAGTTGATGCTCATTCAATTGATCCATCTCCTGGCCAGACAGCGTCTGATGGTGTATGGTATCGATGCCAATTAAATTAGCTGCAATATATAATAAATAAATAATATATTAGATGAGATGGAATATTATATTAGAGTAAGCAAATCTAGCTCCTTTATCTACAATATTTGCTGGCATTTATGCTTCTACTCTGCTAACTGACACTTAAGCTGAAATGTCCTCCATGCTCACATTTTTATGGCGTAGATTAAATGACAGCATTGCAGAAACCATTAAAATTCTCTACTAAAAATTGTTATAGCTGATAACAAAAATATATATGTATATAAATAAAGTTGAGAACAACGCGTGTAAAGATGTAAAGAGTAAAATGTTCATAGATGACAAAGAATATTGTTAAATGTACCCTGTACACCGATAAGAAAAGGACGGTTTGTAAATTCAACAATAATCTTGAATGCTTTTCTTTATTTATAAAATAAGATGACTTTAGGAGAATAAGTATTACAAATATAAGTGATCGCCTTATTGAAATGCATTTTTATTGGCACAAGCTCTAAAAATCAGATCTTTGCTTTCAAATTTAAGTATGCTGGCACCAGTTAAGGTTTAAAAATAAATAAAATATCAAATTAATCCATACAAACTGTCAGTTCGAGATATCTTAATTTTTAATAAGGCTTTAATTTAATTGATACAATTTTTTTTTTTTTTTTTAAACCCTTAAAAATATGACAATCATTTTAAATATTTAAAATGTAAATTTTTGATTCTTGCTGGAATTTTAGTGCAAATGCGAGCAAGAATAAAAAGGCAACTTCATTATCTGCAGTCTAGAATTGCACAATTCAATGCTGTCTTTATCTGGCCTTAAATGATGGCAGGGTATAAACCATATATAAAAAAGGCAGACAAGGCAAATTTTAAAAATGAATTTACTGGAATGCTGCGTTAACTATTTGCCATGGCACTTGAATGGATCCGGCGATGCTACTCATAAAATGGCAACCGCCAACTGCTTTGGCCAAGATGAAAATGGCGCGTATTCAAATTTTGCATTAATTTTAATTTAGCAAGGAGAGATAGAGAGAGAGAGACAGATAGAGAGAAGTGAAAGAAGAAGATGCTGGGTAAACTGAAACTGTTGGAAGATTGTTGATAGGATAGGAATAGGTATGTATAAGGTATAAGCAAAGGAATGTGGCTGAATGTTGTTGGCCGGCCACCTTTGCCGGATGAGGATGAGTCAAAAGATATCCCTTGGTGGCTGCAACGCTGCTTTTAATTGTCTCGCTCGGCGTCCTGCGCCAGGACGAAGCTGCAAGCTGATGATGAAGATGACGTTGAATGCGTTTTAATTACGTTTTGCTTTTGCTCATTTTGCCGCACATTTTTGCCCATTGTGTGCACCGAGACTCATTGTTGCCGTTGTTGTTGTCGCCTCTCTTGTTGCCGTTGTTGTTATTATTTACTTCAGTGCGCTTTGGCTAAAAATTTTACACAAACAGGACAGAGATCGTCCTGGCACTTGCCAAGACAAATACGCGGGCGCCATAATGAAAAATGGAGACGCGCTTTTTGCATTTGAAAAAAAAAAAATAAAAAAACAAACAAACATCTCTCTTTTTGTTGTTGGCCTTAACAGCTGCTGCTTCCTTAGAGCATACTTCATAAATGCGCCCAAGTGCAAGAAACAACAGCTTAAATTGAAAACTGGGAATTATCCTTGGCTCCCAGTTGATTCACAATTGAATTTTAAACAATTCACCCCGCTCACAAATTAACAATTGTTTCCAAAGTTAAAGTTCCTCACTTCCATCGCGTAAATTTTACTTCAATTTCAATCATCAGCCATTTTCTTTGCTTGCCTGTTGCTTTGTCTAGTTCATCGCCAATTGCTTGGAAAATGCAGTGAAAAGCCGAGTCGCTTTACCCCTGGGAACACAAACAAAGGCCACAATCCAGGTAACGGATTACCTGGGAATTAGAGAAGCGCTCAGTTCAAGTTGACGGACAAATAGAACTTTAAGAAGTCATAGAATATTTTAAAAATCATATAATTCTTAGAAAATTGGAGGACTATTATAAATTTTGCACAAAATATGTTACTTGTCTAGCTTTTTTAATTTTATTTCTGGTTATCTGAAATTATATATTGTAATTTCGTTGAATGTGAAAAAATTCAAGATCCAAAAGCGCATTCAATGTTTATATCACTTCCTGTGTTGAGAATTATTTCACTTTTTTTCTTATCGAAAATTCATTCCACTTGGGTTAAAAGATTCATCAATCAGGCTTTTGCCACAATCATTTCCATTTGCAATTGTCATCGCAGGTTATGCGAGGTCATCAGACACCTGTTTCAGCGACTTTATTACCTGTGATGACGTGATGACTTCCATCATTGCCATTGACCGCAAAAGGTAACAACAACAACAGCATAGTTAAGGCATAATCTGTGCATATTGCCAATATCTATGTGTGAAAATTGCAATTTCAAATGGATTTTCAATTTCTGCTGATGACAGCAAAACATCTGCCAATCAGAGACGCGTTTTTCACCATTCGCCAGGGTCAAGCCACAGTCTCTCACATTAATAAAAAAATCAAACATTTTTTTGATGCCAATTTCGTTTCAGCAATGGATAAAAAATACTTAATTGCAATAGGCTTTTTTTACTCTGAGGGGCAATATTTCATGTTGATAAAAATATTTACATTTTCTACATGATATTATTTTATGGAGAGATGGGTTTTTGTATAGCACAATGGGCTTTATATAAAAAACACATACATATATAGAAAATAAAAGGGTTTTACTTAAATCTCGAAATAATATAGAAAATGAGAAAAAATGTATAACCACAATGAAATTACAGAATAGATTCACAGTTTAAAAAAATATTTTTATCATAAAATTGACTTACTATACCATAGTGCAAAGTTCAGATTAATTAAAAATGAGTTAAAAATGCGTTAGTGTTATAATAATAATGGATAGGATATATCAGATGCAGACAATCGAAGCATAAGACGAGCATGAAAAACTTTATGAACCCAACCAATTTTCCAGTTTAATTTTTGAGGCCAACTTTGTTGTTATATTTGATAAATGTCTGGAGGAAAGAAGATGAAAATGCCACACATAGTTCAGAGAGGGCAGAGAAAAGAGGAATACTATTATAGTTATGCCTGCCACAAACAAAGTTGCACTCAAAATGAGTGGAAGAGTTGGGAAAACTTCATACAAAGTTTATATAAAAATTTGTCAAAGCCGAGAAAACCGCAGGCGAAAAGCGGATTAGACAGGAAAGTTGGTAGAGGAAGAAGCAAGGAAGGAAAAGCATGAAAAAGTAAATGAAAATGATGGCCAAGTTTATGAAAATGTGAAGCGAGTTTGTTGCATGCAACAAGCACATTCAGCTCCAGCTCCAGTTGCCACTTTGATGGCCTGAAAAATCAAAGCAGCAAATTTCACTGCGCTGGAAAAACAAAAGAGCAAACTACAAGAAAAATAACAACAACAACAAGATGAAGAAGAATCCTCATTTGGTAATGGAAAATTCGAGGCATGGCTAAAGGGCGTGCTGCAAGTGACATTTGCATTTATATCGTCAGCTCTTTAAGGCAGAGAGGAGAAAGAATGGAGGATAAAAAGGGGTGTATTCCTTGTGCTGTTTATTAAGCGACTTTCGTGTACGTGACAATTCTTTCGACGCCGACATTGTCATTCTCCTGAATCCTGGCTGCCTCATGGCTTTCTTTTCAGGGCATGGCAATCGCTGTGTGATTATCTCTGTCTTCCGTTTGGTTTTCTACTCGGGGGCACAAACACATCCTGGCATCAGTTATCCTTGTGCATGAGTGAAATCAGCATCCAAGCCGATTGATGTGAATTACGCCCCCACAACTGATTGTCAGAGGACTCCACCATTGGATTACAAGTGCATTTCCGAGAGCATTTCGCTAATTGGATATGTGTCAAGTTTGAGAGAGAATCAAAGCAACAGCTGCCACTGCAACATGACAACACAGGGTTGCAACAACAACAACAATAACAACCCCAAGGCGTGACACAAGTCCGGAAATGTGGCATTGATTAAGATTTACTCAAGTGCAGCTCCTAGTCTGAGATTGTCCTCCTAATTGTCTATTAATACGTGTCGACGAGCTGTTAAGCAAACATCTAGCGACATTGCAACTTCATTGAAATTGCAATTGCAAATGCAATTCCAGATTTAAGCTTGCTTTACTTTAAAATTCACTCAGTTCACTAGAAAGTCAGTGGAAATCTAATTAAAAGAATTTATTTGTCAATATTTCAATTAAAATTTATCTGCAATACATTTAAAATTCATTTGAATTTGTTTTAAAGAAAAATGAAATACAAATATGAATTCATTAAAGTTAAATCAATGTGGTAGCATTAAAAAAACTTAGCATTTTTAGTTATAAATTTTAACCAAGGATTAAAACCGAAACGAATATCGGTATCAGTTACGGTTTCGGTTGAATAAAGGTTTCGTAACGGTGAACCGGTTTTTGTATGTTTCGGTTTTGTAATACCGGTATGGTTTCGGTTCACAAAAATAAAATTTCTTTGCAAAAATATAATTATATTAATAAAATAATAATAATTAAAAAGAAATCACTTTCTGAATGTTTCATTCACACATTTATTTCATATATTCTTCAGTTTGATGTAATTTAGTTACATTTTAACAATGTTAATACATATTTCATTTAACAAATTTATTTTATTTGCGCTTATTCAGTGCTATGAAAATTCGATCATGAATATCACAAATAAAAATTCAAAATTAAACATAAGATAATTAAAATCAAGAATCAAAAAAACAAATATCAAAGATATAAACACAAAACTAATAACAAACTATCAGAGATTGCAATCAAGACTTCTGAGTCGGAAAAAATCGAAACAGTTCATAATTTTTCGTTTTAAATAATTTTTTTTTTATTTTTATTATAAAAATTTAAAATAAAACATGCATTAAAAATTTTATTTTAAAATTACACCATAATTCTTATATGCAATTTTTATAATAACAATTAAAAATAAAACTTTTTTTCAATTTTTATTATTATCTTGTTGTTTTCTGGATGTAAAACCGAAATTAACCCTTATAAATGAAAGGGTTACTAACCGGTTATTTCGGCATACAGAGTTTCGTTTTTAAGGTTTCGGTCAAATGAAAATATTTTTTTTTTAATTTCAATCGGTTTTTACCGGCTAAAGGTTACGGTTTCGGTTAGGATTTTAATCCCTGATTCTAACTAACGATATTTTCAAGATATTTTATATCAACTATTCGTATTATCACAATCACTAGACATAAATTAGTTATTGATGTTATATCAATATTGACGTTATACTAAATACTAGTTTATTCAATGAGAATGCCGTAAAGCATAATGAAACAAAGATATCTTTGAACATAAATATATTAAAAATAACATATCTATAGGCATCCAATTCACAAAATTACATACTATCATCATCAATAATATCACTAGACACTTAAACTGTTTTCATTGATGTTTCAACTATGACGACTTAATGCGTAGTTCAGACACTTGATGATTCTAGTCTACGAGTAATTCTTACAGTTTGTGGTTAGACACTCGAGACGGAGAGAATTTAACCAAAGTCTGAGTCTGATTCAGAGCCAAGTGAATTTACCACAGATTCAATTAGCCGTTGGATGAGAAGCTCTGTTTAAGGGACTAATGACAAAACTGGCAGCATAATTGGCAACCAAATTGAAAATGAAATACACCAACCTAATTATGTCTGCACCCCTTGGAAAACTGAACTGTCTGATGTCTAATTGTCTGTCCTTAGTCAAAGATTGATGCTAGAGAGATCGTACAACAAATTGGTAAGGATTAGCACAACCAAGCTGGTCAGTAACTAGACAACCAAACAACAACCGGCCAAAGGCCCAGGCTGGTGGCCAATTAGGCAGCCGATTCCCTCTAAGCGGATTTTCATCTCAACAATAACAAATACATAGTGCAGACATGATGAGGGCTGCAACATTTGATACAAGGGCAGGAAGCTGGAAAACTCATTTGCTCATTTACAATTTGTACGTCAAAATTTCAATCAATATGCACGCTCGTAGCTCGAGGCATTAAATCAAATTCAGTTAAACTCCCTCATTCCCCCAATTCCGCTTGAAACGCTCGGATATTCTATAATTATACCGTTATTCACGGCTACGAAAGGGAAATTGCAAACAGCAAAAAAATGCAAAAGCTACAAGCGAGACTATGAAATACCCTTGAAAAACATGCGTAAAAAAAAGTTTTTGATAAGAATGTTATATCATTATATTATTATATCGATTGTAGTATATAAAAAAATCAACATATTTATATACAAATCAAATTATATTAATTTTAAAAGGCTTTTACAACAAATTTTGTATTTAATTCCGAAATTAAGCAACAATTATATATTTTATTCATATTCAAACAATCTGGCAACGCCTAAGAAAAGCAGCATTATTAAGTTGGCTGCAGTTGAGCTTCAGTTTATAAACGAAAACGTAACAAACCTAATGCCAAAACCTATAAGACCCGATTGGCTGACTATTTAAACGAGTTGGTGATGCGAAATGCAAGTAAAGTGAATTGAAGTTTCTTTTATAAGGTTTTGTCAGAGCTGATGAAAGTTTCTGGACGCAAGAGATGGAACGGAAAGGCACTGAAGTCGTTGTCCATGTTGATGAATTCCTGTTCACTGCAGACGCGCAACAATGATGATGATGATGATGGGAATGAAGAGCATGATGAGCATGATGAGTCCTGACGCTGACGATGACGATGGGGAGTTTGGGCCAGAGTTAATTATTTCAGCGACTGACGATGCGACGACTGCTGATGCTGATGCTTCTGCTTTTGCTTCTGATGTTGTGCGTCCTCCTGTGCGTTGCAGGATATTAGATGAGGGCCTTGTCCCACTCCCCCTTCTGGTTGCTGATATTTACCCTCCGGTCGTCACAGGACTTCATCTCTGAATGTCGCTCTACCTGTTCTTTCCCCCTCCCCCCAGTCCCATTACAATTTTCTTTTCCAATTTTTCTCCTTCGTCTATTTTTGCTTTTTGAACTTTTTTGTTCGGTTTATTTTTTAATGTTGCTCTGTATGCGCTTTGTGTGCTATCTTTTCCAATTTGCTGCGCTCGCTTTGCGGCATTGCTTCTAGTTTTTTCTTTTTTTATTTTCTCCATTTTTTTGTATTTTATTCAACGAGTTTTGGCGAATTTTTCGTTGCATGCCACATGCCACGAGGCGTTGGAGTTGCCATTTCAATTTAAATACCTTGTATATGGTTAAACTTAAGGTCTTTGTAGTTAATGAAAAACTTGGGCAAGATGCCTGCGTACTTGGCTGGGCAAACAGCATACCAGCCTTCTAGTTAGCAAAGCACTTTGCCAGCAATTTTATGCAACTTCCCTGGCAAATTTGAAGAGCGCCAAACTTGAAAGTTTTCACACAAAACTATTTATATACATACATATATACGTAGGTATCTGAAGAACCTCAAGTACAGTTGTCACACACGCTCTACCCGGAATAAGTGAGAGAAGACTCAACTCCTCCTATTCCTCCTCCTCCCCCCAAGTGCAACTGAGCCGAAACTTCAACTGGAACTCAACTTTGCGGCTAACTGAAACTTTCAACAGCTTCAACTGACATGGTTAATTAATTCTGTTTGCATACTTTTAGGCTATCCGGCAACACTGGCTATCCCCTTGCCTTGTGTCCACGTCCTTTAACCCTTGACTTTTCAGCCCCAGTCCCCGAATAGAGATGCGTGTATTTCTCCCTTCACATAAGAGCACATACACATTCATCATGGGCCATTCTTGAAAATATTTCCATGCTAAGCATAAATTGCGGTTCCTTCAGGAAGGGGATGCCACTTTTAATTACGCTGCGTTGACAAATTTATTTGAATAGTTTCGGGCGGCTGGGCGGGCCAGCACTTAAGATAAGGCCAACAATTTGTGGCCAACATGAGCAGCACTTAAAGAGCTTTTAATCGAGTTTCGAGTTAAGGTAATCATAGAAATAGTCCCCAAAAATATTAATTTGTCAGCTCGGGCTAAAGATATTGTTGGCTTGTTGTGTGCCTAAAGTTAGGTTCACTTAAGTTTTGTTATCTACTAAACAAGATAACTGGGACAATATTTCTTAATTGGATTTGTAAGCTAAAATGATTCAAAAGAATTTGCTCAAATCTGTCTTAGATAAGTTTCTTTGTAAATAAAGTGACAATGATATAAAATTTGTAAAGCAACCAAGAGTTAGGATTTTTTTTTAACACAATCAAACTTTTCTAAGATGAAGACCATACTTAAACACAGATCAAAATCATACAAATAAAGTGAGCATGGAGGGCTGTTTACTATTCAAATATATAAACAATAAAGATCTTTCAAAATATAAACGAGAAAGTAAAAACCAACTTCCCAAAGGTGAACAAACAAAAACAAATCAATCGATCATGGAGTATATTAAATGGAATATGAACACTTTAAAAGATCCATTAGAATTAGAATTAGATTTCAAAGCAAGTAAATAAAGTGACTGTGTAAGATTTTTTTAAATTAAGAAATGATAAAAATTTATGAGAATCACTTTTACGAGGTGTGTTTAAAGGAAAAGGTAAATTTTGTATTTTCGCGGGCTGTGTACATTCGATTATCGATATTTTCATTTTTTGTTATAATCGGACACATATGTTTATCAAATGATTGCATTAGCAGCCAATTTCGATTAGTAGTTTGATTTTGACCAAGGTGGATTTATACCTGGTGATGTATTCGCTCTCTCTCGGGGCGGAATTGTCAAAATGAGTCTGACGTGAGAGAGACGACAGAGATAGATATGGGTAATTCTCTAATGTCGAATGCGACATTCGTACGCATTCAAAGTGAAATAAAACATATGCCAAAACATTATTTTGTTGTGACAAAAGGGGAAACTTATAGGTCTTGATTAGCACTATAATTGATGCTTAGGCTGATTTTGGGAAATTGTTCGTTTTCAAGATAATTTAAAATAACCAAGACATTCGCACGCGACTCAGATAGAAGTCGTTTTTTCGGCGACCAGCTCTAACACTAATTTCGGCAAAACGTAAACGAATATTTTGATCCAATTTATTTTGAAATGTAATGCATTCATTTATCTAAAAAATTCATTTTGTTTGATTTAAAAATATTAAGCAGTTTTTTTTTAAATTTGATTTGAGTCACTGTCGCACGCGACATGTCGCACGTGACAAAATATTCCACAAAATATTTATGTTGTTTCTGTCTCTCTTTTTTAAAATATGTATCAAAACCACTCGAAAAACCTGTTGCAAATTAAAATTTCAATATATTTCTATGTGTTAAAATGGTTTATGTTACAATCTTACTATCCTTCTTAGTGTAATCGATAGAATACAAACGGTCCATTTTGGAAATCAATTTTTAAGGAAATGGGCAAAAATATAGAAAAAGTGAATTTATTCCAATGTAGAATCTATATGTTCATCCTATTGAATTTCTTCTAGCGTATATTGCTTAAATAAATAATTTGAATACATTTTTGGAAAGAAATTTCACGAGATGTGTGTTTTTGATGAATTTTTCGTTTTTAGCCTCGGTTGACATTTCTGTGGAAATGCCCATATATAGAAAAATTGTTTTGTTTTGTTTTCTATACTCTTCACTCATTTTCGTTTTGTGCGCTGTGCAATATATAAAATGAAAATAAAATGCAATGGCATGTTTGTCTTGTTGTTCCTGTAATGACCCGTAGGTAACCAATTAATTAATTGTGATTATGGATATTTGTTAAGCTCCTGTTAGCCGTCAGCATCGACGCTGTTATCCCTGTTGCTCTCTTTGTGGAAGCTGCTCACCGGTGCATGCTTCCACAGTTCCTGTTGCATTTATTTGTCTCTTTTTCATATCTCTGGAAACACAAACCAAACGACTTGCGTTCAAGCGGCATATGTATTTTTCACACAAGGGACATTTTTTAGAGAATTTAATACAACCGCTTAGTTTGCTTTCGTAATGACGTTTCCGCCCCGAAAAAGAGGGCACGTCAAGCGAATACATCACCAGGTATAAATCCACCTTGATTTTGACAACCGAAAAGGTTTGTCAAGTTTTTCTTCGAAATGGAACAAAGTTCTCCAAGTGATGCAAAACAAATTCTTTAAAAGATTCTAAGTGACTGAAAAATAAATTTCAATAATTTCTTCACAAGTAATTTTTATGATTTTTTTAAAATTGTTAAAAAAAACACTTTTTGTATGAGAAGGAGGAAAAATGGGTTAAAATAGTCGTTTCAATGCTTGTTCCTGGTTTTTTGGGCAAAAACAACACTGTAATCATGCCCCAACCACCGGCTATCTGAGACTTTTTCCTATTCCCAAACTAAAGAGACCAATGAAAGGAAAGCGTTTTGCCCCAACCATTAGTCCAAATACATTAAAATTGAGCTGAACATGATCTTCTTAAAAGATCTCTTAGTTAAAACTTTTGCGTTAAAAGGGGATTTACATGGATTCAAAAAATATGATCGGAATATGATCATAAAAGATCTCTTAGTCAAAACTTTAGCAAAAGTGAATTTACTTGGTTCCAAAAAAGAAAATTTTAAATAAACTGAACATAGCGGTCTTGCTATTTTATATTGAAAGAGAACACTCTTGGCTCTAAATGGGTTAAGCTTCTTGCATAAAAGTGATCAAAATCACGATAATAAACTGACCATGGAAGACAGTTTCGTGAGCATAAGCGAACAGCAATAAGTTGATTGACTTACCAATAGCCATTGCAGTTTCCTGGGCATCGCCAGTGACCATCTTGACACGAACGCCGCTCTGCATCAGCATCTCGATGGACTCCCTGACGAGGGGTCTCGGCGGATCGGTGATGCCCACGAGCCCGCAATAAATCAAATCCTGCATGGAGCGTCCCTTGGCCAGGGCCAGGACTCGCAAGCCCTTGCGTCCGATTTCATAAGCCTCTGCGAGGAATTCAGCCTCATTCTGTTTGGTCAGTGGCACCGTCTGGTTGCCAAATTGATACTTGGTGCATTGGGGCAACAGAGTTTCCAAGGCGCCCTTGGCAAAGAAGATCTCCTCCTTGTTGTTGTTGTACTTGTGAATGCACTTGACGGCCATCATCTTCTGTTCGGAGCTGAAGGGATACTCCTGGATGCGCACATAATTCTCGGCGGTAGCATACATGCCGTTCTTCATGGCCACGGCCACGAGAGCGCCCTCTGTCGGCTGTCCAAGGAGCGTGCCATTCTGTATGTAGGCATTATTGCAAACAGCGCCAATTTCGAGCAGATTCGTGATATTCGTTTTGGCCATTTCCACATTGTTGCAGTGACGAATGTGAATCTCGCCCTGATCATTATACCCGGCGCCCGTCACATCCGCCATATATCCATCGGAGGTTATGATAATCGTGGCCGTCATCTCGTTTTTGGTCAAAGTGCCCGTTTTGTCCGAGCAGATGACGTTGACACAGCCCAAGGTCTCGACGGTGGGCAACTTCTTGACAATCGCATTGCGTTTGGCCATTCGCATGACGCCCAGGGCCAAAGTGACGGTGACCACAATGGGCAGACCCTCGGGTATGGCGGCCACCGCGAGGGAGACACTAATGTTGAACATCTCCGAGATGGGTTTGCCCTGCAGCCAGCCCAGCAGCATGATGACGCCAATGATGAGAAACGAATAGAAGCTCAGTTGGGCGCCAAGAATGTCCATGGATTTCTGCAGTGGCGTCTTGGGCGCCTCCTCGGCCTGCATCATCTTGAAAACCTCGCCAAACTCGCTGCGCTCCCCAGTGCTGACCACAATGCCCTTGCCGTTGCCACAACGCACCAAGGTGCCCATGAATGCAATGTTCTTCATATTGCTGTGATCCTTGACATTCGTATTGTTGAGCAACACATCGGTGATCTTTCGGGCCGGCTCCGTTTCGCCCGTGAAGCTGCTCTCGTCAATCGACAGATCCACGGCCTCGAACAGACGCACATCGGCCGGAACACGATCCCCGACATTGAGATACACCACATCGCCGGGCACAAGTTCCCGGGCCAGGAACGTATCGAGGCGTCCCTCCCTTAGACAATGGCACTCTGGCGGCACCAGTTTCTTCAGCTCCTCCAGACTCTTCTCGGAGCGATATTCCTGTATGAATGCGACCGTGACCACAATCAATATGGCAATGGTTATGCTGACGGCATCGTCAAACTGTTTCATGATCACCGAGACCAAGGCGGAGCCAAGGAGCAGCAGGATCAGAGGATTCCTGAACTGCTCAATGTACTTCTTCCAAGTGGGCTCCTCCTCGATGACATTCAGCTCATTGTGGCCAATGATTTTGGCCCGATATTTAGCCTCTGTCCATTTCAATCCGGTGCGCACATCCACCTGCAGACGTCCAG
Organism: Drosophila subquinaria; assembly: GCA_037043405.1. Classification (NCBI taxonomy): domain Eukaryota; kingdom Metazoa; phylum Arthropoda; class Insecta; order Diptera; family Drosophilidae; genus Drosophila; species Drosophila subquinaria. The sequence continues at coordinate 17,621 of JBAMBL010002770.1, forward strand.
CTACCTCGGAGGCGCTGTGCGTCGATGACTCGGAGGTAGAGAGCAGCATTTCGGGCGTGAGGGTTAGACCCGTCTACAAATGGGGAAAAAGAGCATAGATTAGACGACAAGTTGGCAAAATAACAAGATTACGTTGAGATTAGTAGCATGAGATAATGAGAGTTTAGAGATAGTGAAAAAGATTTGTGGAGATTTTTAAATTAACTTACTCTCTTGTTTAAGATCGAAACTTAAAGAGATCTATCGATATTTCAGGCTGAAAAACTTCATATTTTGGAGAAAGTTCAGTTGAATGCTAGTGATGTAAAAATACATCGATGAATCGATGAATATATAAGCATTTTTAACTACATTAACTCAATGTTTTCAAGGCTGTAATACGAGTGACAAAGATCGACGATCTTGTTTCTGTCTGTTATTAAAATTAAGATTTTAATGAGTCCTTGAAAATAGATTTAAATAATATTAAAAGCAGCATTTTCTGTTTTAAATTTTCCAAAAAAATTAAGCTGTTTAAATAACTGACGATAATCGAAATCCAATTCTCAAATCTATGTTCCAAGATGTACGACTATTAAAAGCTTTACTTTAAATGCACATTCAAAAACCAAAATAAAGCTTAAAATATATCCAAAAATTACTTTATTCTCTTGTGTCTAAAATAAAGCAATAAATATCTTTAAGTATGTTGCTAAACAGTTTTAAAACTTGCCCACTTGTTTCTAAATATATTGTTTAACAGTTTTATTATTTAATGCACAAGTCAATTCCCAATTCCCAATTTTCACATCAATTCACAATTCAAAAACTTCTCCATTGATTTTCCAACTGCTTTTCTTCTTCTCATTTCCTCATTTTGCTATTTCTGTTGCTGCCACAACATGAATGCCTTGACAACGGCTCATTTCCATTCCCCTTCCCTTTCCACTCCTTTTCACCACTTGCAGCTAATTTGCAATCGTCAACGAGTTTGTAATCATTCATGGTGTTGCACAGAGCCAGACGACACAGACTGACACAACCCCGAGCCCAGACCAACCCAGATATCCGTGCCACATGAGTTTCCTCCAGAGTTGTCAACTTTTGTTACATGCCAACATGGGTTTGCCTCTGTCATGTCCAGTTGCCACCTCCCACCTACCACCCACAATTCGCCAGCCGACAAAACAGTGCCTTTCGAGTACGTGACTTCCTGGCATTAAAAACATTTCTTGTTTTAATTTGACTCTTCCATTTCTTTTAGTTTTAATATTTTTTTGGGTTACAACTTCTCTGTCTGGCTGTAAAATAAAATTAAAATTGCATGTGTGCGTGTGTTTTTGGGGCAGGTCGTAAATTTCTGTCGCTCAGTGTGATTTGCAGCTGGGCTTGGTTTGGTTTTAATTTAAAATACTTTGATTGCAACAATAAAATATGAAGCAAATTTCTAGCAATCATTTACAACTCAAGTATTTAATAATAATTTCGAAATTAATACAATTTTAATGGCAAGTGAATTTTGTGTTTGGGCTTTCTTATTTCTTTAACATCAAAGGCTTCCTTTTGGCCAACAAAATTCTGTTGGCTTGCCACAGACAGACAAGTTAATGGGGCAGACGTTTGGGCCATTTAACTGCAGTTGAAAAAGGGGGGAGCCCTAAGGGGAATCATTCATCTTTTAACTGGCACGGCATTTCATTATGAAAACTATGCGGTGTGCATTTTAATTAAATGAAATTTTGTTCAAACCCGTCTACAGCAGGGCCAAAAGCAAGACGAGAAGTTGCAAATTATGCGGGCAAAATTACTGAGATTCGAATTATGCAATTATGGAATTTCTGACTGCTTTGAAAATAGACTAGATGATACACTAACAATGCATTGATAATTTTATAACATCAACTAAATAATATAATTACGATATTCGAAGAAAAACTTTGTGATTAACTATTAATATTAGTTAATAAAAAAAATTAATGTTACCCTCATTAAAGGGTATACTAATATATGCGGGAGCTCAAGTTGAAATAAGTCTGGTTTATTTTTGGATTTCATACTCCATTTAAGCGTATAAATTTCACTGTGGCCACAAATTAAATATAATGCACACAAATCTCGTATAATTATATAATTTACCAAACCATTTCAACTGTCCGTCTGTCCGTCTATCTAGCTGTCAGTTCGCTTAGAGCACTTAATCAATTTTGGACAGTTAATTGCGTTGAAATTCGCAATTTCATTTGACGGTTTTCAACAGATTTATTTCATATCCCTGGGGACGAAATTCAGCTCATCAACAAGTCAAATTGTTTTATTACTTCCAACTGTAAAATAAAAAAAAAACTTTAACGAATCAATCTACCTACTCAATGGATTCTTTTGCCAATTCAAACTCAACTCGCACCTCAAACAATTCACATTCTCCAACTGACAGGTTTTTCATTATTTATCTCCTATTTCTTTCTTTTTTTTTCAAACTACATTTGAGTTGGCCTACATTGAACTTTAGCTGCAACTTCGCTCTGTTGTAATAGTTTGTCATGTATTCAAATTCCGACAGCTACAACAAAAAGATACAAAAAAAAACACCTAAAAGTGGTTCAAAGTTGTCGCTTTTTGAGTTTTGTGGTGCACAAAGGTAAACATGTATCTAGTTTTGGAGGCATTGTTAAGTTTGAAAGTGTTTTAGTCAGAATTGAGAATTTACATCTACTTTTTAGACATTGTTGGGTTAGTAAAGAATACTTTAAAAGGTGTTAGAAAACAACTGTACGAGGTAACTAGTTTAACGAGTAATACATAGTAATCACATATGCAAATCGCTAACTTAACAATAACACATGTGCTCATATAGAGTAATCGATTGCTTATCAAGAACTTATTAAATTAAAATTTTCCAGTTAAAATTGTCTAGAATTCTAATCTTGCATAGAAAATGTTGTCATTGCACACAGTTTTCAAATGATTTGAATATGTTAATCAAAACAAATTACACAATACTAAAAACAAACAATTCTACAATTTATAATATAATCACATTAAATGCATTTTTTACTGCTTTTCATGATTTTTATTATGAAATTAAAAAAGTTAACTTTTTAATTTTTCAACTCATTCAAATTTCCATGTGATCTGTGTACTTATATTATATATATAGTAATAAATTCCTAACTGTACCAGCCGGTTCCATTTCCATGAGCTGGAGAATTGCATATAAAAATTCCCATTAAAATATTAATAAAAATAATTTGTACAACGTCATTGCTTAATACGCTTTGGAAGTTCCTCTTGAGCAATAATGATTTGTTTAACTGATTACAAATGCAAAAACAATACTTATACATAAACTTTACGATCGATTGTTAAACTATCTGATAATTCTAAGTGATTGAGACAGAGATTTGCGAGAAACAGACGCTTACAGTAGGCTTTATAGATACATATATCGTATACCTGATCATCATCAATGTATATGCTAATAGCACGTCTTGTTCTTCGCATCGTTCTAAACTTTGCTGCAAATAAAGCACTAAAGATAAACATAATAGTTTTTACTAGAAACCAACACCATTTTGAACTGAACAAATCACGCACCATAACCACAATAAAAGGTAACATAAAACTACGATAATTATCATGATAACGACATAAAATAACAACCATAAATACCACTTACATCGGACGTATTGATGACTATCATTTCGATAAAGCAAAGACGATGACGTCGATGAGGTGAATTCTTATCATTTAATGTGGGTGACGGACCCACTCAATCGACATTTAACAATTGTTTCAATACTTTTTCTATTCACTAATATACTTAAATATTTTCTGCTCTGCTGTGAGTAGTTTTATTTATCAGTTTTTTTTGCAGTTGATTTAATTGTGAGAGCTTTCGTCACGCACGAGATGCAAACATGAACATTTTTATATTGTACTATATATTATATTATTAAATATACTCTCTTTTTCCACATTTTACACGCTGACGATTCTTTGAGCAGAATACTATAAAGAAAATGATAGAATATTATTTAATTTAATTCAACTAATTGATGTGCTTCGGCATGCTTAAGTTTACTTGTTCTGGTGAATAATTAAATAGTTAAAAATCAGCATTAGTCCTCCAACAACAATAGAATTGCTCATATCTATGTATCAATTACTTTTATCGGTTCACAAATTTTTTACGGATATTATGATAACAGTAATGATTAGTTCCTGTTTTTATCGATAAATGTAAATTATGCAAACTATCACATTTGAAACAGCTGAAGGCGGCTGATAAGAGTTTAATAAAAAGCACGTATCAAAAAATCAAATCAGAGAACGTGGGTCATTGACAGCTCTCACAGATACACACAGGAGTATTTGAGTATCTATGGTCGTGTGCTTTTAGCTATTTTTAAGCACATCTGGTAGGTAACTTTATTCATTATGTCTTTGGTATTTCAGTTCTTCTACAATGTGGAGAACGAGGTAAACAGAACGTTGTTGTTTTTGTTGTTGTTGTTGTTCTGGCTGAATCGGAACATGCCACGAAGAATGTTGCCAATAAGACAATCGCGGCTCCAATTGGAGCACTGGCAATGCCAACAACACAAACACACACACAGATGCAAACACAATACACAAGAATGGAACGTATTGCAGTGACGTCAATTTTCAAAAGAAACGTCGGTATATTGTTGTTGCTCTATTTCTTCTCGCTTTGAAGTACTTCTGTATATTAAAAAAATAACGATAACGTGGCCATTATTATTTTGTGTGTGGGGGACTATGACTGATTGCTGAGATTATTGTATTCCTGTTGTTGTGGTTTCATTCGTGTTGATCTTAACACACTTTCACTTGATGAACGACGAGTTAGTTCACTTCACACTGTGCTAATGGAACATTACATTATGATCTTAACTTTATCGGAGCTTTGCCGGCGTTACGATTGGAACGCTTCGAATACGACTAAACAAATAATTTCCAATTGTCAGACAACAAAGCTAGAAAATTGAATTGATGAATTCTGTGATGGGAGTTTTTATGATAAATGACTGAGAGATAGGTAGGTATGTAGACAGACAGGTAGAAATAGGCATAAAAAACAAGCGACACAACAACACAAAGCGGCACAAACAAAATAAAGAGCGCACAGATAGAGAGAGAGAGAGTGAGTACAGAGAGAGCGCGCTGCTGTTGCTTTTTTTTACTCACGCAACAAATGGAATATGGAATGCCACTCGAAGCACTTGGAATTCGTTTGACTTTTATTTCAATTCGATTTGCAATGCACTTTCTTTTGTTTTTCTTTATTTACACTAACTACTGTGTGTTTCTCCGCTATGCTCAACACAGTCTCCACAATTAATAATGACGTATAAACCGACCAACAAAGACGACGTGTACAAAACTCAACGGCGGCAAATTGCAGACTGAACGGCCAAACTGACCTGTCAAGAGCAAGCGGCTGGAGCGTGAGAGCGATAGAGAGACAGCATATGAGCGAGCGTAGCAGCAAGAAAAATGCGCGCAATTTTGAGTGAGTAGCGCAAACGGAGCGACCAAAGAGAACTGCAAAGCTTAAGGAACAGTGGTAACGAAATGTTTTGGTCTGCATAAGAAATAAAACTAATAGTGATTTAAGCAATTATTAAAATAAACAAAATAAATAAAATGTTTAATGAATTTACATAAATAATGTTTACATTTGCATAATATAAGCAATATGCACCACTGTATGTTTGCGAATTCAACAGTAAGCTTATTGGAAAAGAGTAAGAGCCCACGAGCAAAAGAATGCCGCTCAGAGAGCACTGAGCAGCAAAAGAAAATGCGAATAAGAACAATACTCGATGGAAAGAGAGCGAGCGGATATGTTCATTGAAAACGCATGCAAGATCACAGATACATATGCGAAAGTCAAACACATTGTCAGTGGGAACGATGTGACTTTGGAACGGGTTGAGTCTCAATGCCGAGAACGCTGCGACGCGTCGCTGCCTTGCCAATAATCTGATTGGAATGGGATGTGGAATGTGTGGAACTGCTTGAATGCTGGAATCAAGCAGTGTCTGTGGGTCAAGTTCAAGTGATAATAAAATGACATCCACAAAACAGCGCTATCACATCGGACGTGACTTACATATGTGCATAATAAATATGTATGTAAATGTATAAATTTGAGAAAACGCTGGATTTCAGTACAATTGTTATGAGACCAATAATTACTTAATTGACTAAATATTAGCTATTCTTTAATCCGTCAAGCGTTAATTTTTTTATTATTGTTCCGCTTGACTTTCTAATTAGCATGTATGTAAATTCGAATTGTTAGACAAACGTCTAATCAATCATGTGCTGTAGATTTGTATCTTTAATGCATGTTACGACGTTATTTACACAACAACAATACAATAATGGTCATAAACTAATAAGCGCCATGCCAATTCAATGGGAAAAACTTTAGATTCTCCTGGATAAATTTGTTGATTGTATAAGATGAAAATAAAACGAAATATAATCAAATATCTGACTAGAACATTTCTATCTCTTGATGTTCTCAGTCCCTTGACAACAATGGTAAAAAGGCAACACCTGTTGATTAATGTTGTTAACAGTTTTTTGCCCGACAACCAAGGTAAAAAGAAAGTTCTGTGGCGGCTTTCGTACTTTCTTTGAGTGGGCAAATAATTAGGAAAATTGTAATCATGCTAATCAACTCTAATGCTTCAGGTAACTCAACCCGTCATCTCATTTAAAGTAAAGTTCTTTTTTTGTTTTACAATCCAATTTCTTGGTAAGCTTTTGACGAGGAACTTTTCATGCTGCTGAGCGGAAAACAACTTTGACTAATGATGCTGCCTTGACAGAGGATTCTCAGTTGGTCCTGGATGCCACAATTGTTGCACAGCAGGAGAAAGATACAGATACACACACACACATTGAAACAGATACATATATTCAAGGGATACAATGATAAGACAGCACGGTGAGGTCAAAGCAAGTTTACCGCAAACTGTTGGCGCTTCTTGCGAGTCATTATTAATTTATGTCGTTTACTAAAGATCCTGCAGAATACCTTGAAGGGGAGCGAGGAGAATCACCAGGGAAGCAGCAGTTGGACTCGTGTTGCAGACGTTTTGGTAGCAGCAACTGGGAAAGCTTTTGAGCGTAGCACGAGAAATTGCAACAATTTCCGGCATCAATTACCTAGGCGAGAGGCACAGTGGTAAAAAATACAGGTTTTACAAAAACAAAAAACTTTTTATTTGATTTGATAGAATAGAACGTGTAGTAAAATTGATAAAACAGTAATATTGATTAAGTATTACTATCGATATCAGAATATTAGTTTAGCATTAACACAGATAGCTTTAACTAAAAAATTTTTTAAATGCTAAATCACATTGAAATCGTGGTTGCTCACTTCTCTTGCGATCGCAAACACCAATCAGAGAAGAGAACAAAACCGGTTTTTGTGCTGCGCATTGCAATGTTTGCATGTGTTGGAATTATGTTTACTCGGCGCCGTGCATGTATACGATATTTTGTTTCCTATTGAGTGAGGAATTACAAAAACAAATGAGGACAAAAATCAATTGAATGAGCAGCAGCTGAGCACCCCTGCTTTAGAATCTAAGAAATTAATTAATATTATTATTAACTATGAGCAGTCGCCACAATGATTGAAAAAGTTCAAATATGACAACTGAAATTTAAATATTTATAAGTTAAAATTGTAATAAAAAAGAATTTTAAAATTCAAAGATTGCTTCCACAATTGTTGTTAGAACAAAATTCCAAGCAGAAATAAATAAGAACAAATTGGTTTGATTATGACTGCATTTTTTAAAGAAATTTTTCATTATTTTCTTTATTATTATTGGCAGAAAAAACAAAAAAAAAGTACTAGATAAAACATGATTTTTTAGATGCTTTTAACCACAGTTAAGTGCTGTTTGTCTGAATAAGACTGTCGGCACAGACAGCTTAAAGATTTGTGCCTTGGTAAGAGGTTGTTGCTTTTCTACAGCTCTTGCCAAGCCACAAATTGTGGCTTAACTGGCGTCTAATTGGCATACATATTTTATGGTCATCATGAGCATAGCACATTCGTTGTGTGTTCTCCAGGGTGTTAAAACAGTTTGAAAGCTGCAAATAAAACTTCCAGCACCCCTCGCTCCCACAACAATCGGACAGAAGTGAGAAAGCAATTGTCGGATTTATGGGGATGTGAATGCACTTCTATTGACAGTTGTCAAGCATTTTCTAGTTCAATAATTGCAATCAGTTGGACACTCAAAATTGAAATTGTTTATTTGCTCTTGGCCAAAAAATGCCAATGGACATGGCCAGATTTCAATTGTCCTGATTCGTTGTTGTACTGTTGTATTGGCCAGACATCAGACATCAGGGCAATGAAATGCTGAAATTTGATTTTCAAACCCAAAAATCACACTCGAATGCTTCCGTTGACACTTCAACGAGCCAACATTCAATTTTCAGCTGGTCTCTTCAGTCTGTCTTCCCTCAGTGTCTATTTAACTGTCTCCCTGTCTTTTTTCTCTGTCACTCTGTCTCTCTCTCCCTGTCTGTCTCGTCTCTTCACATCCACTTGATAAAATTATGCGGCATCGCATTTCATGGGCAGCTATTTGTCAATTCACAAGCACATCCGCATTTGAAATGTGTGAAAGGAGAAAGAAGACATTTCATATGCGATTCGCAATCAAAGAGAATTTCAACCAAAATGTACTTGGCAAATATCTGTTCACTTAATGTAGTTAAACATCAATTAAAACAGCCTTAGAAGTACTTTAAAAGCTTAAAGCGAGCTTTATTTAATGCACTTGAAGGGACTGAACTTGATTTAAAAGTACTTCCAGGTCTTAAATGAAAATCTCCTAAATAAATCAAGCAAACTCTGTTTAAAATGTTAAAGCTCACAAAAGCACATTCAAAGCAGAGAATAAGCTTTTTAATGTAGACTTGCATAAAAGGAAGCTTCTATATGAATAACAGCTCAGTCGTTTTAAGCACAGCTGAGATTAATTAAAATGCTCAGTTAACTTAAACATACACGTGTGCTACAGAAATCACTTCCACTTGAATTTGACTTTAATTTGTATGAAATTTAAATAAAAATTTATTCTAAAAAAATATCATTTAACTAAAATTTCTTTCAACTCGGGTGGTGTCAAAGAGCTTTCGGCAACTTTAACTGAACTGTAATTGATCTTAATGCAGATTAATTATTTTAGTTCACCACTTAACTAACTCCTTAAAGAGTTGAAAACTTTGTTATCCAAGCAAAGCATCGTCTCTCTCACAATTTGAGCTAGTAAATTACAAAAAATGGCTGCTAGACGAGACGCATACATCATCCGAGTGTAATCGTTTACATCAACCAAAAGCTCAGACTCCTATGCGTTACTTAATGGTCAACAGCTAAACTGCCCCTCCACCTCTTGTTCCCCCTTCAATTCGTCCTCCTCCTACCACCATTGGGCATAACAAATGGCTAAGCAAGTGCGGCCATTATTCTCAAACCCCAAGTGCGGATGGGGGTGTCTAGGGGGTGTCCAGGGGGTGTCCAGGAGTTGGCCTCGCCCCTTGAATTATTTTGTTTGCGTAGCAAATGTCGTGTAAAAGCTGGAAAATGTTAAAACACCAGCCGTCGTAGCCTAAACTACGCAAATTTTGAGCTGAAAAACGTCTAACGAGCAACGCGGAAATGCAGACGAAAAAAAATCTAAAAATTTGTGAAAAGAAATTTGTGAAAGAAAAAAATGTGCGAAAATGATTTGCCATTCAATGAAAGTGCTACAAGTGCTGATGGGGAGGCTGCTGTCGATAATGATGAGCAAATAGTCTTGTTAAAGATATCAAACGATGACTGGCTGAAATCTATGTAAATTGGAATCATGCCATAATTCAAAAGAATAACTTCTCATTTAAAATGAAACGCATCTTGTAGAAAACAACAAAAGTCAGCACAGCATGAATCACAGTTTACTTTACTGAAGTACATTTATAGTAAGCGAATCAATCGGTTCTTGGTTCCAGTTTCAAATCAATATTACGGCAAATAAGAAAAGTTTTCTGTAAATCGATCCTATTTAAATGGAACGTTAATTTTTGTCTGTGAAATAGAGAGTAGATAGAATAGTTATTTAAGTAAATATTTGGACGAATAAAAAACTAACATATTTTATTCTGTCAAAAGACAAACCTCTTCTTGGTTTTCATTATAATTTTATTTTAGTTCAAGAAGAAATAAAATGTGAAACTGTATATAAATCATACCTGTTAAATTTCGATTAGAATTACTTTTCAATTCGATAATTTTTGGAAATAATCGTAGTGACTATCAGGCCTGTTCCGGTTTTCACTTTCGACATTGAGCTAGTGAGTTTGAATTCGGAAGGGATAAATCGATGATTTTGGCATGCTTAGCATAAAATTAAAGTAAAAACAAAATATTTATAAAATAACCCAATGTTTTAGGAATTATGCAACATCATCAGATAAACAAACAGTAATTTACTTGATTTTTAAATAATTTTTAATTCATCATACCTCGATAAGACTCTAACCTAACATTTTTGTCGGATATGCTCGACTTGTTCTAATTTCCGCAAGAATTTGTGAAAATGAATGGGAAGTTTATTAGGGCTGCCCTTGTATGGGAAGAAATAAGTTAATATATTGGTACTTATTTTAAACAAAAATTTAAGTATTTTTAAGTATTGCGTAAAATAAAGAATTCAATTCCTTTTGTTTTAAATGCAAGTTTGGACAAAACTGTTTGTTATTTAATGTGAAAAAAATGAACTTATTTGTAAACAAACACTGTGCAACAATTGACAACTCTGAAAAAATTAATTTCTCAACACTGAAATTAACCCGCACTTTCAAAAATACATAAGTTATTACGAAAGTAGGTTTTATCTTTGAAAAATGCTTCCACTTATTATTAAATAAGTAAATGATGAATTAATTACACATTTTGACAGGCGGAAATTCTGTTGACGCAAATGTCTGATTCACTCAGAACATTTTCCAGCACTGTTCTGCTACAAATTACTCAACACAATGTGGGAGGGAAGTTCGGAGGGTAATTCGCAGGAAATGTAAAGGAATTTTAAGGGAAATTCGGTCAAATCTTGCGGATTGAAATTCGCAAAAGACAAGTGAAAACCGGAACAGGCCTGTATATTATTCACTGTTGAAAAGTTTGTGTTTATTTAATAATTACGCTTACTTAAAATCAGAAAAAATCAAAAATTATTACAATTGTTCAAAAATAATCAGAAATAATCAAAAATAATTCAAAAATAATCTTTTTGAGTAGTTGAATTATTTTTGATTTTTTCTGATTATTTCTGATTATTTATGACTATTAAGTAAAATCAAATTTTTTAAATTTTCGCAATCAAAGTAGCCAAAGCTTTTGATTATAATCAGAAATAATCAGAAAAAAAATAAAAAATAATCCGAATTCTCAAAAATATTATTTTTGATTTTTTCTGATTATTTTTTAACAATTGTAATAATTTTACATTATTTTTAGATTTTTTGTAATCGTAATCATTAAATAATTGGGCACGACCGAAAATAATCGTAATTTAATCATTAGTTCGACTTTTAAACAAAATTAATCGAATTACTAATGATTATGATTACTAATCATTATTTAACAGGTATGATATAAATACATAAATTATTTGTACTCTACATTTAAACCTTTTCTTCAAACCGTTTAAATGAAACCAATTTAGTTAACAAACCTTTCATATAATTAATGTATATATTTTCAGCTTAAACGTAAATAGAACTGAACTAGTTGCCATTATATGTATTAGTTGGTTTACTCCCATTGCATCAACTCGAATTTCAACCATGGTTTATGGCTTTTAAGCAGCTTATACAAGTACTAATGCTTTGTGCCCGGCCAGGAGAAGGCAAAGTACCCTATATCACATGTTGTTTGTGGCATTGTGGTAATTTCAACATTTTCTGCATCATTAAATGCAGCTCAAGTTGCAGTTGAGCCAACTCTAAGCCAACTCTGAAAAGCCGGCACAGAACAAGGCCAAACTGAGGGATGACTGAGCTTACTAGTTGTGTAGGCTCTGAAATCAATCTGAAATCCCAATTGATATTCAAATTCAGAACGTATTTCAAATGCAAATGCCAACAAATTCAACGCTTTGATTTGCCAATCCAATTTAGCTGCAAACTGTTTGCCAAATTTTCATGCATCAACGAGGTTTGCCTAACAATTTAATGGTTTCCATATACGAGTACAATATATATATATAATATATATATGTATGTATATAGTATATAGAATATATGCATAGCATGCCTGCTTCTATTGTGAAAATGCGCCGCTTTGTTGCCCCCAAAAAATAAAAATCCCTTTAAATGCGGTCTGCTCCTGCCTGCCAGGCAATTACATGCAACTTCCTTGGCTCCTTTTTTGGACAGCTTTTCACAGTTATCAGTTTTAAGTGTTGCCATTCTTTGCAGCTCACTTTTTATTTATATTCAGTTTTTTTTCTTTTACTTTTCGCTTGCATTTTATGCATGCCATAATAAATTTATAAATTTTCCTCTGTTTTACGACACTTTTTGCTCGGCGGTTTCGTTATAATGGGTGCCGAATTGTGAGGTTAGGTTGCATTTAAAGAGCTGTAATTTCTTGAAGTTAAAACTGTCACTAAAAAACCATTGTATCGATGTCTGGAGCTCTGTTTTTTTTTTAATTTTTTTAAATTATTTTTTATAAGAATTTTTAATTTTTCTAGAAATTTTGTTTTTCCGAAATTTAATATGTGTGATTAATGTGAAATTTTGTGATTAGATTGATTTTGAAAATCTGTTTTCTTCTCAAATTACAAGCAATGAATGCGGTCCCTTGTATTCTCTAATTTGATACAAATGTTTTAGAAATTCGGGTTGCATTTAAAAAGTTTTAACAAAAAAGAAAATTCAAGAACTTGCTATTTTTATAATTCCTTATCTACATATGTACATAAAAAAATAATATTTATTAACCTGTGTGCAGCTTTTATACTCTCTCACTCACTTCATCTGCGCTTTTTAAATTTTAAAATTTCCCTCTCTATGGAATTCTCATATTTTAAACAAACTTTACTCACATTATATCATATACAGTCGAATTTTCCTAACTCTAATCATCAATATCCAAAGAAAAAGTTGGAATTATGAATACTTCGACTTATGGCACTCCATCTAGAAAAAAATTCGATTTATAGTTATGGAAGTTCGACTCTTTTATGCATTACATTGTATTATAGTGGGTTTATTTTAGACCCATTGAGCATTTCCAGCTGAATAGACACCCATTACACAACATTTTTGCAGCCTAACATTAAGTCTCACTCAGCTGTCTAGTAAATGGTGCAAATCTTCCCTTGTTTCCCGTTCCAATTCTATGCGGCCGACCGTCAATTGCAAGCACTTGTATTCACAATGTCATAATTACACTTGGGCTGGCATTCTTTCGGTTTTACTCTGTACATTTTTTTCTTAAAATTTGAACAGATGAGCGCGATGTTTAAAGCTGAACAAACTATTCCATCGAATGGCAAACAGACTGAGCAAAACGTTGAGTATACAAAGCGAAAAACAATAATGGATTGCATTTACATATGTAGATGGAAGGGGAGAGCCGAGAAGGGAAGTAAAGGGATTTCTACTCGTATTCCACAATGCGTCTAACTAAGTGAGTGTGTGTGCGTGGGTATGGAGAGTGCGAGTACTCGACGTTGCAATCACAAGATACTACAGCCGATTTGCCCCTCCCTCCTCTAGTAATGGAAACGAATAAATCTTGAATGCCTCAAATATTTGCTATATGCAACGCCGTCGCCGTTGTCTCCGTTGTCCTTGCTCGCTGTCATGTGTGTCGGTTGTCGGTTGAGGGGGAACAGGAAGGTAAAACAAATTTCTATACAACACTTTATGTAGAAAGAAAAGAAATCGTAAAGTTGCCCGGGCAGGCAGGCAGGCCATTATAATAGTTTGCAGCGCCTCCAGCGCTATCGGGGGAGTTGTCCTAGGGTTGAAATAGGAGACGGGAGGGAGGAAAGGGGCTGGTGTTGAACTCACTTTGACACTCGAGAGCCGCAACGAGATAAAAATGGCTGCAACTCTCGGGGCAGACGATGCCAGTCTGGTCTCTACACGCACACAGCGAAAGAAAAGAAAAACTATAGATAGAGAGGGAGAGAGAGAGAGAGGGGGGCGACAACAACACGCAGTGCATGCCGAACATATAAAGTGCAAGACACACTAACATTCTTCGTGTGCACTGCACTGCACGTTGTCCTCTAAAATAATATAAAATATGCATTGGCAGAGCTTAACTAGATAGCTGCATAATATCATATTGCGCATACGCCGCGTGGTAACAAAGCTGTAAATAGCATTACGCTCTCACAACGCCAGTGACACCAACTGAAAACGTTCCTCAAGTAATAAAAAAAAACTGCCCACTACACAGCTGCTGCCCTAAAAGCTTTAAAAGCACATGAAAGCTTTCAGTACCTAATTCAAATCAAAACTTATTGTAGATGTAGATTTATATTTAACTGAAAAAGAGCTTTAAAGTTAAATGAAACTATGCATTAAAACTTAAAGCACATAAAATTAATCAGAAATTGTACACATCAGAGCTTAAACAGATCATGACTTATTGCGATTAATTTTATGCTATTATTATTATTATTCAACTGGAAAAGTGCTTTGAAAGCACCAGAAAGCTTCTAGCTAGATAAAGCCCTGTTACTTAACCCATGTTCTGCTGCTGTTTGACTAGTCGAACAGCAAAATTTTGAATTATTAGATCGGATTTTTTATGTGAACCAATGTGTTCAATTCCAAATTAGGAAAATTACAAAATCAAGAATGTTCACTCTGGTCATTCCATATTTAAGTTTTAAAAAACGTGAATATAAATTTAATTTTTAACCTCATATTCAATTTTAGAAGGTGCAAATTAGCCTAAAAAAGTGTTTTTTAACGAAAAAAAAAAACTTTTTTAACGCGGCATAAAATAAGTTAGCTATGACTTAAAATTTAGTTACAACTTTTTAAGTAGCATTCGTAAAGATACAATTCTTAAACGAATTTGAGCTTATTTTATAACTGACTATAATTTAGTGAAAAAATATAAATAAACAATTGTAGTCAGCATTAAAGTCAAATTGATTCTAGAGCTATGAAAAAATAACATGCATGAAAAATTATCATGAAAGAGATATAAAAGTGCTTCAAAGCTTTAATTTCGGTAGATTCCAATTAATGAATGTTGCTAAAACTTAAAGCTTCTAACTTGTATCTGGTATCCTTTGTTCTGCTGCTATCTGCAAGTTTCAGCTTGTGTCATTGCACTTTAAAGCGGACACGACAAAGTGCTGCCAATGCAAATCAAGCCATAGACCACACCCAAGCAATTCTTTTGCCCCTTGTCAATTTTTGTGGCAATCTGTTGCCAACGAACGTTGATAACACAAAATGCAAAATGCGAAGTTGCCTGAAAAATGCAAAGCAGACGACAATT
The DNA here is from genome assembly GCA_037043405.1 of Drosophila subquinaria. Lineage (NCBI taxonomy): Eukaryota > Metazoa > Arthropoda > Insecta > Diptera > Drosophilidae > Drosophila > Drosophila subquinaria. The sequence goes on from JBAMBL010002770.1 coordinate 33,186, forward strand.
GTTGTTGCCCCGTTTTGGGTTGCATAGTTGTTGCTGCTGTTGTTGTTGCTGTTCCTGCAATTGTCTGTTGCAAGCTTCATTAGATGTGCAGCACGAAAGGGGGGGAAGGGAGGCATAAAGGGACGAAGGAGTCGCTCGCTGGAGGAGCAAGGCAAGCGGCACTAATAGATGTGGCATTCAAATTTATTTTCAATGTATGTGCCAAAGGCAAGAAGAGAACACAGTTGAAACACAGTTGGAATATCCAAAAACCCAAATGCGTGACACTCAAGTGACAATTCAGACGACACATGTGGGAAACAAACATGTAAATTGCAACCGTACAACGACAGGGTTATATAAAATAAGTATATACAAAAGAAATCTATTTAAGTGGGACGGCAAGTCACTAAAATGTCACATGAGACGCCAACTGAATGCTTACAAGTTTTAAAAGGCTATGAGAGCGGTGTGCAAAACGGTTTTCAAGCTGTAAATAATCCTAAGTTTGTGAAATTATCAGAGACCGTAACGATTATAATTTTTAAAATATAAATTAATAAATAAAAGTTATTTGTTGATTTGCATCAATAAAATTAAATGAAAACTCTTATTTTTCGACCTTAATAAAAAGAATATAAAATAATAATAAAATTTCAATAATGAAAAATAATTTTTACTTTCAATTTTTATTATAAAAATTGAAAGATAAAAGTTATTTTTAATTTTTATAATGAAAATTTATAATTTTTTTTTATAATAAAAATTTAAAAATAACATTTATTCTATAATTTTTAAATATAAATTGAAAATAAAAGTTTATCCAGTTTCTCATAACTCTTATTTGCGGTCCCTGGAATTTATTAATCATATTATAAAATATGAAAGTAAGTTCAAGAATCGTAATAAAAACATAATTCCTATCAATTGATTGATACTAAACCTTCAGAAACAAAACACAAATAATTGATTAAGTACGTTTTGTTACAGGTTAATTTACAAATTTGCATTTACAAATAGATATGATTTGCAAAGAAAGATTTTATAGAGGAAAACGACAAACCGTCATAAACTTGTCAGTAATTACAGTATTACATTTAACATAGAGATAGCCATATGGCGTAGATAGACAATAGTCATATGCAATTTACAGAAAATTACGCTCGTTTATTTCAATGCAATTGAAAGGAAACTCCCAGCTTAGTAAATCTAGAGAATGCAGTGTGAAAAAAAGTTTCTCTAAACAGTAAATTTAATTAATTAAGAATATGTTCAAGTGCAAAGCAGCAACAGCAACGACGAGGCGAAACTTTAGCAGCAGACAATAGAAAGCTAGAAAAACGAAAACAAAAAAAAAATAGAAAAGAATAGAAAACTGGAAAAAAAAAATATTGACAAAGTTCCCGACAACTTTTTCTCACAACTAACGTGAAAACTGCATAGGGCAAATAATTGTTGGCTGAAACGGAAGTGAAATCAGCTCGAAAGGCGTGTGGAAACAGCAGCAGCTATAGAAGCTGTCTAGATAAATTACGTATACGCCGCGTACGACAAACAGAAAATTGTATAATAAACTGGCAAAAGCAAAGCGACAACAAGTTGAATCCAGAAAAAGTAAACCAATTTATTGTCGAATATAAAATTTGGAATACCCTAGGAATTGAATGTGTTAAAACGAAGAATAAATGTACTTAAACTAAGAGAATAATATACTAGTTTTAACAAAGATAAAACTTTTCAAAAATAAATTAGTTAGAATTTTCAATTATTTAAAGAATTTATATTTTTTATATAAAGTCATAACAGACAAAAATTGAACAACATTTGGAAGGGAATGAAAAAGTTTATTTGACTCGGCGAGAAAGGCGTGAAATTGAACGCACCACAGACAAAAGGACACTCAGGCACAACAGGAAAGCACAGCGAGAGTGTTAATATTGAATATTTAATTTTGTTGAAAATATTTAATAATAAAAGTTAATAAAAGTGACGCGACCATATGTGAGGGGGGAAATAAAATTGGAAATTGCAGTTCATTGCAGTTGCAGAGAGCAAAATGCAGACTGATAATTTACATATAATTGAGTGCAGACCAGCGTGTGTATGTGTATGTGTGTGTGTATATCCTGTATGTCCTTTCTTTATATATGTGCGTGTAGTTATCATAGCAGGCTGAACAGAATTTATATGCATGCGTTTGTCCTCTCCGTGTAAAATGAAAATTTATGCACACTTAATGGTCGCCTTTGGCAGCAGCCCCGCCCACTTTCCCGCCTACCGCTCTCTGTTCTCTGTTCTAGCTCTGCTCAGCCACGCCTTCATATCCTGTTGAATGCACTCGTTAAGTCAGAAACCTCAGTTGTACCAAGTACTATCACATTCTGATGTTGTCCTTACTCTCTCTCTGTCTCTCTGTCTGTTGACTTGCAAATGAATTATGCTTTATATTATTTCATTTATCTCTATCTCACTCTTCCTTACTCAATCTCTCATCATTCTGCCTCAGCTGGAATTGCCATTTTTCATTGTGGTTTGTCGCATTTTAACATATAAATTCGTGACAGGAAAGTTGATGATGAATGCCGGTTTTAAATTAAGTTGAAATTTCAGTTTACTTTTTATTTTTATTTATTTTTATCTTTCCTGTTTGGGGGAAATTGTTGGCCATTTTCTTTGAATGCAATATTCATTTCTTTTGTATTTCGGCTGGTCGACTTCTGTTGTGTATAGGGGCAGTAATTACGAATCATTCGTTTGTGCTATTGAATTAAATCACATTTACAATTTATGTCAGGAAAATGAATGCTGAAGTTCAGGAAGTTCAGGGAATCCATACTTTAAGGCTTAACTTTTGACATTAAATGGTAAAAGAATCTGATAGAAATGTAAATTCAACTAAGTTTGTGCTGAAAGAAGCAATACAGTTTTGAAGTCTTAAGAATACTAAGAAGACTAAATAAAATTGAAGATTACAATTGGTTAAATTAAAAATTAATTTAACCAAATGAATACAAATTTTATAAGCACAAAATGGAGTTTTAAATAAATAAGTTTACCCTCCGAAAAGAAAGAAAATGTGCTAATGTCAGCCTTGTTTTGAACTAATTAAAATGGTCAAGCAATCCACAACTAAGACTTCATTATGTAGTATATCTATGGCATAAAAAAAGTGACCTCGGAGAACATTCCAGTTTTTCTAACTTGCTTAGTTAAAAGAAAAAGTTTTTTATGCTGAATTTTAATGACATCATCAAAGAGTCAAAACAAATGCCGTTTCGCTTTGGACAAAAAGCCAAAAGAAAAACAAAATGCAGCAAGCTCAAGGACTGGGAAAAAGGAAGAGAAACAATAAGTTGAAATGCTGTTGGGGCACGTAAAGGAACTTCGAAACTACAACAAAACGGGGAACAACACACATTTTTTGCCAATGCAAGAGTAAAAACAACTTGATGGTAAAGTTGCTAAGGTAACGGGGAATCGAGTGATGAGAGGAAGAGGGGAAGTGGGGAAGTAAGGCAGCCAGGGAAATAAACTGTAGTTTGCAGAACGTGAAGTTTTCTATATTATGCTTATATTGCCATATTGAAAACTTATTGCTGAATGAAAATAATGCGCTGAAATTGCCGTCAAAGTGGCGCAAAAATATAATAATAATAATAATAAAAATAGAAAAGGAAGTTCTTTTTCAAAAGGCGCACTGTAAAAATAAAGTTTTCCTTAAAGGAAACACACACAAAAATGATGCATTGTTAGGAGTCCTGAGAGTCCTCGGAGTCGACCAACTACTAAACAGCAGATAAAATGCAAATGGCAACTTCTCGTTGTCTGGCTGGAATGCACTTAGGCGACACCTGTTGTCGGTTGAGCGTTATAAATTGCCTGGCACAAGATGTTGCATGCACCACGCACAACATGCAACTTAACCTCACTTAACCCCTCACCCAACCAACACAGGCGCCACATAAATCTCACAAACACGCACACTAACAAGTCAACACCTCAGGAAACGATTATTGTTGCCTGCTTTTAGGCGACGTCTTAAAAAAAATCACATTTGTATTACAGAGATCAGCTTTTTGAATTTACGAGTAATTAGAAGAGACTTTTACGCCGATTTCGTTGTTGATTTTTATTAAATATTAAATTACTTTCATTTTAAAGTACAAATTAGATTTTGCATATTATTTATTAAATAAATGATGGATATTCTAAAGAATCAAATGTGTTTAACCGTTCTACAGCAAAATCTAATTAAAAATCGAATTGTAGTTGGCAAATATTTTTATGCTATTTGAACAAAACAATTTGCACGCGCGCAGCTAATTCAATTGTTGCTGCAATTTTGCCTCATGTTGCAATTAATTTAATTTTTCAATTAGCAAAATAAACAGAAGCCCATATACTACAAAGGACAACTGAAGGAATGGACAAACACATTGCGATTGTTGTGTGCTTTTAATTACATTACAACAGCGTCAATGAAAACAACAATTTGCCTATGTATATTTGCCTACCTCCAACAATAACAAAGTGCGTGAATAAGTGAAAGGCCAATTGTAAAATTCTAAACATAAAATATATACATATACCAAATTCAAGCTAAATCACGGCAATAGAGTTTTACAGTAGTTTGCAAACAATTTCACGCCATGTTTTTATTTTGCAATGACAAAGGAAATTAAATTATGTTATCAAACAAGGGGATTGATAACATTGATGTAAAATAAAAATCGATCAAGATAAATATTAGATAATTCTCTTCTATTCACAGTGCATATAAATGCAAAAACTTTCAAAATTGTAA
>JBAMBL010002771.1:0-41109 GCA_037043405.1 Drosophila subquinaria
GACATATTTGGATACCTCATTTACACCAATTTATTATAGCTATTATTTTTATTTATTTTATAATATTAGTTATTAAGAAGAACATTCAGTTTGAAAAAAAAAAACTGGATTCGATTCCCCCGTCAATTTTAGTCAAACATGTGTTTTTAAATTCTTTGAAATGAAACGCAAAAATAAATACTTCCCGTCATAAAAAAAAAATAAAATTTGTATTTATGTAAAAACCAAAATACAACACTTATTAATTACATAAAATAAAATTTTTCAAAATAGAAAATAAATTAAATAAAAAATACAATCAATTCCAAAAATATGTAAAAACGAATTGAAATTTTATTATTCAATTCGACACCTATTCAAAAAATATAAAAGATAGTTCCCAAATTCAATTTTAAAAATTAATTGAATAAAAAAGTATTATTTAATACAACACCAAATTATTCATTATGGAAGATAATTTCCAATTTCAATTTAAATAATTGAAAATAATTTTTGAAAGTTCTTACCAAAAATATAAGAAAAACAAATACTATTAGGGGTGCCACAGAAAGTGCAATCGCTTGAATTTCATTTAAATTTCATTAAAATTTAAGCGATTTCTGTGGCACCCCTGTTGCTCTTTAATTACAAATTAAATTTACATTATTAAATTATAGTATTGTTTGTATATAAATTTTTATTAATTATATATATTTTTAGATATTTATTTGTTGTATTTTTACATATTAAAAATATAATAATAAATATGTATAATATGAAATATAATAATAGTATGATTATTATCTCTTTTCCTTTCCTTTTGTAGCTGCTCATGTGCGGCACTGGGGAGTACTCGATTAGTGACTTCAAGTCCCATCACATCGCCAATGGCAACTCGGCGGAGTTCCGACGCGTGCTCGCCTGGTTCTGGGCGGGCGTGAGCAACTTCAGTCAGACGGAAATGGCCCGTCTGCTGCAGTTCACCACGGGATGCTCCCAGCTGCCGCCTGGCGGATTCCAGGAGCTCAATCCGCAATTTCAAATAACAGCTGCGCCAACGTTTGGCAATTTGCCCACAGCGCATACCTGGTTAGTAGATAACTGATAATATTAACTGATTACTCTACTGATCACTTCACTCTTTTTTATGATATTCACAGTTTTAATCAACTTTGCCTGCCCGATTACGAGAGCTACGAGCAATTCGAGAAATCGCTGCTGCTGGCCATCAGCGAGGGCAGCGAGGGTTTTGGCATGGTTTAAGCCAACTTTTCGATGGAATTTAATTAAGTATTTATATATAGGTATATATACATAGATATATTTTGAGTAGCCGCTGCAATTGTGTTCCTGCGCTTTCTATGTCATATTTTTAAGGATACCACAAACATACATATTCAATAAGTATGCGTGATGATCAAATCTGTAAAGCTGAACTGCGTTTATTTCTTTGTTGCTTTCTATGTTGAAATTGATTAAAAGTAAAAAGTGAAAGAAGACATAATTTAAAAAGCAAGCAAACAAAAGCAATAATTTAAAAACAAGTAGCTCCTAAAGCAAAAGCAAAAGCATAGTTTTTAAACGAGTCAAAATGAAAAAATGAAAAAAATATATCATCATCAAAAAGAATGTGATAATTGTATTATAATGTGTAATGCAAGTTAAAAGTAACGAAACCAAAACTCTTTTAAACTAACCAAAATGTAGCAACTAAATCAACTAAACAATGAAAACAAAACAAGATTTGTGTACTATAGTTAAATGCTTGCAGTGCTGTGTACAAATTTTGCCCCGAAAAAATTCCAAAGGCAAAAGCCCCTAAAATAAAGTAAAACTATATAGCATCTAGTATAAACTACTATAACAACTACAACTTATTATAAACTCCAAAATAATGTTAATATGCATTTCAACTAAACATTTCGCAATTTGAATGAACTCGCAAACGATAAAGTGAATTGATATCTAATTCTGTGTGAGCAATATATTAAATGGTAGTTTTAAACTTTTGTTGAAAGCACATTGCTAAATCAATAAATTATATAATAAATCATAAGTAATAGTAACTGAAATGTATGTATTTGTTGCATTGGGAACATCATCATTAAGGTAATGATCTCAAATAAAATATATTATTTAATACGAGTAGAACAGAATTAACATAGTATGTTTTATTGAATTGTGAACTGTTTTTATATTTCTTTTTATAACATAAATTAAGTAAAACACAGACATGGGACCGCAACCGGCTTATGGCTATAAAATTAACGGTTCAGAAACCCGTGCAGTAAGTGTCAAACAACTTTCTTCGGTCATGCTACAGGGTCTATAAAAAAAAAACACCTTTTTATTCAATGCACTTTATTGCGAAAGGTCGCGCTGTGGAAAGCAGTTTTCCCTTGCCTGACATAATGCTGACCAGCTAAGTATCCAGCAAATATATAATTTACTAAGCATACATGCATAAATCAAATGTCATCAGCTTCAGTCAAAGTAAAAAGTAAATCTTCAGTATTTCCATTTCTCTTGCAGATTCGTGAGTGACATATTAAATAGAAAAAAGAAATGTCAATAAAAAACACATTTCAGATGGGACGCGTGTGTCGACGACTCGTGTGCATATTAATTTAAACAATTATTAGATATTAATTAGAGTACGAGAATCATGAATAGATACTACATGCATGCAAAAGAAGCCGCTTCTGATTTTGTTTTTGCCACATTGAAATTAAAGGTGAAAGTGGATTTTGGCCTTAAGTCCCGTTGTCAAAGTCGGTGCAAGAAAACCCACATTATATAAAACAAGTAAAAGTGCTTTGGTCAAGTGCTTGGCTAAGAGTCAAGCTTAAATGCAAAAACACTAAAAATTGCTTGGAAAATAAAATCCAAGAATGCATTAAACATAATGAGATTCATTTATGTTTATTCATTCACATTTCTGAGAAGCATGAGAAATATAATATTAAAAAAAGGCCAACAGTGGTATTTAATTTTGCAAATTAAAATTTGTGAATTTTTCCCTTTATTTAAACAACTTAAATTGTTTTCTAAAAAAATAATTTTGAATAATAGAAGAAATCTAAAGCAAATATTCTTAAAAATTATCCATTTTAGCCCAATTAAAAAATTTCTTTTGTCTTAGTCCCATTTTCGCTCGTTGCCGGTTAAATATAGAACTACTTATATATCGAAATTTTAGAAAAAAAGTAAAAGTTAAAAAATCTATAATGGATCCTAGGAACAAAACAAAAAACTTCTGGTTTATGTGCTTTTCATTATAATTTTCATAAATAAATTTACACATTTTAAAAATCAGCTAGATCTAGCTATTAAATATCTAAAACAAGTGGGAAAGGCTATAGTCGAGCTCCCGACTATAGGATACCCGTTACTTACTTAAATAAATTTAAAATATTTTCTATTGAATGCTTTTAGGCACTTATATTGCTTAAAAGCTATTATTAGCCATTACCACCTTTCGTTTTGTCCGATCTTCTTACGATTTGGAAGGATGATAGCTATTAATATTAGTTAGCGGTAATTAGTAAAAAAGTCATAATATATTGAAAACAGTACGTGTGGTTGGTTGTCGCGATTTACGGAGGTGGAAAGAGGCGTGACAAAATTTTGAAACAAACTTGACCTGCGTGGGGCTTATAGAAATCTGTCTGCCAAATTTAATTGCTCCAGCTCTTATAGTCTCTGAGATCTAGGCGCTCACACAGACGGACAGACAGACGGACGGACGGACGGACGAACAGACGGACGGACGGACAGACGGACATGGCTATATCGACTCAGCTGTTGATGTTGATCAAGAATATGTATACTTTATATGGTCGGAGATGCTTCCTTATCCCTGTTACATTCATTGCAACGAATACAATATCCCCTTTTACTTATTTTTTAAGTGACGGGTATAATTACCACAATGTCATGATTATGAATGTAAATACATATGTTTACGTGTATACTTCTTAAATATAAAACAATATTAAAAAATCAAATTTCGGGCACATGAGTAAGCTTATAGTAGTTATATGTATCTCTGCCCAAGGCCAAAGCGTGCCATCCTATTAAATATGTATATTATATACAAACTTTATTATTCTTGTTTCTCCATATTTCATTTCGCTTACATTCGCTCTATTTCACATTTGTTCATTCATAAATAAATAATTCACAAGTGTATGCAAAACAACCTACAAAACCAGCTCGGAAAAGCTTATGAGCTTATTAAAAAAGTGAAACTCTCTAAAAATAGCATAGCAAGTACCTGGAGTTGGATTGTGGAGTGTGTGTTCTTTATGAACTGCCCTGGCATACATTTAAATAATAATAACAATAATAACATATTTATGTAGTAGGTAGGTACTTGTCGAGTGTATCTGTAACAGGCTTTAAAGGTTGTTCGCGCCAGTTTAGAGCTGGTAATTAAGACAGAGAAACTGCGACACAAGGTCTTTGACATACTCCACGCAGGTAGAACAGAGCACAACTTTCATCATGACCTTTTCGCACTTAAATAAGGCGAACTCAACTGGGAAGCATTTAAAAGTCAAGCCATTAAAATACAAATATTGTCAATATTTATTTTAATTTAATTTCGTTACACCTAAATTGGAATAAATAATGAACCTGTCACATGCTCCGACTCAGGTAGAAAACATCACAGCTTTCATGATGACTTTTCCAGTCTTAAATAAAAGGATTGAACAAATGAAATAAAAACAAATTTACTATCATAATTCAAATTAATTTATTAATCATTAAAATTTAAATTTATTATTCATTGATTTTTAATTCAAATACTCCAACTCAGGTATGGTAGAATTCAGCACAGCTTTCATGATGACTTTTCCACTTTTAAATGAAAAAAGCATTTGCAAATGAAATAAAAATTATCATTATTCAAATTAATTTATTTTTTAATTTCGTCACACTTAAATTAGAATAAATATAACATCTGTCACATACTCCACTCAGTTAGAATTCAGCACAACTTTCATGATGACTTTTCCACTCTTAAAGGAAAATAATTGGGCAAATGAAATAAAAACATATTTATTGTCATAATTCAAAATAATTTATTAATTATTAAAATTTAAATGTATTATTCCTTTATTTTTAATTCACATACTCCAACTCAGGTATGGTAGAATTCAGCACAGCTTTCATGATGACTTTTCCACTCTTAAAGGAAAAGATTTGAGCAAATGAAATAAAATTATATTTATTATCATGATTCAAATTAATCTATTTTTAATTTCGTCCCACTTATATTGAAATAATTAGTAGATCTGTCACATCCTCCGACTCAGGTAGAATTCAGCACAACTTTCATGATGACTTTTCCACTCTTAAATGAATAGAAGCATTTAAGTGAAATAAAAATGTATATATTATTATTATTAAAATTAAAATTGTTTTTTTAATTTCGTCACACTTAAATTAGAATAAATATTACATGTGTCACATACTCCACGCAGGTAGAATTCAGTACAGCCTTCATGATGAGTTTTCCACTCTTAAATGAGAAGAATTTAACAAATTAAATAAAAAGATATTTACTATCATAATTCAAATTAATTTATTAATTATTAAAATTTAAATTTATTATTCATTTATTTTTAATGCACGTACTCCAACTCAGGTAGAATTCAGCACAGCTTTCATGATGACTTTTCCACACCTAAATAAAAATAATTAAACAAATGAAATAAAAACATATTTATTATAATTATTCAAATTAATTTATTTATTAATTTCGTCGCACTTAAATTAGAATAAATAGCTTAGCAGACTAATCGCATATACGTTTATCGAATGTTTATCGGCTCTCCCAGAGATTAGCCCGTGCACTTGCTGGCCAAGGTGCACATGAGAGTTCGGGGGCAGAATACGAGCGCCTTGGAGCAGGTCATCTTGTGACCCCTCATCTGACCCTGGTCGTTCTTGTAGCACACAAAGTAGCTGCTAATCGAGGTCTGATCCGGGATCTTGTCGCCCTCCTTGCAGTAATACTTGCGCTTCTTTACAGACCCACTGTTGTTGTTGTTGTTGTTGTTGCTGCTGATGATGGGCGCCAAGGTGGGGGCGGGCAGCAGGGGGCGTGTCGTGGTGCTGGGCTGGGAATAGCTGATCATGTAGGAATCCAGCATGTTTTGCTCCATGCTGGAAGATGCTCCCAATCCAGCCGGTTCCTGGGAGCTGCCATATTGCTGCAGCAGATTCGCAATGCTCTGGGCCTTCAGTGCCGCCTCCTGGCGTCGCTTCGCCTCCGCCAGCACCTTGAGCGTCTCCATCTGCTGTCGCCTGTTCTCTTCGATGGAGTAGCCATGGAACTGAGGCATGTTGCCACACTGTGCATAGGTCTGGGCATCGCAGATCCGCGTCTGCTTGTTGAAGCCCGTGTAGGGAGGACAGGAATAGGAGAGGACCTTGCCGTCCTTCTTGCTGCACACAAAGTAGCGGGTGCAGTCCGTCTGGTTGGGCTGCCGAACGCCCGCCTGGCAGGTGATGACCTCCACATTGCCCAGCTCCGACATGGCAGCCGGCGATTGGGTCATCAGCGGGAGTATGGACTTTTGAAAGACATCCAGGCTGATGAAGTTGCCATTGAAATTGACCAGTTGTCCCACTTGAGATGGATACTTGGACTTGGAGGGCATCAAGGCGGGCGGGGAGGATCCCAATCCCGTGCTGAACATGCTCAGACCCACATTGCCCGCCGTATCGCTGTAGATGCTGCTGCTCATGGTCGGAGTTGGCCTGGCCAAGTAGGGAGATTTGTACTGATGTTGAGAGTTTTGCTCGTTAGCCGCATTCTGGGACATGGTGTAGGTCTGCTCCACATACGGGCCAGGTGCTAATTGATGGCTCACGGCATTGCCACTGCCGCTGCTGTAGGTCAGTACGTGCTGACGATTCCCATTGCCATTCCCATTCCCGTTCCCCATATAGTTGGCGTTAATTGATTCATCAGCTTCCACTTCCATGCTTTCGATTTTCTGTGAATTGGGTCGTATCTTCACCTGACCTGGCTCAAGTTGGGTAGGGAACATGCCCTGTGCCTGTCCCTGTCCCAGTCTGTCCATGCCTGCTGTGGGATAACTCTCCGCCTGGAAGATCGAGTTCACATTGTTCTCATTGAGATGCGGACTGGGAGTGTAATAAGTGGCGACTGTCGCCGGCGAGGGATGCACGGCAAAGGGACTCGGCGTTGTCTGGGCAAACTCATTGGCATATGGAGCTGCATATTGTCCAGTATATTGATTGCTCACTGTCGTCACCGAGATGCTGGAACTCGGTCTGGCCGTCGTCATGGTGGCTATGAATTTATTGTAATAACTGTTGCCTTCCATTTGTTGTTGATTGTTGTTATTTTCGTTGTTGTTGTTGTTGTTCTTGTCCAGATTGGGATAGCGTCCCAGACTGTGGCCATAGGTGTCGAGCACTTCCTTCTCCCCGGAACTGGTGCTCGACAAATGCACGGGAATCACATTGTTGTGGATAATTGTTGTCGTCGGTTGTTGTTGTTGTTGTTGTTGCTGTTGTTGTTGCTTCTTGTTCTTGTGATGCACGTAGTGCGATCTTGGTGGAGGCAACTGCGAGTCGTAGCCCTGCATGGGATAATACTGCTGGTAGGCACTGTTGTGCGGCGAGTGGAGTATCACGGGCTGCAGAATGGGCGGGGCATAGTAGGCGCCGTTGTAGGCCGGATTGGGCAGCACCTGGGGCAGATGCTGGGCGGCGATCATCTGCTTGGACAGCTCCAGCACCGTCTTCAAGGTCTCCTCCGAGATCTTGGGCTCATGATTGCCATACTCATGACTCTGGCTCTGACTATGACTATGACTCTGATCTGTGCGTAAGGGTTGTTGTTGTTGCTGTTGTTGTTGTTGTTGCTCTGAGCTTAATCCGTAACCGGGCAAAGTAAACATGACCGAACCCTCGGGACGATTCACCACAATCTGGGAGTTGGCATAGCCCGGTCCGTAGGAGGAGAAGGGCTGGGCATTCGATAGCATCAGCTTCGTCTCCGGCTGCATGCGATGCTTGGTCAGATGCTCCTGCAGACGCGTCTTATTCACAGTCGGTTCCGGCAAGGGATTAGGCGACCTGGTGGCGGAACTAGCCTGTGTTGTTGTCGTTGTTGTCGTTGAAGGCACCTCTGTGCTGGAATCCTTGTAGCTCCCCGTGGGATTCAGCATGTCATAGCGATTCTTGAGATCAAAGTGAGCCAGGAACGCATTCAGCTGATCCGGACGCATCTCCAGCTGCGGCTTGTCCGTCTTCTGGTACGTCTGCTGCAGTCCATCGATGAGCTGCGACAGACGCTGCAGATGCGCCGTCAGATTGGGATCGATGGGGGAACTCCCAGTTGGATGCACCGTGGAACTCGCTACGGCGATGGCTGTGGACTTGGTGACCAGATCGTTGGCGCCCTCACGATTCTCGGGCGGCACTTGGCCATCCAGATCGACCAGTTCACCATCGCCGCTGGAATCGAATTGACTGACGGATGTGTTTTCATCCTCGCTGAGATCGGGAGCAGCCAAAGCAGAACTTGTTTCCTCCCCATCCTCCCGCTCCCGCTCCTGCTCCTGCTCCTCGCTGCTCAGCGTGGCGTCCAGCACAATCTGCACATTGTCATCGTTGTCGTCGTTATTCCTGAACAGAATCTCCGCCTCCTTCTTGTTGTTCACAATCAATATGTCCGCCTGATTTGACGGAGTCGTCGACGTGCTCGATAATTCACTTGGCGTGATGCACTCCCAATCCTCGCCTGGCAGCACGCAGCTGCCCACGTTGTGCTCGTAGACGAGTCCTTCCTTGCACTTGGTGGGCAGCCAGACGTGCGACTTGGAGGGCAGCTCTCGGCACTTGTAGAAGGCGTCGCACCGTGTCTTGTGGGGGCGTGACTTTTCAGGGCATGGTTTACCTGGGCATGCACAGGGTACATTAGGAGAGGAAGAGAGGAAGACAGAAAGAGAAGAAGAGAAGAAGTCAGATTTAGAGATTTTATTCTGTTTTTGAATGTGTGTATTAAGTTTAGCTGTTTAGCAGAGAGAAGGAGGCGTGGCAGATCCCATAAAACATGTACAGATATAAATCTTAGAGACTACACTGATAAAAAAAGAAAGCCTTTTCTATATATGTTGCATATGGGCTAATCCTGATTTGCGGACGTTACATTTGCAAGCAAATTTTCATGATTAAACTGATACAGCTCGCGTTCAGATTGGTGAATTTTAATGGAAATTTTCTGAAAAATGCATTTCATTGAAAGTACTCTTAAACCTATTTTAAAATAAGAGCCTTACTGTTTTCGAAAAAAAATTAGCGCTTGCTTGAAAGTTCCGTTGCGGCCGTTACAAAGAATGGAAGTCGATTTGAGGTTAACGTACATTTGCACATATATTAGCGAATTTTGCATAATAAACAAAAAATATCCAAATACAAAAAATTAAGTGTAATATATGACCATATCAATCCATCATCAAAAATAAAAATAAGTAGTAGGGTGTCCCTTATTTGGTCAAAGTCAATATTTTAAAACGCATACGGGCTAGTTCTGTTCATTAGGTCCTAAAGCACTCAGAAATAAATTTTTACCTCAATCGGAGTATGATAACCCGTGCCGACTTGGATCGGAAAATTTAAAGATTATATGGGACAAAAAAAATTTTTTTTTTTTTTAATTTTTTATTTTTTTTATTTTGTTTATTAGGTCCTAAAGAACTCAAAACCAAGTTTTCACCTTAATCGGAGTACGATAACCCATTCAAATTTGCATCAAAACATGAAAAATCATCGAAAAATGTATAATCAGTGTTAAAATACTGTTTTTTCATGTTTCGATGCAAATTTGAATGGGTTATCGTACTCCGATTAAGGTGAAAACTTGGTTTTGAGTTCTTTAGGACCTAATAAACAAAATAAAAAAATAAATAATTAAAAAAAAAAAAAAAAAATTTTTTTTGTCCCATATAATCTTTAAATTTTCCGATCCAAGTCGGCACGGGTTATCATACTCCGATTGAGGTAAAAATTTATTTCTGAGTGCTTTAGGACCTAATGAACAGAACTAGCCCGTATGCGTTTTAAAATATTGACTTTGACCAAATAAGGGACACCCTAATAAGTAGTCTCCTTAATTAAAAATTTTAGTTTTTGTCTGTTGCGGACGTTACGTTGCGGACGTTACACTTTTTACACACACACTTCTTTTCAAATTATTAATATATATTAAATATTTTTTCGATACAGTTTTTATCTTAAATAAAAGAAAATTAAACAAACTTTAAGATGAGCTAAGCTCTAAACACTCAGACGACTGTATTGCCCACTATTTTGGCCATTGAAAATACCCCTTTTTTTTACAAGATTTATTGAAATTTAGAGGCAAAAAGAGGAATTAATTGATTAAGCGCGGCCATGAACAACCAAACCACCGTAAAATCATTTTGATTTAGTAATTTTAAGCCTTAAATATATTCTATTACAACAAAAAACAACTATTATTAAAAAACATGCAAATTATTGACAATTAAAGGTTTTTGCCCTTGGTTTAAAAATTTTCGGATTAGCCCATATGGGCTAATCCTGAGTTGCGGACGTTACATTTGCATGCAAATTTTCATGATTAAACTGATGTAGCTCGCGATCAGATTGGTGAATTTTATGGAAATTTTCTTGAAAATGCATTTAATTGGGAGTACTCTTAAGCCTATTGTAAGATAAAACTCTTATTCTGTTTGAAAAAAAGTTAGGCTTGCTGAAAGTTCTGTTGCGGCTGTTACAAAGAATGGAAGTCCAATTGAGGTTAACGTGCATTTCCACATACATATATTAGCGAATTTAGCATAATAAACAAAACATTTCCAAACACAAAAAATTAAGTGGAATATATGACCATATATATCAATCCAGCATCAAAAACGAAAATAAGTAGTCTCCTTAATTAAAAATCTTAGTTTTTGTCTGTTGCGGACGTTACGTTACGGACGTTACACTCTTTACACACACACACTTTATTTCAAATTATTATTATGTATTAAATATCTTTTCGATACAGTTTTTATCTTAAATAAAAGAAAATGCAATAAAGTTTAAGATGAGCTAAGCGCTAAACACTCAGACAACCATTTTTACCACATTTTTGGCCTTTGAAAATTCCATTTTTTTTTTTAAGGAAATATTGAAATTAAGAGGCAAAAACAGCAATTAATTGATAAGGCTCGGCCCTGAACAACCAAACCACCGTAACATAAAACCTTTTTGATTTTGTAATTTGAAGCCTGAAAATATATTCTATTATAACGAAAAACAGCTATTATTAAAAAACATGCCGTTTTTTGACAACTTTAAGTTTTCGCCCTTGGCTTAAAAATTCTCGGATTAGTATTTTCCGAATCGAGAACGTGACACTTTTACGTCTTTAAATGAAAAAACAATGCCATAAAATGACATTATAACAAATTTTTCTCACGTGTTTAATGCATTTTATCAACACTATTTTTATTATAAAAGACAAGCTTTGAAGACTTGAAGTTTCCGAATTATTTATAAAAAAAAACAAAAAACAGCTTGTAAAACTTGTTTTAAATTAAAAATTCAATATTTTTCTATGTGTTAAAATGGTTCATGTTACAATCTTACTATCTCACTTAATGTAACCGATAGAATACAAACGGACCATTTTGGAACTAAATTGTCAAGAAAATGGGCAAAAATATAGGAAAAGTGAATTTATTCCAATGTAGAATCTATATGTTCATCCTATTGAATTTCTTCTAGCGTATATAGCTTAAATAAATAACTTGAATACATTTTTGGAAGAAAATTTCACAAAATGTGAGTTTTTGATAAATTTTACGTTTTTGGGCGAGGTGGACCTTTTTCTGGAAATGCCCATATGTGAATAAATTTTTTCTTTTATTTTTATAAATTTTATGTAAGTTGCTGAATTTTCGATTTTTTCAAAAGCCAATCAGAATATAATCCGTCTTTAAGCTTCACTTTTGGCACAAATGATAAGTTCTGAAGCTCGTACATATCCAGAAAATATCAACAAGATTGGATTACAATCTCAAAAGTTATTAATGAAATATATTGTTTTTTTTTTTTTTATGATTGTATGTGTTTTTTTTCAACACAATAAGTAAGAATAATATCCACTTTAAGTATTTTGAAATTCAAGTTCAAGCGAACTGTCTTCAATAATTTAGAATTAGATCCGCTTGTGTATTTATTTATTTAATTTCTTCACCAACAATTTAAATAAACATTTATTACTATTTTCATTTTTAAGAATTTATTTCGCTTTTTTAATGCACAGTTAGCACTTTTATTTTTACCTTCCGAAAAGTAAAAGAGACCTGTCAAAAGACACGCGTATATGAAAAGTCCCCGCATTTCGCTAAAAAGTTTCGATATTTATTTATGTCCTTTTCCCCCTCTTGGGAAATTACATTAATTTCGCAAAATATCCGACTCGAAATTTGAACTTCCGCTCTGGACAAAGCGCGCGTTACGAATGAATGCACATCCGAGGTTTGACCAACATATAATTTTAATAATTTTCTCTTTGCGCCACATTCGTTCTCGCTAGGAGAAATGTAAACTTGGCCAACGAGCGGGGCTCAAATATCGAGCAATGTGTGAAAAATACGCGCTACGCTAAGCCCAATTTGTTGCCGCTCTCGACTAACTAACGTATTATCACTTGCTCAGCAGACGGAAGGAAAGGTATTAATTGTTTGAACAAATAACCACTTGTTTTGCATATGACGCGCAGAGAGCAGAAGCAATTTCACTTTTAAATAGCCATTGGGCATGTGTAATTTTCATATATTTTCCATAGAAATTACTTTTATTTACAAATATCATTTATCATTTTCATTTTTCATTTTTCGCGACATAAAAATTAGCTTTTTCAATTTTAAAGCTAGAATTTTGAAAATTTTACCAGAATTTTCGATAGACTTTTCTCGAATTTTGAATTTTCTTATTTGTTCGATTTTTTACTAACTTCGCCACGCGAATAGCGAACTGCACCATACCAATTTTAGATAGAACTTAATTAATTTAAAAAATTTTGTTGTTTTTTTGAAATTGTTTTTATCTTATTTTTAATTGATTTTTTAAAATTTCAAATTTTCATTTCAAAATTTAGCGAGCAATCGATTTACATCGACTCAACGATTCTCTTCTGTAATCGAATAACATACTGTTATCGATTATATCGTGAGCAGAATCATATATCGACAGAAAATACTAAATGTTTTAAGCGATAGAGCTTAGTTTTTGGTATTTTTATGTCGAACATTAGGCATATTTATCTTTA
The DNA here is from genome assembly GCA_037043405.1 of Drosophila subquinaria. Lineage (NCBI taxonomy): Eukaryota > Metazoa > Arthropoda > Insecta > Diptera > Drosophilidae > Drosophila > Drosophila subquinaria. The sequence continues at coordinate 13,331 of JBAMBL010002771.1, forward strand.
CCGCATACGGTAACACTTGGTGGAAACGAAAACTAACATTTTTTTGCATTAAAAAAATGAAAATACAAAATGCAAAGCAATAATTGTCAAGTGCATCGTGCGCGTAATACACAAAACAATTAACAAATACCGTAACTATTGTTTTTTCGTTAACTCACACACACACACACGCAGCGAAAAGCAGATTAATTGTAGGGCAGCAAGTGCAGAAGGTAAGCAAATCGCTCGGTCAGCAGAACAGAGCACAGGTAAAGAAGGTAGAGATAACTCAGCCAAAGCCACAGTCAAAAACCAAAAGAAAAAAAGCCCCTTTGTGCATTGGAATGTGCGTCGCAGTTTTTTGTTAGTTTGCCAAGTGCCCAAGACTGGGCGCTAAAGCAAGAAGGAAGGCTGTGTCAGCGTTGCCGCGACCTTTGCCTCAATTACAAACAAACCCAAGTGACATACATACATATGTACGTACAATACATATATACACATTTGCTTTGCATAGCGGTGGTGTGCGTTACATGACTATGAATTTAACTGGCTTTGTGTTGTTGTGTTGCGTGCGGGTGTAAAATACATAGACAGACATATAGTGAGACGGACAGGCTGACACTGCTAGATACATATGTTTGTTTGTACTCTTCAGGTGTTCCAATATCCGTTCTGCCACACCGCACGCCCCCAATCGATCCCCACCCCAGATCTGCATTGGTATATGTGTAAGCCTGTCTGTGTGTGAGTGTGTAATGTAGTGTATCAATATTTTCTTAAGCATTTATTTCGCTTCAGTTATTGACATCTAGAAAAATACACACATACATACATACGTATGCATTCAGATTCATACATACATATATATACTCGCTTACATGCATGTAATGCCGCAGCTGTTGTCTCGCATCGCTGATTATATACATATTTTAGTTTCCTTTTGCCTACAATCGTTGCTTGCCCTCTTCTTACATACAGGCATGCGTGTATTGTATATAAGTGTATTTTGTATATATATTTCTATATGCATGATAACAGCAGCAACATTTTGCTCCAGTCTCATCATCATCCGCTCTTTGTTTACTGAGTATTAATAAATCATCGATTGTTGTTGTTTCTATACCCTGCACGTATTGACAAGACGGGTAACATTAAAACTTAATAACATGAAGTATAAAGGAGGAGAAGAAGGAGTTTGACTAACAGCTGAGTTTATCCAGTTTATCCGGCAACCGAACGGATAATCAATAACAAGTGAAATGAAGAGGAGTTTGATTAACAGCTCAGTTTATCCAGTTTATCCGGTGACCGAACGGATAATCAACAGCAAGTGAATTGCTGAAATGTATAAACATTCACAGGGTATTTTCTCGTTGATTAGAAATATTTGCAGGCAGTTCGCTAGTGCGTTAACTTATGGAATTCAAGTAAAAGTGGAATCTCTTACACCTTCCAGTTAATTAAGGCATTACTCACATTCCAAATCAAACAATAAAATATTTTATATTCTCACACGATTCTAGATAAATATAACGCAATTTACTAGCAAACAACTAAGTAAATAAACTTTGAAGTGACTTTGACAATGAATTAATTTATATGTAAAAACAACAAAAAATTGGCGATCAACAATTAAATTGCAGGCAAAGTGCAACTCAATTTCTAGACAAGAGAAAATGTCTGTGCATATTGAAAGTATAGAAATTGTATATTCCCGTCAACTTTTTTTTGATAGTGACTCATTCTGGCGATTATACAATTTGTTGTGTGAGTGCGTGATATCAAAAGTGTAGTTATAACTACAAACACACACACACACTCGTAGGACATGTGTACGTACTTAGATGACGTTGGGAAATACACAATAAATCATATTATAATTATACAGTTGGCAAAGTAATTCTATCGCCAAATAAAAACTTTAAAACGTTTTATCTGATTTAAATTGCAAAGTATTAAATACAAATATTGCTTGTTAAAGCTAAAGATTTCTTTAGTTTTTTATTATTCGTTTTCTGGGTATTTTTATTGGTCCCTAGTGTATGTTTTTATTCCAAGATTTTACTCTTATCAGCAAGTATTTCCAAATACTTTTGATAAACAAACATATGCAGTATGTGAAGAAATTATTTTGACATGCAAAAAAATTCGTATTATTATTTACAGCAGCGGTGGGCACGAAATCTGAATTCGGGAGCACAACAATAACAACTACAGCAACATCGCTGGGAGCAGTCGCTGCTCCCGGAGCCACTGCGTGCCCACCGCTGATTGAAAGCAAAATAATGTTTTTTAAAACAAAAGAAAATGGAAAAATCACAACCATGGGGCTTAACTGTTATTGAAAATATGTTGTAAATTAAATGTGTGATTATTTACTGCATGTGTTTATTATGCCTAATAAACAATTGTAGCCCAATGGATATCTTTATTTCCTTTTATTTTTGGAAAATAACATGTGTATTTGTGGTGTGACTAAACTTCTCCCTGGAGACTCTCGCGGAGAGTTAATGTCACTTTTTTATGACCTGAGTTCTCTACACGTAGCCGGCAATCTTATCAAAATTGTAGTCACAATCTCATTGTTGATAACTTGTACGAAATTTCAATTTGCCAACAAATAATCAACAAAATTTTTTTTTGGCTGTCTCTTTCTCTCTCTCGATGCAGCTCTGTTTGGAGCTGGGCAGGAACTCTAGGCGTGACGACTAACTAGCAGCTAGTAGCAGCGATTAAATGGCTGATGGTAATGGCCAGGCAGCAGCTGGAGCTTCCCGTGCTGCCAACAGCTGTGTCCAAGATGCCGCAATGCAGACAGTAAACAACGCTGGCGCTGGGATCTCGAATCAAGCGGGAACATCTATAGCTGCCACCCAAACGGGCGGTGCCAGTGGAGGAGCAAGTGGAAGCGGGAATGGGAATGGTAGTGGGAACGGGAGTGGGAATGGGAATGCAAGTGGAAGTGGCAATCAAGGGTATTATCAACTAAGCGTGACAAGTGAGTATTGATACGAGAGTTACTATTGTTAAACACTTGAAATTGATGGCAATTTGCAATGAATATTCCTAGTTGAGGAAGCCTCGTTGCGAAACAATGGATTCCTCAAGCCGAATCCCTACGTGGAGCTGCTGATAGACAACAAGAGCAAGCGCAAAACGGATCATGTGAAGAACAGTTATCTGCCAAATGGAACGAGTTGCAGTGCTGGCAAGTGAATCTGTCTTTACTAAATACAGACGTCGGATAACGTATTTTGACAAAGCTAAAGTTAAATCTACTCGAAATTTAAGCTTACTTTATGTTAAGTTTGGCATCAATGGAAAGCTTATTTATATTCCGTTTGAATGATACAAAACTTTCAATAACCCATTATGTACCCACTAAAAATTTTGAATATTTGTTTCTACGGTTTTGACTTTTTTCCTCGGTCTCAAAAAATGTTTTGATGCAAAAAGTTTCTCTAAACAATTGTAAAAGTGACTGCAAAAAGAAATTTTCAAAAATTCACTTTGCTAGTATTTTTTTATGATTTTCTGAAAATTGCTAAAAACGACAATATTGCAGCCACTTTTTCATCCTTTTCATACAACCTTCTTCTGAGATCATCCCATACAAAAAATCATAAAAAATACTAGCGATGTGATTTTAGAAAAAAAATTCGACTATTAGAGTTGTTTAGAGAAACTTTTTGCATTAAAACAATTTCTGTTTGAGTCCGATGAAAAAAGTCAAAACAGTAGATTTTTATGGGTTAAGGAAAGCTTTGTATCATTCAAACGGAATTTAAATGACCTTTCCATGGATGCCAAAGTTAACATAAAGTAAGCTCAAATTATGAGTAGATTTAACTTTAGTTTTGTCAATATACTTTATCCGACGACTGTAAATATATTGCAGTATAATTAACTGAAGATTGTCTGTCCATATCCATATCCAGATCACACCCAATTCGACGCTGCACTTCAAGGTGCTGGATCACTCGAGTTTTCGCAAGGATGCCATGCTGGGAGAGCGCGTCATTCACCTGGCCCACATACTGCAGCATTACAACGGACGCTGCGAGTTCCTCGAGCTGACCATCGATCTGTTTGTCACCTCCAAGTCGGACAATCGACAGACGAAGAGCGGCGAGCTGGTGGCCATTCTCAATGGCCTCAAGCTGGACATGAGCAAGGCCAGTTGCCACAACAGAACGGCGCTGCCGTCCAGCCTGTGGTCAATCCGGTGGTCACCGATGCCGCCGCAGCCGGACGCAGTTGTATGATCTATGGCGGAGTTCGGGCGCGGATGCGCTTGCGCTCCAGCAATGCGGAACCGCAGGCGGCCACACGTTCCCCGCTGCCCAATGGAGCGCCGCCAGCGGAACAAAGGCGCTCAACTGCGCCACCTGTATGGGAGCAGCAGCAGGTGGCACAGCCGCAGGGAGCACAACCACAGCCACTGCGCTTGGTGAACGGCAGCGCGGCGGCTGTGCCGCAGACAGCACCGTATCCACAACAGCCGCCGGCGCCTGTGCAGGTGCAACAACAACAACAACGGCCGCAGTTGTACGGCAACGGCACCGTGGAGAACGGCCTGTACATGTCCAGCAACGGGCTGGTGGATCAGTCCGCCTGCGGCACTGTGCTGCCCGTGAGCAACGGCTCGGATCCGCAGCTGCAGACGCAGACGGCGGAGGACGAGCTGCTGCCCGCTGGCTGGGAGATACGACTGGATCAGTATCAGCGCAGGTATTACGTGGATCACAACACGCGCTCCACATACTGGGAGAAGCCGACGCCGCTGCCGCCGGGCTGGGAGATACGCAAGGATGTGCGGGGTCGTGTCTACTACGTGGATCACAATACGCGCAAGACGACCTGGCAGCGGCCCAACAGCGAACGCCTGATGCACTTCCAGCACTGGCAGGGCCAGCGTGCCCATGTGGTGGCCCAGGGCAATCAACGGTTCCTCTACTCGCAACAGCAGCAACAGCCGACGGCTGTCACGGCGCCGGTGACGCAGGACGATGAGGATGCGCTGGGACCGCTGCCCGATGGCTGGGAGAAGAAGGTGCAATCGGACAATCGTGTCTATTTCGTGAATCACAAGAATCGCACCACGCAGTGGGAGGATCCGCGCACCCAGGGCCAGGAGGTGAGCCTCATCAATGAGGGACCACTGCCACCGGGCTGGGAAATACGCTACACCGCTGCCGGCGAGCGATTCTTTGTGGATCACAATACGCGGCGTACAACGTTTGAGGATCCGCGTCCTGGTGCGCCCAAGGGCGCCAAGGGCGTCTATGGTGTGCCACGCGCCTACGAGCGCAGCTTCCGCTGGAAGTTGTCCCAGTTCCGTTACCTGTGCCAGAGCAACGCGCTGCCCTCGCATATCAAGATCACCGTCACCCGGCAGACGCTCTTCGAGGACTCGTACCATCAGATCATGCGATTGCCCGCCTACGAGCTGCGCCGTCGCCTGTACATTATATTCCGCGGCGAGGAGGGTCTGGACTATGGCGGCGTGTCGCGGGAGTGGTTCTTCCTGCTGTCGCACGAGGTGCTCAATCCCATGTACTGTCTGTTCGAGTACGCGAACAAGAACAACTACAGCCTGCAAATCAATCCCGCTTCCTATGTCAATCCGGACCATTTGCAGTACTTCAAGTTCATTGGCCGCTTCATTGCCATGGCCCTGTACCATGGTCGGTTCATCTACAGCGGCTTCACCATGCCCTTCTACAAGCGCATGCTGAACAAGAAGCTGACCATCAAGGACATCGAGACGATCGATCCCGAGTTCTACAACTCGCTCATCTGGGTCAAGGACAACAGCATTGACGAGTGTGGCCTCGAGCTCTGGTTCAGCGTGGACTTTGAGGTCCTTGGCCAGATCATCCATCACGAGCTGAAGGAGAATGGCGAAAAGGAGCGCGTCACCGAGGAGAACAAGGAGGAGTATATCACGCTCATGACCGAGTGGCGCATGACTCGGTAAGTCGATTAACCCCCAATCCTCAACTCATTTATTTATTTATTAACTATTTCCTAGTGCTACAAGTAGGGATACGTTTAAATTAGTGCACAAGTCACACTTGACAATCGTATACTTATTTTTCCAAACATTATAATTAATAGTTTAACATTATTTTGCTTATCAATTTAACATCAAGTTGAAACACATAAATCTAATTCTTATATTTGTATTACAGTTTTTATCATTATTAATATTAATATAATTATTATTATTAATATAATTATAATTATTATTATTATTATTTATTACCAGAGCTTGCAAGTAACAGTTGACCGTTTTTTGTTGTTCAAAAATAACTGTTATTTACTGACTTTTTAGGCAATGTTTCAGAAATAAATAGTTCACATACTTTTTTGAACATATCGCTCTTTGCTCAGCAAAGAATTAATTTGTTGGATTCCCTTTTTTCTCTGTCAATTTTAAAGTGAGCGAAGAAAATAAAAGACTGCATTTATTTATTTCATTTTATTCTGTCGGAGAAACCCAACTCCTTAAGTGCAGAAAATTTAATTTAATTTAATTTAAAATTTAATAATAATATATGCATGTAAATTTATTATGTGTACAGGAAGTAATTCGGGTATACATGCTGTTATTGAAGGCAATATGCCACTAAATATGGGTCACCTTAACGAAATTTAAAAATGTCTAAATGGAACATACAAAAAAAAATTAATGAACGTTTGAACTGAGTTTTTCTTTTTTTTGTTTACCTGGCGACTTTTATATTCTGAAATCTTTTATATTGAAAAAACGTTACTAGACTAGTTCAACTAAGAACTTTCAACCGAAAACAAAAATAAAGAGTGTGCATGTTTTTTCGGTTATGTTCGTGAGTAGATCGCAAAAGGAAAAACGGTCAACTTTTAATTGCGAGCGTTGTTTATTACTATCATTATTAATACTGTCATCATTATTATTGTCATTGTTATAATTATTACTACAAATGAAACTGGAGAGCATCTTTTAAAATAGCTTTCTCCCTTTTCCAGTGGCATTGAGCAGCAGACCAAGACGTTTCTGGAGGGATTCAACGAAGTTGTGCCCTTGGAATGGCTGAAGTACTTTGACGAGCGCGAGCTGGAGCTGATACTGTGCGGCATGCAGGACGTGGATGTCGAGGATTGGCAGCGGAACACCATCTACAGGCACTACAACCGCAACTCCAAGCAGGTCGTCTGGTTCTGGCAGGTGAGTCCAACTTAAATACATGCCTGGATCATTTATCTAATCGAATCCCGTATACATTTTCAGTTTGTGCGGGAAACGGACAATGAGAAGCGTGCGCGTCTCCTGCAATTTGTAACGGGCACATGTCGCGTTCCTGTCGGCGGATTTGCGGAGCTGATGGGCTCCAATGGACCGCAACGGTTCTGCATCGAAAAGGTGGGCAAGGAGACGTGGCTGCCGAGATCGCATACGTGTTTCAATCGCCTCGATTTGCCGCCTTACAAGAGCTACGATCAGCTGGTGGAGAAATTGACCTTTGCCATTGAGGAGACTGAGGGCTTCTGCCAGGAATGAGTGGTAGTCGATTTGTGGTCAGTTTGTTGATTAATGTTTAATTCCAATTGAGCGTCCCGTTGTCGTCGTCCGTTACGTTGATAGTTACTGTTATTATTACATGCCTCTATGTACATAAACATACATATACATATACACACGTATGTAGCACTATTATGTACACGTATGTACATTTTAATCGTGGCGTCCCTCGATGGGATTCCAATTCCTAAGTTCGCATAAACACCTCCTAGCTCTTTATACACGATTATTATTATTATTATTATTTCTAGGCGTCTTTTGGCTCAATCTGTGCACTCTATGTTAAGTTTCGGCCATATGCTCTATACATTATATACAAATGAGACATAGAAACAGAGAAATCCCCTTTTTATATGTCATGCGTTGTGTTTTTAAACTATCAAAATGTTAACTTGTTACGTCACTCAAACGGTCCACAAATAATATAAAAAAAACAAAAAGAAACGAAACATAATATATGTATGTAAAACACGCAACAACCTGAGCAATAAACAAATTATGTCATATTTTATGTTCACTTTATAGTTCTATGTAAAGTTTGTAAATAGTTCATAATGCTATTGTTAACAATCAAATAATGATTTATTTGGCCATCATTGTAAAGTGCAACTTTAAATGCGTCACATAGCAACAAGTTTTTAACTGTTTTACAATTGTTTAGCACATCAAAAATATTTTAAATATCAATACACAAAACGAAGTGAAGAAAAGAAATGAAAAAATATCATGAGAACTTTAAAACACCGCGAAAAAAAAGTAACAAATTATATTATACAAAAAAAATAAACGAAGAAAAAACACTGGCAAAAACACACTTTAAACAATAACTATATAAATCAAATAGCAATAATTGTTGTTAACGAAATGTAGAGCAAAAACAAAAAACACGAGTCGTAAATTTGAGTAAAGGCAACTTGAGAACTAAGTATATTTTCATATTCTACATACGAATGTAAATTAATACGAGTATGTAGTTATGAATGTTGTGTAAAGAGGGCGTAAAAAGTTGGTAAATTCTATGATTATATATGTATACATTATATATTTAATTAGTTTAATGCAATGTGTACTGTATTATAATATAAAATAAATGCAAAATTATTTAGTGATATGCGATATTGGCTACTGCACAATTTTCAAACTTATTAACTACATTTATTATTAAAACCATTCGGGATCCCTCGCAATTTAATGTGCATTAGTTATTGAAATATTGCTTACGATAAATTAATTGCAAGCAATTGCCGACGATGAACAATGCTACATTTGATTTATGGCAATTTAAACATGAACTGTAACTAACAGATTTTATTTTGCAATAAAGAAGCGGTGGTTGAGTTTGAAAATCATTTATTGCTGATACACCTTTATTTCGCAGGTGCTGTTCAAATTGAACAAGCTGCTTCATTATTTATTGCCACAAAATTGCAAAACGCAGCAGTTCAAAAAGACAACAACAACAAAAAAAGGAGAGGTAACAACATTAATAAGAAAACCAAGCCATTAACACCATTGCACTGTCGTCGCCGCTGGGCGTCCAACCCAACTCACGTTTCTGGGCCCCGGGAGATTGCTTGCCGTGTGCATTTTTTGCAATTAAGTGCCATGATTGTTATGGTGGGCGTGCAAAACTTTAATTTTCTTGCAGAAGATTTTGCAAATTTCATGTTTAAATTTTTAAAAAGCGCGCTTTCTTTCGATAAGACATTGGTCGTGATACAGTTATCGATAGACAAATGCTGCTCTAATTGATAGCGCATTCATCGGCGATATAACGATCGATAAACAAAATACTTCTATAATCGAATATAAACATTACGAGGTGGCAACGCTTAATCATTACGCTTGCGTCTTTTTCTCAAATTTTCAAAATAGCAAACATTTTGATAATATATTTATTTCTTTATAAATAAATGATGAACGTGAACAAAGTTCCAAGCAACTCGAGGTATGTTTACATTGGAACCAATAAATGGAAATATTGATAATAATGAAATATTAATGTAAATAGCTGTGAACCAGAAACGCAGCTCCTGGAGAAACTGCGTTTGATTTCTGCGGACAACCAAGAAAATCTAAAGACTTTAAATCATGTTCCTAAAATAAGGATTTGCACATGTGAAGGTTCAATAGAGTCGGACAATATGTGTTTAACATCGCGTCGCACTGAGGAAATGTTACAATCGCCATTGCATAGAGACATGCGAGCAGCTTACATGGGAATTGCAAATGAATCGGGGAAAGTCTATTCGGAGCCGCGTCGCATTAAAGGAACACAAGCATCTCAAGGAGACTCGCTGAATCTGCACTCTAAGAAGTCTGAAGAATCGGAGAATATCAGCTTACAGCCACGTCGAATTAAAGAATTATTACAGTCGCCAATTCACAGAGATATGCGAGCAATTTACATGAGAATTGCAAATGAATCGAAGAAAACCCTTTCGAGCCGCGTCCCATTAAAGGAATGATAAAGCCAGGATTGCACATACAAGCATCTCAAGGAGACTCGCTGAATCTGCACTCTAAGAAGTCTGAAGAATCGGAGAATATCTGCTTGGAGCCACGTCGAATTAAAGAATTTTACAGTCGCCAATTCACAGAGATATGCGAGCAATTTACATGAGAATTGCAAATGAATCGAAGAAAACCCTTTCGGAGCCGCGTCCCATTAAAGGAATGATAAAGCCAGGATTGCACATACAAGCATCTCAAGGAGAATCGCTTAATATGCACTCTAAGAAGTCTGAAGAATCGGAGAATATCAGTTTACAGCCACGTCGAATTAAAGAATTGCTACAATCGCCAATTCACAGAGATATGCGAGCGATTTACATGAGAATTGCAAATGAATCGAAGAAAACCCTTTCGGAGCCGCGTCGCACCAAAGGAGAATCCCTGAATCTGCACTCTAAGAAATCAGAAGAATCGGAGAATATCTGCTTGGAGCCACGTCGAATTAAAGAATTGCTACAGTCTCCAAATTACAAACACATGCTGCCCAAAGGATCATCGCAAAATGTTTGTCCAGTAAGACGCCAGTTGCAGTTTGAGAAGCACGCGATGAGTTTAAAATTGGAACGCATTGCAAACTATCTTCAACAAATAACTGAATTTCAAGGAATCTCACAACGAAACTTACAACAAATGGGCCTGCAAGATTTTATAAACATAATTGGACATCTGCTGGCAAACACTGGCATTCCACTCAAACCGCTGGACAAATCCAATTATATAGAGCAAACGATTTATGCGATGCAGCTGCTTAAATATCCACATAAAGTACGAAAATCGTGGCTACAGATGCCCAGCGCATCCATCCAACACATTGTGCAGATGCTGGACTTTCTGATGGACCTTTTACCAAAGGATTAGAGAGCAGGCATTGCTGACGGAGTAAGAAGACAGCCTAAAAACAAAGTCCGTTGGAAAACCCATGCTTATGGAGCTGCCTTATAGCAGTTACTGTTTGTTTCGCACGCTCACATTGTGTGGTTTGTACCTCCGAGTCAGGCTGCCAAGTTCACGTTTGTGATGAAGTTAAACAAACTAATTGTGCATGGCTGAAAGATCTGTTGCTGAAGGAAGGCAAGAGCAGAGCAGAGCACATGCTGCAGGCAGCCAGGAAGGTGGCAACAGCTATGGCCATAACAAGAGCTGCGACTGCTGCCGTATGTAAATTATTTCGAGTCATAAAACAAACTGTCACCCAGGTAGTACTTTCACAATGCTTCTGCCAGGCACTCAAGTGAAATAAGCCGGCGAGTATCATAAAGTTTCTTAGGCTCGTGAAGCTAATGAACAACATCAACATCCAGCAAGAAGCTCTTGACATTAAACTTAATAAGCTAAAAGTCAAATCTAACATTTGCCAACTTAATATTGTTCTCTGATGCATTGCGAAAAAATCAGTTTAAAGAAGAAACATTTTTTAAATTTACACTAAACGAAATATTTAAAAATATTAGTAAATAACAGGGATTAGAACCGCAAACGTTTGGCGGTATTAAACGATTGAAATTGGTAACCGTAACTAAAACCGTAACCGAAACAAAACTTTTGTATTTTACTTAAACCGAAATAAACGTTTTAACTTTATTTTGTTGCTAATGTGTAATCGTCGTTTTTAAAACTCATTTTTATTTTTAATCCAGGGACTGCAAACATGAGTTATGAATCAACTAAAAATCTCAATGTAAAGGAAATATGCATGCTATAGTAAAATGGTATACACTAAAATTAGTATTTTAGTCGGGACTATTGATATCAGCCAAAAGCTTCAATTTATAAGATATAAATCAAATTTAATAAGAGTTAGTCCATATTTATTTTAAAAGTAAAAAATAAAAGCGAAAGCAAAAGCATTTTTAAAATAAAAGTTACGGAAAACCTCTTATTTGTAACCTTTAAAATAATGTTAAAAAAAATCTCTTATTTTTATTGAAAAAATCAGAAATAAGCGTTATTTCACAACTTTTTATTATAAATTGAATTTTAATGATAATTTTCGACTTTTTGAATAAAAATTACAAACAAGTGTTATTTCGTAACTTTAAAATATAAATTTGAAAATAATTGTAAATTTGGTATTTTTATTTTAAAACTGATTTAATCCCATTCAATAAAAGAATCTGGTTTGAAATAAAAGAATTTTGTCTGAAACATATATTAACTTCTTGTAAAAATTACATAAAAAAAATTTATTTGTGAGTATTTGTGATATATGTAAATAAAAAATAATAATAAATAATAAATAAGTAAATCAGTAGTTGTATCAACCTTAACTTAAATTCGAATTAATTGACCTTTTGGCCAAATGCTGTCATTCTCAGAATGTCAGATCAAAAGTAATGTAAAGTTTTCAGTGCGAATCCAATTTGTATGCAGAGCTAGTTGCGAAAAGGAACCGGAAACCGTTGACGGCAACGTCAACTCGTCAGCGACATGTCCGAACAAGATGGACTAGACTGAGTGACTAATTGTGTTCCGTTGACTGTCGTCCACCTGCCGCAAGCAGTTGCATCATCAGCAGGATAAAGCGATGTCGAGTCATGCTGTTGCAATATTTTTTGGAAATTTCTGCAAGATGTTTGAAAATTTGTTTGGTAATTGCCAATATATTTGTTTTGTTTTTTACGTTTTGCTGCAAATTTGTGCGTTGTAGGATATAGTTAGTTTTAGGTAACCACACAGCAAGAGCAACAACAACAGCAACAACAACAACGACTGCTTATCAGTAAATTATATCTTGGGTTAACGCGTCTGTCTGTTTGCCGCACAGCTCGCGTATGTCGGCCATGTTTACGGCACGTCTGTGGCCATGTTTGTCCGTGCGGACACGCAGTTTTTGTCCTTGCTGCTGTTGCTCATGTTTGTTGGTTTTGTTTGTGCGCCACTTTTGGCGCTTTTCCTGCTGATTTATGCAAAACTGTGGCATTTTTCAATTGCATTTTCCTTCGCTCTGCAGGAGCTGCTGACATTGCTGCTGCTGCTGCTGCTGCTGCACTCAATTCGCCATTTGCCCCTTCTTCCTTCTTCGCCCGTTCGCTCCGTTCACCGCACTCGTTCCCCTCTGTTCGCTCCGTTCGTTCACTTTGCTCCTTGTTTGTGCAAATGTGCTCTATACAATTTTCACACATTTTGCGCAACTTTGCTTTCAAATGTGCAACACATTGCCACGCTTATTGTTGTTCGTGTTCTTGCGTTGTTAGTTTATGCCCAGCCCCTGTGTTTGGGTTGTTGTTGTTGTCTGCTGGATGATAGGCACGGACACAGTGGGGGGAAACGGGACAAATGTCTGCAGTTTCTTCGCACGAGTTGCCAACTGCATTTTATTATCGCTGTACGTGTGTGTGTGTCAGTGCTGCCATGCAAACGCTAGACAATTTGAAGATATGCTATTTTAAAAAATTATTACAAGATAATCACTGCGGACGACAGTCCGCGCTAGTGTCGAAAAATATAGGAGAAGTGAATTTATTCCAATATAGAATCTTTATGTTCATCCTATTGAATTTCTTCTAGAGTATGTATATTGCTTAAATCAATATCCCTAGTTTAGCGTGAAGTCGCTAATACCTTAATTTGAAACCACAAAGTATCCAAACGATAAAAGCTACGGATTTTATCTATATATCGTATTTTGAAGGTCTCTTCGAAATACTTTTCTGACATATAATATTAAGTTTTACACATAAATTATAAAAAAAAATTTGTTGTCACTTGGCATTGCCCAAAAAGTAATATTTATTAGGTAACAAGAATTTAGCGCAATGTGCCGAGTGACAATATATATATTTGCTTTTTAATTTATGTGTAAAACTTAATATCATTTGTCACAAAATTGGATATCAGAAATTTTGGGGCATGAAAATGCTTTCATTGCTAGACTTTTACCTCGTGAAGAGGTTTTTTTTATAAGTTTCAAATCAATATATGTATCCTTATCGAAATATAAATTATAAATATTTTTTTAAGTCGGAAATATGATGACCAAATGATTTGGTCTTCTTAGAATATGTTACAAATAATGCTGTCTACTTTTTCTATTAATTTTTAAATTTGGTATTGTAGCTCTTGAATTTCTGGCAGCACTGATGTGTGCCTGTGTACGTGTGTGCGTGTGTATGTGCAAGTGTGGGTGTGTTCATGTGTGGATTCATGGATCCACGGAGCCACGCTTGGTTTTGCGCATTTACTGTCAAGTGATAACTTACGCGTGGGTTGTTTTAGTAGTTCCACTAGCTCTACTTGCCTCAACTCTCCGCTCATCTCATTTCATCTCATCTCTGCTAAGCATTTGGATCACACGAGCCATAAAAACTTATGCAGAAGGCATCCTTGCCATAGAATAAATGTAAGCTAGAAGTGGCGGACAGGTGCAGAGGGTCAAAATTAAATAAACGCATTTTTATCTCATTTATGGTGTGACGACTCCAGATACATACATACTTTTTTTTAACCATATGCTTAACGAAATATTAATAAAAATGTGTGAGTCGATAACCCATTGCTATTAAATTTTTATGGTATCGAAGAGAAGTTATAGTGTTGAACTGTCGTAAATCGTTTATCAGTTCACCCAGAGGTGAAAAATAGGTAAATACGTATAATAAATAAATTGTAATTAAATTCAATTTAAATTTAATTTAATTATTCATATTTAACTTTTTATTTTAATATCTGTCGTATTCCAGGGTGCCACAGAAATCGCTTTCGCTTGAATTAAATTAAATTTTTTTGAAATTTAAGTGAAATTTTAGGGGAAGCGATTTCTGTGGCACCCCGGATTATTGTATAATAGAACAAAACGTTTTTTTTTTGTTTTAGTCACCTTTCTACTTGGTGGAAAGTGACTTTTAACTGACTTGACACTATATCAACGTTAAAATACACGGAAGACACAATGGATAAATCAAAATTCTGTGTACATGCAAATTGTAACAACACAGAGGGCTAGATCAGCCTTACAGCTATTTTGTCACTTTTGCGACTTAGAATTCACAACTGGTTCTAGCATCTCAAAGATGACATAAGGATTGAATCGCCTGTCAAGTCAGCACAACGGTACTGATGATAGAGATTGGCATCTCTGAAAACAGCTGTATACCAAGCCTTGCTCCTTGCTTTCTGCAAGTGTTTTGTGGGTTACAAGACCTCAAGTCAGCCAAAACTCACATTGTATAAAGCCTCTATATTGTAATGTTTAACTAGTCTAACCAACTAAATACTTATTAATATCATTTTGGTCTGATTGTGTTTATCTGGTTTTTTTCCCAATCCTAGCAACAAATGTTGGGCCAATCATTTTCTTTTTCATTTTAGATTCCTCAGAGTTTTTAGCTTAAATTTATTTTATGATTTAAATTTTTATAATTTTTTAATTTTAATGTAATATTTTTAAATTAATTGCTGTGTCGGCTGCTTTTAGCCTGACAATATAATAAATTATATTATGAATTATTATGAATAAATAAATTAAGATTTTCTCGATTTCCCCTCGGCACTGCTGTGATCAGCGATCTGCGATGTGTTGCACTCATTTTCCAGCTAATTTCGAAAATGTGCATAAATACGGCGAGTGCCAGTTGGGCCATAAACTAAATGGTCCCCAGTGGCCAAGTGTGTGCTCGTAGTTATAATGATGCCTCTTGACAGCCACCGCATTTGGTGTTAATCATACGCACTGTTGCATCCACTTGTATCCTGTTGCATGGACTTCTACTGCTGGCCATGTTCTAATGGGCCGACACACAATGCATAATGCACAATGGAGAATGCAATGATGCAGTTATCGCTGAGTTATCTAACATTTTGTTAAACAGTTAAATAAATTAGAACTTTGCGAGCGAGCGAATGACGAGAATTGATGTTAATGCAAGTGAAAACAACAAATTTATTGGCGCATAACTCAATGGGATGATGGCGCTGACGATGATGCATGGGAGGCGCCACGGCCCTGAACTGAAAATACCAAGATATGAATGGATGCAAGTTACAATTTATGGCTAGCCTGAGGACTGCAACAGACGAGCGGGGGCAGAGGGTGGAGGGGGGTCAAGGCCTTCTCACTAGTGCCAAAAGCAGCCCAAAAGAAATAAGGACAACGGCAACGTTAACATAAAACGGAAGCGGAAATACCCAAATGCAATTGTCACGCACTCACAGATACAGTTACAGTTACAGTTACAGTTTCAGTAACATTTTCAGACACAAAGACTGAAATTTAAATGGAAAATTTGTGTACTCGTCGCCTATGAGCCAAGCTAATAAAGGGGTAGCTCCAAAAGGGGTTCACATGTTGGACAGGGAAGGGGTCGGGGACGGTGGTAACCAACACTGAATAGGCTGGTCATGCATTGGGTTTGAGTGGCATCCTCCTCGTCCTCGCTTGACGTCAGCCAACTGACAAGCTCAGGGACCCATTGCCTCCATCTCGGCTCAAGGTAGCAAAAGTCATTCACTTGCCATATCTTAATAGGGTCAATAAGTATTCAGACTGCTTTTGAACACAATCCTAAAACTATTACTAAAATATAAAATAGTTTTCTAAATATGTGTAGAACGTTAGGAATATTTTACTTTAATATCTTATGGTCAATATTTAAGATTAAGTTGTTTTAAGGTTCTTTTATTTTAATAAAAATATAAACAAAGGTATTTTATTTCATTGAATACTTCCTAAATTTTGAAAATCTTGCTATAAATCTCAAAAAAGAAAAAATTAAAGATACTTTTATGTACATTAATATTTATCCGAATTTGGTGAATAGCAACTTTGATTTCTTAACACTTTCCCGAATGTAAAAAATCCAAAAATTAATCCTACTTTTCTAACGGAAAAGAAAAAAGAAAAGAGAAACAGCTTAATGACTTAGGTAATAGCAATTATAATATAATTAAATAGTCTAAATATTTATAAAAATCTATAATGTTAATCTAATAAATGTTAAGAAACTAAAGTAAGTATTAAAATAAATACAAATTAAAGAAGTATTGTAAGAATGGGGAAAAGTTGGAATAGTAGATAAAATGCGATTACATATTTAAAATCTATCTTTTTTCAACGGTATTGAGTTGGTCTGAATGTGTGTGTGGAAAGGGTAACAAGATTGTAGCATGTAACTAGAGACTTTAGTTAGATTAAAGCTTTGCTGCATTTGCATATTACATAATTGGCTGAGTGGCCGGCAGAATGACGCAGAGAATGGCAGCTCCAAAGGGCCACCGCATGATCATCACATGGCAATGCTTTATGGTCACTTTATATTTGCAGTGTGTGGGATTAATTTAATGCAGAGAGATTTGAAGAGTGGAAGAGCAGGGGCAGCGGGAGAGGGACGAGGAAAAATATGGTCGACATGCAAGCAAAACACTTGACGTGCGCTTGTAAGGCACAAGTTGCACATACGCCCCGTTGTACACACATATTCCCACATATACATATACATACATAGCATGTGGCTCCTTAGGTAGGTGCACTACTTATTGAAAATGCTGATGCCAATATGCGGGTGCAATTCCAGTTCCCCTCTTCCTCCCCTTCACCATAAGTTCTCATGTCACATTGCAGCAGAATCTGAGCGGGATTATCAAAGGGTTAGGGTCTCATTTCAGTTGCCAGGAGAAGGTAGTGACAGCTCTAACAGGATTAGCAGAGAACTCGTTGGCTTAGTCAGTGTTTACCCCAACCCGACATGCTCTGATAGGTAGATAGATAGATTGCCTCGAAACCATTTTTGAGCGTTAGTTTTATAATAATGTCCCACATTATGTCGAATATCGAGTGCGAATTCGAGTCAAACTTCTCCATATGCATTTTCACTCTGACAGCAGGAAATTAAGAGGCGGCTTCTTTTTCTCCTCTCCTCTCAGCTGGTTGAGATGGAGCAGTTTTCGGGCTGATAGCAAACTTCAACTTCTCATAAATAGAGATTATGTTTGTCTAACAAGGAGGCAAAATGTCTTAATCTACATGCATCACGTCCTGTAGTCAGCTCTCTTATGAATTCATTAATAAAATAATTAATCTCCATAAGGTCGTGCTTTGAATTAAATGTAAAATCCAAACTTTTTTTATTTTTTCTTTTTTTCCGACTTCCGTGTAACTCAAAACATCTTCAGAACATTTAGTATGTAAATATTGAGAATTAAGGGATAATATACAGACCTTTTTCTATTTATTATTTTCTTTCACATAAAGTAATAACCTTGGATCTCTGAGTACAGAAAAAATTAATCATTACACACTTGATGAATGTCCTTTTAAGCGATCCCAAAGTTAAACTAAACAGCAATTATTTCAGTTTTTTATAAATTTAGTCCACTTATGCAATATTTCACTTGCTAATTTCTATATAAATGGGTATATTCAATTTTAATTACTGTTATGCTGCCCAAAACGATCCATTAGCAACAACTTATACTATAATAAGCACCGTTGGCACTACAATTAAAAACTAATATAAAAGTTAATGAAACTTTGCTGCGTAAGCGTTTATTAAACAACTACAAATATTTATGCTACGTTAAGCAACAAAATGAGAGCTTTGAAAGAAATAACAGACAGAACTTTTGATACTTAACAAACGGAATTTGTTAAGTAATATATTAAATATTAACAAGAAATAAACATTTAAATATGGAACTTCCGAATGATAGTTTATTAAAATTTCTTCTTTTCTTAAATACAAGCAAAAGTGATTTGTAGTAAAAAAAATAAGACTCCCACAAAGTAGCGTATTAGCTTTGATAAAAGTAGAAGAAGTTTTGGTGGAGAAAACTGAAGAGTGAGAGTACAAACATAAGCAGAAAAACAATTAAAAGTTTTACCAAAAGTCAAATTGAAACTTTCCCCAGCTCCAAATAATGTCAGGACTCGTCTAAGTATAAAATGTGAATCAATCAGATATTGGCAGCTTTTTCATTCAACCTTCGCCTGGAGTGAAGTCGCAGTTTATATAGAAATCACATTTTCTAAATAATGATGGATAGTGTGGAGCCTCCAATTGCGAGGAGTTTCTACAAGATTGCCCGTTTCTCTGGATTGATTGTTGGCATTTGGCCGCAACGTCAACGCAGTTGGAATTCAAATCTGCTCTGTGCCTTCAGCTTGATTGTCATTCTCATCGGCGCATTGGGCGAGAATCTCTATGGGTTTCTCAATCTCAGCAATTT
The DNA here is from genome assembly GCA_037043405.1 of Drosophila subquinaria. Taxonomy (NCBI): domain Eukaryota; kingdom Metazoa; phylum Arthropoda; class Insecta; order Diptera; family Drosophilidae; genus Drosophila; species Drosophila subquinaria. The sequence goes on from JBAMBL010002771.1 coordinate 32,547, forward strand.
GGTAACCGCCCTTGAGGCCTTTTGTCCCGGCACCACTAAAGCCGTCTGCGTTCTCAAGTTGACCATCTTCTTCTTGCACCATCGCCAGTGGTTCGAGATCGTGCAACGTCTGCGTGGCATGTTGTGGGCCAGGCGCAGTGAGGAGGCTCAGAATATGCTCGTCGGCATCTCCACTTTGGCCAATCGCCTCAATCTGCTGTTGCTCTGCTCCGGCTCGGCCACAAATGCCGCATTCAACATTCAGCCCCTGATCATGGGCCTCTATCGCTGGTGGTTCCAGTTGCCGGGTCGCATGGGGCTGCCCTTCAATATAACGTAAGTTTTGAAAGTGTCAGAAATTGCAAAATTTGTATTTGTTTTTACACCCGTTACTTAACAAACAAGTAAAAGGGTATATTGTATTTGCTGAAATGTATGTTTCAGACAGAATTAAGCATCTCCGACCCTATAAAGTATATATTTTCTTGATCAGCATCAGTCCGTCTGCGTTCGTCCGTCCGTGAGAGCGCCTAGACCTCAGAGACTATAAGAGCTAGATCAACCAAATTTGGCACACACAGCATAAGCCCCAGTTTTTGAGCTATTGATTTGTTTTTTGGTAATTTCCGTTAACTACTATTATTAGCTATCATCCAGCTGAATCTCTACAAGATCGGACGAATTGAAAGGTGGTAATGGCTAGTTTAAGTTTTTAAGCATAGTAATTACCAAGAAGTATGCAATAAAATATTTTATATATGTTAATAAGTAAAGAGTAACGGGTTGGGAACTCGACTAAAGTCTTTTCCGTTTTTATTTATTTAGTTTCCTTGATTTATGCCCCCTCAATTAAGATTCACTAGTTTTAGCACCCTTTCCATTCTTCAAAGCACATAAAATCTGTGAAAGACAAAATAAAAATTCAATTTATCGGTGATCATGCATCGATCGTGCCTGTAATTTTGTTTAACAGTTTTAATTTAATAATTTTTTGGTAGCTGTTATATTAAAAAAAGCTGGATAACTAACTTGGCTCTACTAGCTCTTTCCGTTAATTTGGAAAATTTGCTTTCAAGATTGAAAAAGTTATACATATTTTTTAAGTAATACCCGTAATTTATGTTCTCTGTACCACTTCTCATATCCCCTCTTAGCTTACCCAAATTCGCCACAGACTCTCAGCTCTTTCCACTCACTTATCTGGTGCTGACCTGTTCGGGCGCCTGCACCGTCTTCACCTTTAGCTTTGTGGACGTTTCTTTCTCTGCAGCTGCCTCTACATAAGCGGTGTCTTTCGTGTGGTGCAACAGGATATTCGCAATGTCTTTGCCGAGTTCCGTGAAGGTAAGTTTCCTACTCCAATAATGACTTTACCTCTTTACACCTCTTTCCCTTTCAAAGTCGAGGTCTTTAGCCCAGCGATGAATGCCGAAATACGATTGCAACTTGGCCAAATCATTGAGCGGCACAATGCGATTATCGATTTGTGCACAGACCTAACGGGACAGTTTACGGTTATCGTCTTAATGCATTTCCTGTCCGCAGCCTTCGTCCTTTGCTCAACCATTTTGGATATCATGTTGGTAAGCCTGTCCACCATCTCTACTCCCTCCTCCTTCCACACACTCCACTTCTCCCGCCACGATTAAAAGTTTTTCGCTGTTTTTTGTCTCCTTTTTGGTTTACTCTATATGTCTGTCTGTCTGTCTGTTTGCTTTCTGGTTGGCCATTTATAAGCACATGAATTGTTACTGTGCCAAAAGTTTTTAATGCGCCTTTCACACACATTTTCCGGCTCCACACCTAGAGCCGCTCTTAAAAGCAACTCAGCTGGCTTGGGGCAATTTGGCGTACTGCAGGCCAAAGTGTCTCTTATACCCTGTAACAAATGACTAGAGCCGTGCAAGGAAAGGTTTTTATGCTAGTTTAAATAAAGCTTAAGTTCTTTAAAATTCGCCTGTAAATCAGCTCTGTAAATATCATAATGATTGAGATCTGTTTCACATTAAAGTTGGATATGTAATAAATGGGAATATCAGCTATGATTGTGATTATTTTTACTAAAAAAATATACAGGCCTGTTCCGAATTTCACTTTCGATAAGATTTGTAGGAATTGAATTCCTTTAACCTGCTCTAATACCATTTCAGCTGTTAAGTATCCGTTTCATTTATAAGGGCTAATTTCGGTTTTTCATACATCCCAAAAAAAGAATTATTTTTCAATTTTAATTTTGATTTTTGATATTAATTCATTATGTTTAATTTTGAATTTTTATTTGTGATATTCATGATCGAATTTTCATAGCACTAAATAAGCGCAAATAAAATAAATTTGTTAAATAAAATATTAAAATTGTTAAAATGTAACTAAACTACATCAAACTGAAATACACTGTGTCAAATATGACTATTTTAACACCTTTATCCCCCTTTTAATACAAAAAGTGGCTTTTTAACAATTTTCAAACAATTATAAAAAATACTAGCGAAAAGATTTTGAAAAATTTCTTTTTGCAGTTACTCTAGAAATTCTTTATAATTTTTTTTTTGCATCAAAATATTTTTTGTTTATTATTATATAATTAATATAATTATATTTTTGCAAAAAAAATTTTTTTTGTGAACTTAAACCGCACGGGTATTTCTAAATGCGAACATAACTGAAACCGATATTCGTGCTTAAAAGTAAAATTCCGAATCGGTCTGATAGTATTACTTAATTTCTGTGAAGAATCGTTTACTTTCTTTATCAATGCTAATTAGATTTAAGACTCTGATTCTTTTATCTAAAACATTTTTTTTTTTAAGTTTACGCTATATAAATGTCGTCATGCTTTTGTCCATTTCAGATCTAGAGTAAAATATCGGAGAACGAAAAGAAATATTAATCTGAATATATTCACAGATGAGTTGTTACTATCTGATAATTGATTAGGTAACCTACACCCAGCGACAAAAAAAAAGACGCACTCTGCCATTTCATGAATTTTTGCCTTCACTCGTTAGATTAAAAAAAATATTGAACCAACATAGAGCCAAAGAATCACTTACAGAGCACGCCCGATGACAAGGTGCAGAATCTTCCTGAAATATGGGTTCTTGTTCCCTACTTTTTTGCATTCACCATTCCCTGAAGCATTAAAAGCGATTCAGTTTTATATTTGGATATGCATTCCCATATCATAATATATGGCGAATGCTTTACAGTGGCAATGCAGCAGTTTTTTGAATATCGTTGCCCTGTTCTACGTCGAACTGTGCGGGAGCCATCGGGTCCAATAAGGTTGAATTTGGATTCATCCGAGAATATGATTCGTGACCACTCAGATTCACCCCAGTTCTCCTTATCCTTCGCCCAATTTAAGCGAGCATTCCTCATTCGAAGATTTAGAAGTGGCTTTTTGGCAGGTGTCCTTGCCATTAACCCCATCTCGTTTAGCCGACGCTGAATAGTTCGAGCCGAAATGTCTCTTGAATAACGTTGCTGAACTTCAGACGCTATTTCAACAGCATTTTTAAATCGATCTTGGAGGCTCGATCTCATAATAACTCGATCTTCCCTTATACATGTGCATTTTTTTCTGCCTGATCTTTCCTTCCGGTCCAATTCTCCAGTCTCACGAAATTTTTTCAAAAATCGTCTCACCGAGCTTTCATTAAAGTTAGTTTTATCCGCTATTTTACGAATTGACATATTTTGTTCAGCCAATGCAATAATTTTTGATTTTTCAACCAGGGTCAGCTGTTTTCCTTTAGCCATGGTTTTTAAAGAGCTCTAAGAAAAAGTTCAGCAAAATGTGTTTTCAGCAACTGAGACGCCGAAAATGACTCGCAATGTGAAGAAAACAATCAGGGGAACTCCCAAAAATTTAAATTATACGAATACAATAACATTTGGGGAAACCCCAAAACCCCTAAAACATAACTAACTCTCAGTATAGAATTTTATTTAACTCCCAATCGAAGCAATCTTCTAAGTATAAGCAATAATTACAAGTTAAATGTTGTAGGAATTAAATGAAAACACGAAAAACTTGTAATTATTCGTATATTAAGCATGTAGCACATTCGTCAGCAATTTAATTCCAATTAATGATAGCTCTTATCACACTCTCTTTTCTCTCTAACGCGACGCTAAACGGACTTCATTTCTTCACCTTCATCTTCTTTTGGCCAGAACACGTCCTCGCTGAGCGGCTTAACCTACATCTGCTACAGTGTGGCGGCGATGACTCAGCTCTTTCTCTACTGCTACGGCGGCAATCATGTCAGCGAAAGTGTTAGTAGTTTTCCCTATCCTCTACTAATTTCCATTTCCATTTCAATTTTGCGCCAAACATTAAATGTCATTAAAAATTATGTGCACTTGTGATGAAATTTTAATTGCACAACAAAGTGTTTTTTCCACCGCCTGTTTTCCCTTTTATTATCATTGTTTTCATCTTTTTTTTCTGCTTTTTGTCAATCTGTGAGCTTAGAGCGCTGCTGTGGCTGACACTCTCTATGAGGTGGAATGGTACAAATGCGATGCGACGACTAGAAAAATCATTTTAATGATATTACGACGCTCGCAACGGGCAAAAACAATTGCGGTGCCGTTTTTTACGCCCTCCCTGCCGGCCTTCAGTTCGGTATGTCGCCTGATGATGAGAATAAATGTTTATGCTTCTTGTTTAACACACACTTTTCCCTCTGTGTTTTTGTGATTCACTTGCAGATACTCAGCACGACGGGCTCGTATATCACACTGCTGAAGACGTTTCTGTAAGCCTACGCGGCGTATGATTGATATGCGAGGCGAGCATTGGCCATCGTCTTAGCCATATGCCATGTCCTACTTCTGGCTCCTGTCATTGTTTTTTCTGCTATATACATAATTAAATGATTCACTTGTCTTGGCTTGGAATGCAACAAGTTGTCCAGTTAACTTTTGTGCTGTAATTATTTTGATTTATTTTGAATATATAACGAGCCACAATCTAATGAAAAACACTTGCGGCTATGGCCACAGTAATTGGGTCAGCAACAACATCAACATCAGCTACGACTCCGCGGGAATCTTGCGGCGGAATCTCTATGGCAATGGCGTTTTTATGGCATCACGTTGTTACCGCGCACTTTGCCAGCAAATATCAATTATAATTGCCAGCATTTAAGCCGGGCAGCAAGCAGTCTAGCCAAGCACGTGGCCAAGACAGCCAAGTTTTGAAAGTTGAAAATTGCAGATGATACCTTTAATTACAGCCAGCATTATACATATTTATATTTAAAGATATCTGAAAGCAGGGATTAAAAGCCTAACCGAAACCGTAACCTTTAACCGGTAAAAAACCGATTGAAGTTTAAAACCGTAACCTTTTTTTACCGAAACCTTAAAACCGAAACTCTGTAAGCCGAAATAACCGTTTAGTAACCGTTTCATTTATAAGGGTTAATTTCGGTTTTTCATACATCAAAAAATAATACTTTTTTTCAATTTTAATTATTAAAATTCGAAATAAAAATTGAAAAAAAAAAAATTGTTTTTGATTGTTATTTTAAAAATTGCAAATAAAAGTTATGGTGTAACTTTTCTATAAAATTTGAAAAGCATGTTTTATTTTATGTTTTTATTATTAAAATTTAAAAACACAAGTTAAAAATAAATTAAAACGAAAAGTTTTGAGCTGTTTAGATTTTTTCCGACTCATAAGACTTGTTTGCGATCTCTGATATTTTATTATTATTTTTGTATTTTATTTTTAATTTTCTTTTTTTATTTTTAATTTTGATTTTGATTTTCTTATGATTAATTTTGAATTTTTATTTGTGACATTCATGATCGAATTTTCAAAGCACTGAAAAAGCGCAAATAAAATAAATTTGTTAAGTGAAATATTAAAATTGTCTGAAAATATTACCAAGCTCTGACAGTGAATTCAAAAAGTCTTTCAATAAAAGTCCCAACCGATTATATAATAATTAAATTTATTTTTGAAATAATCTCGTTTGTTTTCTTTTATTTTTGTTCTTAGCATCACATATAATATCTAAAATCTGCTTACATTCTTACGCATAGTAAATTCTTGTCTACAATTATAGTATATATGTATATATATAATTAACTATAATTAATAAATATTTTATTTATTTGCAATATCAATTTAAGTTTCGCATTACAAATTTGCATTCATTTATACATTGTTTTCATTTCCTTTTGTTAGATTTTGTGTACTTTACATACATGTATGTTTGGGTTGTGCATTAACTTGTGTGACGCACTGTAGCCACAGTCTGACAGCTCGTGAAATGCTTGTAAACCTTGTGAGTGTCTGTTTCTGTTAGCTTTTGTTTTACTGTAAAGTGGGCACAATAATGAAATGTATAGAGTGCTGAGGAGGAGAAGGAGGAAGGGAGGGGGAAGGAAAAAGGGAAAGATGGGGAGGTGCCACAGATTTGCGGTAAGGATGTGCCGTGTCCTCTGCAGCTGCCGAATAAGATTCTGCATTTTTTATAAGCTTTTACTTTCACTGTTGCTTTCACTTTTACACTCGTACTCTTTCGTCATTTCACACTATGAAATGTAAATACAGCGAATGACTGTAAAAGGAAATGGGGAAAAGGGAAAAAGGGGAATAAGGAAAAGCAGACAATGTTAATGGCTGCTTGTTTGTCCTTTCGTTTCCTTTCCTTTCGCAATTTTTAAGTACATTCCGTGCAGCTGTGAAAGTAGAAGGAAAAACTGCTCATAATTTGGTTGCTCTTCCTTTACCCTAATTTTCCAACCCCATTCCCATCTTCAATTTCATTCTAATGCTAATGATGAGAGCGATTTCCAGTTGTGGCTCTGACAGCTAATACTTGGCTCACTCTAGTGCCAGCAACAATAGCAACGACAACAACAACATTAGGCCAAGACGCTGCTGCGTGTGTTGGCCAAACAAAGCCAAAGTCGCGCTCTTCTGCATCGCAGCGGGATTTTCATCTGCAAAGAAAGAGAGTGGAAAACGTAAGAAAATTGATGAGCATGTGTAAGTCAGAATAAATGTTTTAAATTCTTTAAAATTAACCATAACATAATTTAATTGTTAGATTGTTCTCTGAAAGACGCTTTGGGCCCGGCCAAGACAGTCACGCGTCTTGGCCAGGCTAGATAAATGACATATGTGTCGACGCTGGCTTGAAACAGGATCACGGCGCGTATACGCAATATTTTGTGGCGTTCCCTTTGCATCATTTGTTAGAGCTCGCTTCACGCCCTCTTCCTCAACCCCCTTTCCCACCGAAACTAAGACGTCCTATACTTAAAAGCTGTTGATTACTCTACTGCTAATGATAATGCTGACCATCGTGGTTACTTTGCAAACAAGAGTTTCCTTTTGAATTTATTTCTTTAAATTTAATCATAAAATTGTTTTGTCTCTCTGCTTTAAGAACATTTATGGTTTTTTATTTACATGACATAAATTAATAAATTAAATTAATTTGACATAAGAGTGTACAGCATTCGGTGTTATCAGCAGCAGTCGCGCCTTCAGTTCTCGTCTTTGTTAAATTTGTATTTTTATTGCAGTTGATTTATTATCTGTATTTATGCATAGGCATTTGGCAGTGTCATACTCATTTCTATGTTGAACTTCGTCTCTCTCTCTCCCTCCCTCTCCCTCTCTCTGGGGCATGCCACATGTGGCACATGGCACGCGTATGATTAACTGCCTTTCGCAAGTTACTTTTGACATTTCTCCATTCATATTTATTATTTTTTTGGGCCGTCCTGATTGAGCTCTTCCTTCACGACGCTTTAAAATGCAAATTCCTTAAATTGTTTTGCGCCTACAACAATTTCATTTAAGTTTACAGCTTTTTTTCTGTCATTTCGGCCATTTCATTTATTCTTACATTCTCACATCAAAACTTAACGCACTTCAATTTGTTCTCAAGTACTGGCCATAAAAATGAAGGAAATAAAGAAAGACAACAATTTACGATGACCAGCGACTAACGCTACTTTAGTATGTAGTTTTCCTAGATTAAAATGTCTTAATTCTTTTTAATTTATGCGTTAGCCTTGCTGAGTTACTTGGCCCGAAAGTTCTAGGCACATTACTCATACGCCACGTTGTCTGGCCGAGCATAAGTAAATATAGAAAGAAATGAAAACTTGTCTAGAAAATGCTATGTTAAATTGGCAAGTGAATCTGAATAAGGTCGAGCACTTGTATGACCCGGTGTTATTTTTGTACACAAATCAATAAATTATAATCTTCTTTCAACATCGTTAGTGTAGTTTTTTATTTGAATCATGTTGTTTTTGTGCACCTAAACTAGTGGGAATTTAATAGCAAAACTTGCTTAAGCTCTACTTTTATGTAGAGCACCATTAAAACTTTTCGTGGAGGGTTAGTTTTTTTGTGACATTTTTTATTCATGATGAAAATTAATATAAGAAGCTAAAGCTGAAAACATAATTGATACGCTAGGAAAAATAAAGTGCATTGTTCGATTATATGTAGGTATATAAAAAGTCTGATTAATATTTTTAAAAACTTTGAGCTGACGTAAAATTCAGACTAAATTCGCCAACATTATATAAGAGTCTTAAA
>JBAMBL010002773.1:0-25874 GCA_037043405.1 Drosophila subquinaria
TAAATTTTTTCCAATTTTTTTTTAATTTTTACAAAAAAATAATTATTCATTTTATTTAAAATAATATATTTATACGATAGTTTTACCATTTTCCACATTTTTCTACAATTATTTCCATTTTTCTATTTTTTTTTCCATTTTTTTCCAATTTTTTTTAAATTTTTTTAAAAATAATTATTAATTTTATTTAAAATAATTTTTTCCTATAATTACTCAATGCTAATTAAAAAATTTTTATTGGCATTGAAAATGAAAAGTAATGAAAATTTTTCACTAGCACTAGTTTTTTCAATGCTCGTTAAATGAAATTTCATTCACTAAATTTCACTACTTTTTTTTGCGATGCCTACTGAAATGACATTTCACTAGCACTACTATTTTTCAATGCCAATGAAATGCCAAATTCATTAAAAAAGTAGTTAATTAGGAACAACTCTGCTAAATATTACTATTTTAACCCCTTTTCCTACTTTTCACACAAAAAGTGGCTTTTCAGCATTTTTCAAAAAAATCATTAAAAAGTACTAGCGAAGAGATTGTTGAAAATTTTTTTGCATCAAAATATTTTTTTTAATTTTTTGTACATTTTTTTTCTGGCTAGTGTACATACATTCCAGCTCATTACCTTCATATGCATCTCTCTTTAACGACTGCTTTCAATTGCTCCCTTAGCTCACGCTTATGTGACATTTGTTTACATCCGTGCTAGGCTAACGGTAAAACAGTTAATTGCATGCCGAGCGCACTCAGCTCGGCAGCGTAACCAACAAATGTTGTACGAGTTGAAGGCGTCACCATATTACGTATACGCCATGAGCAACACATAGAGATTGCCAGTGTGCGTGCGTGCGTGTCTGTCTATCTGTCTGTCTGTCTGTCTGTCTGTCTGTCTGTCTGTATGTGAGTCTGTGTGACGACTAGTTTATAAATAGAAGCTAAAGATGTGACAATTTTTCACGGCGCATGATTGAATACTCGAAATACCATATAACCGATAAATCAGGCAGCTGAGAACTGTGAGTTTTGGCTCTGTAGAACACCTGTTCCACAGATGTAAGCAGTCTGTTCGATGTTGTACTACACACGCACACACATACACACACACACACACAAACAGACCGAACAGTGCAAGTGGCAGGGAATGTCCTTCGAAAAGCTGTATTGTAAATTGCGCGCCGTTTTTTTTTTGTACAAACAAACACACTCGTATATGTATGTAAATATGCATAATATTTCTCTCTTTTTATTTCTCTCAGCTGCTAATTCTGCTGCTGGTGCCTCGACCTGGCCTAACGACAGACTTCAGCGTCGACAGCGACGTTGACGTTGACGACGCCAGCGACAGCGACGGAGACGGCGACGGCGACGGCAACATCAGGTGGTAGTTGCTGCTGGCAAGTCGTCGTCGCAAAACCAAAAATAGCTTTGTACTCTCACACACAGGCACACATAAGAAGCAGACACCGATAGGCACACGTTTGTACATACATACTTACATACAATTCATATGCATATGTAAATGTGTATGTATGTCTGTAAGTAAGTTACTCAATTTAGCACGTTCTATCAGTGTTGCTGTTGTTATTGTCGTTACTGCATAACATTGTTTTCGTTATTAATTGTTTAAATGTATGTACGTATGTATGTACATATGTACACTGCTCGACTGCAGCCAACGCTACGTATGCGTAATCTTTGAATGCAGCAAAGAGCGAGAAATTAAGGGAACACTTGTTGTTGGTGGCCTCAGCTGCTGCTGCTGCTGCTGCTGCCGCCGATGACTTGACTTGCTGTAGATCAGATTGCGAAAGCTCAGTTCATTCAGCGATGCTGATAATGATAATGACTGCTAACGGCAACATGAGAATGTTCTCGACCAGGTAAATAATAAAAGTTGAGCGCAGTATTTGAGAGAGAGAGAGAGAGAGTTAGACTGGGGGGAGAGCATTTGGTTAAGCTTGCAGTAAAGCGCAACTCATTAGCTTGCTTATCTGCATTTACATTTTAACATTAGGTTCGCGCTCACGGAAACGGGGAGGTAAGAAATTTCGTGTTGTGCTTTTAGCAGCTGCTGCTGCGGTCGTGCTTATATGTGTGTGTGTGTATTAGTGAGCACTTGCTGCTTGCGTGTACGAGCTTCGGCTCTCTTTGCGCCCCAAGTTTGAGCGCGTCTTCGCTCTGTTTTGTATGCGAGACGCGTCAGCGACGCGACGTCGCTGCGGCAGATGCGACGTCAGCAATATTTTGTATTCGAGGAGACAACAAAATAATAATAATAATAATGTTAAGATTGTGCCTGAGTATGCATGTGTGTACGAGTATGTATGAAAGTGTTTGTATGTCTGTATGTAAATGTTGTTGAATTGAATATTTTGCAACAAATGCGCTACGCTAATTATTATTAAAATTAATAACTTTTCAAGCGGCGCAATGTGTCGATGTCGGCTCGACGTCGACTTCGGTGCTATGACACTTTAACATGTCTTCGAAAAAACAACAACTGGCAACTAACAGCAAAATAAATAAAATCGAACGAAATTGAAATAAAATAAAAATATACAAACATCACACACACGCACACACATATACACTGGAGACACGCACAGTAACAAAAACGAAAAAAAAAAACAAAAAATAAATAAAATAAAGCCTTGAAAACGACATAACAACAAAAAGCCGAAAAACTTTATTAGACTTTTAATGAGTGCGTTTTGTTCGTTGTTGTTGCTGCTGATGTATGAATGTTTGTATGTATGTATGTTTGTATGTTGTGTTTGCCGTTTGTTTTTAATCTTATGTTCTTCATGCTTTGTTGTTGTTTTTGCTGCCATTACATTTTATTATTCTTCTTCTTTGATAAGTTGATTGATTTGGCCGCAGTTAACGATCAAAAGTAAATAATTACAAAATGTTGAAGGGAAAAAGTAAGTTATAAAAAAGATTAAAACCAATTGAAATACGAGACGAACGCGCGAATAAGCCTCAAAATTCAACTGAAATTTCATTTATATGTTAATTTTGGTTTGTCTGCCATACAGAAATTAACAAAAACACACACACACACACACATATTCATATTTAGAAGGCGCACATGGGCACGTACACGTTAAATCAACATATTTATTTATGTATGTATGTATTACATACAAATATGTATGTAGGTTTGCGTGTGTTTATTGTTGTTGTTATATGATAGAATTGAGCAATTGTTGCAACTCTCAATTGGATTGTCGAAGATGGCGTTATCTTCAGCTGATTGGCAACCCTCTCCAGAGTCATCCACCCACCTGACGCACACACATACACTGTCACACTCACACTTGTTATGTCTTATAAATCAAAACAAAAAACAATCAAAGTAATTTAGATCATTAATCAAGTAGTTAAGAATATTGTTGCACATTTAAGATTTACAATTTCAATTTACTTGTCATTTTGATTTTGATTCTGTTTCTAATTTCGATTGCCGATGATTTCGATTCCTCATTTAAGAAGCGCGCGGCCACGAAACCGAAAACACGACAACAACAAAATAAATGACGACGACTGTGCGAACGAGAAACGCAGAAACAGAAAACAGAAACTGAAACACAACAATTGAAACTGAAGCTGAAGCTGAAGCGAAGCCAGCTATCGAACAGGCGAACAAGCGAGCGAGCGGTCGAGCGTGCGAGCGAGCGAACGTTCGACGTCCGAACAAACCGCTACAGAAACAGAAATTAATTATATTGAAATCACAAACTAAACTAATCAGCCAAGCAGCCAAGCAGCTAGGCTGCTGCCATTCGGTATTCGGTTGGCGCGAGCGAGCTTCGGTCTGACACAGAGAGATTGTGAAGAGAGAGCGAGGTGAGAGAGTGAGTGCATAACACAATGAGTGGGAGAGCGGTCGCTGAAAAGCTGTGTGCTAGTCAAAAGAAAGAAAACACTATAGAAAGACCTTGACGTTGTTTAAAGCCTTGCCGAAAAGGATAACAAAACACTCGACAGCTACATATGTATGTACATACATACACACATGATGTATGTATGTATGTAACTTTGACAGCAATGGCGTCTCTTTATTAATACGTATTTATTATAATTATACGAGTTTAGAATATGTACATATGTATGTACATATGTACATATGTTGGTTTTATTTATATTACACGCCAACAACTGCGCAGCTGACTCGTAGTCAGCGAGAGAGAGGAAGAGAGAGAGAGCACTAGAGCTTTTGCCGTCGGCAGAGCAGCAGAGCAGAGCGTTAGCGCCAACGACGCTGTTGAGTCTACGAACTCGAAGCTGCTGCTATGTTCATACATACTACATATGTATGTATGTCCGCACACTTACACAACAGGCTAGACAGGGCCAGTCAATAAAATTATAAACACAACAAATACACATGCATATGTACATATATAGGAATGTTTGTATATGTATGTATGTATGTGTGTAGGTAAAGTCACGTTAGCATCTCAATATCTAACTGCATTTACTTTGCGGCGTTCGTTCATCTGTATCTGTTTCTGTTTCTATACCTACAAGAATTATCTATCGCCGTTACATCGCGCTTCTGCGACGAGTATAAATCACAAACTGAGGCGACAACGGACGGCGACGTCTTCAGACCTGGACTGTTGTCGACCGACTATCGACTGGTGCCTGGCAAACGCAACAGTAAAAGTAACAGTAACAGCTATCGACTCCAACCCAGCCAGCACAGAGTTGGCCAGGATGCGGAGGCGTTAATATCAAACGGCTGAAACAATTTCCCAAGAGCTGAAGGAGCTTTTGGCTTCGTTGTTGCTGCTTCTGCTGCTGCTGCTGCTGCTGCTGCTAAATATGTTATGGATAAGAAGTTGAGTGGAAGCTCATGAGCTTTGCCTCCATTGCGTATACGCAATATTTTTGAAGTTTGCTCTCGTCACCACACACTGCTTGCTCTCTGATTTCTTAATTCTTACTCTTATGTGGCATGAAGACGGCGAAGCTTCAGGACAGCACAGTACGTTCTGAGTTTAGTATTCTTAATCATTTGATAAAATCCGTTAAGTGGGATTATGATAAAATACAAAAAAATTAAAAAAAATCATTATTATTTGCATAGTTGCAATTGTTAAAATAACAATTAAAAACAACCTTTTTTTTAATTTTTATTATACAAATTGGAAATTAAAATTGAAGATTTTTTTTTTAATTGTTATTTTTAAAATTGCAAATAAAGCTTATAGTGTAACTTGTAAATACAATATTAAATTTAATTAATACAATACAATTTTTTTATTTTCAATTTTTATTATAAAAATTGAAAGAAAAAAAAAAACAAGTTACAAATAATTTAAAACGAAAATTCTTGAACAGTTTAAATTTTTCCGACTCATAAATCTTGTTAAGGATCTCTGATATTTTGTTATTAGTTTTGTATCTAATTTTTGATTTTAATTTTCTTATGTTAAATTTTGAATTTTTATTTGTGATATTCATAATCGAATTTTCATAGCACTTAATATAAGCGCAAATAAAATAAATTTCTTTAAAGAAATATTAAAATTGTTAAAATGTAAGTAACTGCATCAAACTAAAGAATATGTGAAACAAATGTGTGAATTAAACATAAAGAAAGTGACGCCTTTTTAATTATTAATATTATATTATTAATATAATTATATTTTTGCCAAGCAAATTTTTTTTTGTGAATCGAAACCATGCGTTATTTAAAAACCGAAACACGCAAAGGCCGGTTCACCGTTACGAGACCATTATTCAAAGATTTTGCGTAACCGATATCCAAAAACCTAAATGTGAACATAACCGTAACTGAAACCGATATTCGTTTCGGTTTTAGTCCCTGAATTTAACCAAATTGACAAGAGATATCTGCAAAATTAGTCTGTCGCATCTTGTTGTTTTCTCCTAAACTCTTTTAATTTTCTCCCGATTTTTCTCTGTGCTTATTTGTATGTACAGGGTTGCCCATATTCGACGGACCCATGTTTTTTTTAAAAAAATCAAAGAAAAAAATAAAAATTTTGCGGTTGGCAATCTTAATCATTTAATTTGTTCCAAGTAGATTTGTTTACATCAATTTTTGAATATGATATCTCTCAAATGGTCGCCTCTGGCGTTGATGGCGTATTGTGCCCTTTTTGCAGCATTTTCCATCGTTTTCGCCAACATTTCGGCCGGAATAGCGGCTATTTCTTCACGAATGTTGTCCTTGAGCTCTTCTACGGTCCTTGGCTTGTTAACGTAAACCTTTGACTTCAAATATCCCCACAAGAAGAAGTCAGGCGGCGTCAAATCGGGCGAACGCGGTGGCCAGTCCAAATCACCAGAAAAACGGCCCAATGACCGTTTTCGCACTAACGCCGCACAAAACTGTGACTTTTTCGTCATGAAGAGGCACTTCTTCAATCTCCTGAGGATTTTCAGTGGCGTAAATACGGCAATTTTGCTTATTTACGGTCCCATTGAATGTGAAATGGGCTTCATCGGACATGATAATTTTGTTCCAAAATTCCAAAACAATTGACTTGTTCTGTTGAATGTTAATTTCAACTATTTCAGAGCGCTCGCGTGGCGTGTATTGTTCCGTGGTAAAAATCTGCTTGGACTGACGCTTCAAACGCGGTATGTCATTAAGCGATCTGACATCTCTGTCAAAAGTTATGGAGTTGCCAGATGGGTCCGTCGAATATGGGCAACCCTGTATTTACCGTCATTTCGTTTAGGTTAACAGGGCATTGATGGTAACGGTTCAATTTACAGCTAAGTTAATGACGTATCGTAATCGATAAATTGACACCATCGTTTCCAGAAAATTATGGGATTCCTGAAACTCATTTAGATTCAGTGTTGCCATAACACATTTTTCCCGTGCCTTTTTTTTTTTAAAGTCATTTTGCGGGGAAAAACTGAGCAAGGCGCAGTGCTGGTATTTTAGAAGTTTTAATGCCCTAATTAAAAAAGCTAGACAAGTTTAAGAATTGCTGTTAGCCAGAAATATATTAATTTGGAAAAAAAAACCTAATACAGTCGAACTTCCCTAACTCGAACAAAATCGAGTGGCAATAGCGTTTACTGAGCAAATTTCATACAATTCTGCTTCCCTAACTCGAATTTGTCCTTAAAGCATAGTACGCTCTAGCCGAAAATATTTTTGCAAGGCCAAAACTCCATATAAAAAAAAGGGTTGCAAACATGCTCGAAATTATTTTGTAAGGCCATTTCTAAACCTATGTACGCTGTACCTAAATATGGGCAGCTCAGAATATTTTCCGGCGTTTTACAACACGGTTTGGTAAACAGATGGCATATTTTTTTTGACCTTTCAAAACATCGATTGAATCGTTGTTTTGACTAGTCGAAATCTTTTTGAACAGAAATGGCGACCAACAAGCAGCAAAATAAGAGCCAAATTTAGATCTTGGAACACAAAGATCGAATTAGACTTATTGAAGAGGTGCAACAGAGGCCATTATTGTGAGATTTGACCGAAAAAAAAACATTTTGATAGGATTTTTATAATTAATAATTTTTAATTTAATAATTAGGGTATTAGTCGCTGCTAATTCTCTTATCCTGTCCATTTTGTCCATTTTCTCTTTATTTTTGTGCTCAATGTTATTTATTTGATTGTTGTGCATAGCTGACGCAACAGTGTGCCCACAGCAGTATAACACCAACAATCTCTCAACTTTTTAGTGATTTTTGGTATTATGCTGTCACACTGAAGTTTGTAAGGCCGGACTTCAAAACATCGAACATTTCGAGCATCCAAAATGTTTTCAGCTAGAGCGTACTACGCTTAACTCGAAGAAAAATATTCGCCTGTACTTCTGTAAGTCGATTTTTTCGGGAAAATCACCAATAAAGTTACATTTTTTTTTCGTTTCTGTTATATGCTTTTGTTACCGGCTCGTTTGGATATGTAATATTGATGTACATTAGCATATGGTGATGGTATATGATAGAATATTGCATCAACAATTACTTAAGCTTGCGAAATTGCTTTAGGAAAGATGTTCGTAATGTACTTCTTTGTCAGTTTATCAGCTCAAGATTATTTACCATGGCACCAGCACGTGTATTAAAATGTTTATCTCTTTAAGAAATCTTTAAACTTTTTAGTTAAGTAATTCGAAAGTGGACCAAAAAAATTGAGTGGCTGAAAAATATGATATCTCATCGAAAACAGTTTTCATTACATTAAAAAAATGGAAAATTGATTATGTCATTTGAATCGGAAACGTCTTCTGGATACAGCAAAAGAACGATAAAACCTATTTTTGAGAATATCGACATGTCTTGAAAAAACGGGATTTTTTTTTTGTTGAAAATAACAAGAAAAGTTTGCAATTTGAAATGTATTTATGAATGAATGAAATTGTAGTTTCATTAAAAAAACTAAAAAAAAAACTTCCCTGACTCGAAGTCTCTCTAACTCAAACTTTTTTCTCGGATAATGGTGATTCGAGTTAGGGAAGTTCGACTGTACCACTTTTAGGAAAATCTTCTTTGTTAAATGGGAGAACAGTTTAGGATATTAGATGTTAATGAAATCTTTACATTTATAACATTTTTAAAATTTTCGATCCGCGAACCCTAATCAGAGCCCAACCAACCATAAAACTGGAATTGAATGATGGAAACTTTATTATGGGCTGAAATAACTATCTCTAACATTTACTTTTAAAGAAAATTTCATTCAAATGCTGATCGCGAGTACGCCTAAAATGGTCCATTCGGATGGGCCAATAGTGGATCCCTATTTTCAGCATTGTTACGGTTATCTTGCGAATCCGCTAATGTCTTTACATCCCATTACTTTGTCAAATTTAAAAAAAAAGATATGATGCAGATTTCTTAATTAAATCTTTTATTCATTTAAATTCCGTTTGAATGATACAAACATTTCTTAAACGCATTAAGTACCCATGGAAAATTTTGATTTTTTGTAAAAGTATACTTTTTATATATTTTTCTCGGTCTCAAACAAAAAATAGTTTTATTCAAAAAAAATTCTTCAAACAATTCTAAGAGTGACTGCAAAAAATTTCAAAAATCTCTTCGCTAGTATTTTTTTATGATTTTTTGAGAATTGCTAAAAATTAATATTTTAACCCCTTTTTCCTCCTTTTCATACAAAAAATAGCTCAAGGAACAGTTTTCAAAAAATCATAAAAAGATACTAACGAAGAGATTTTTGAAGAATTTTTTCAAGAATCTTTTTCAGTTTCAGCAATTTCTGGAGTACTTCCCAAGTCAAGTATTTGATTTTATGAAGACATTTTCTGAAGTTTTCTTAAAATACCGTTTTATTTAAGCATATGTATGTACATAAATATGTAAAAGTATGAAAATCACAAAATTGTTGGTTTATGCCTCGCGTAATACGTTGAGTTCCTCGGGTATTGCATAAATGCGCAGCTGTTTCTCAGTCATGACATCCTGGAGATTGCCAACCTCCTGGGGCACATAGGTGACGCCGTCCATGTAGAGTGCCTTATCCCAGGGGCACTCGTCCAATGCCATCAGGAGACAAGCCTTGCTGCGCTCAAAGCTGGTGCGCTCGTTCGACAGGCAGCGCAAATAGCAGCGCCAATACAAGGAGTTGCGTCGCAGGATCGCATACTGTTCCGCCTCCTCTTTGGATCGATATTGATTAGTTGGCAAAAATGTCTCAAACATGCTAAGCACTCGATTGCGAACACAATTCTCCAAGTGCTCCTGTTGCAGTTCCTCGCTAAATAGCTCATCGATGGCACTCGATTTCTTCGACTTGGACTTGATCTGATGGATGAAACGGCAGCGTGCCGCAATCACCATATGGAGTAGCGCCAATATGCCGGCCCTGGTGTGCACAAGTTGTCCGCGCAGCTTGTACCAGGGCAGCGAGCTAAGCGTTGACCACCGATGCAGCATAGACAGATTTCTGGGAAACTCGAGCAACGATTGCTGCAGCATAGAAACCAGTTGATTTCTTCCATTGCGGGGAGTAAATGCCTGGGACGACGACACAAGCGGCAGCTGCATGACCACTAACTGTACTTCACGCAGTTGCTCACGCATAAAACGACATCGTGTCGTTTCCATTTTCGTCGTCGTCGTCTCGGGCAGATCTACATTGGCAAAGATGCCTTGGTTTAGGTTATTGTCTAGCATCTCAAGAGCCTCCACTGATCGACCGTTCAGGCAGAGCAGCAAGGCCTGGACGCGCAGCAGCAGCAACAGCTTGTTGGCCATAAAATAACCCTCCAATGGCATGGCCTCCGTTGCCATGGCGGCCTCTTCATTAGCCGCCTTTAATGCCTCACACAAATGCCGTGTGTTTTCACGAATGGCGCTTTCGAGATCCACTGGAACACTGCTGTTCTTGGGTGATTGCTGCACAGCCAGGCAGCTGAGTATGTGCTGCGCCTGCTGGTACTGTTCGCGGGCAAATAACATCTCAGCATAGACCACATTGGCGTGCAACAGATTCACATCGTTCGCATCCGCGGGCATGCTCATAATCTTGTCAAAGACGCGCAAGTCACTCGACCTGTCCTCATCTGCCAACGCCTCGTACTCAAACATGCCCAGTTCGGTGTAGAAGCGGGTCACACACCGATTCGCCTCCAGGCGCAGCAACTGACGTTGCCGTTGACGCGCATCCCGCACATAGCCATCGGTCAGCTTGCCGGTGAGCTTGAGCAGCAAAAGACGCAGTCGCTCGAATCGAAACCAGAGCACGATGAAGACGCGTCGCTTGGGCTCGTCACTGGGATCAGCGCTGAAGGCTTCGCTGCACTTGAGCAGCAGCTGGCTGAGGCACTGTTCGTACAGCTCGTTGCCAATGAAATGGGGCATGAAGGTGGGGCTGACATACAGCTCCTTGGCCAGCTGCAGCATGGCTTCGGTGTAATGATCGCTAGATGGATTCAATGGCAGTAAATAGCTGTGACGATCACTCAGGCTGGCCAGCAGCATTTCGACGGCCTCAGAGTCACCGATTTGATCGATGCGAGCGGACAAGCGGTCTGCCAAGCTGTTGGTTCGCACTAACGGCAGTTTGGTCAGCTGAACGGCCAGCAGCATCAGGTGCAATTGATTAGCCTTTGACTTCAATGGATAAATGTAGCGACACACGTCCTCTGTGTAAATGAAACGTTGTGGATCGAGTCCAGCGTTTGCCGCTTCCTCGATTGGGCCCCGCAACTCTGGGTATGGCAGAAAATTGAATGCTTGACGCAATCGCTCGATACGCGTCCAAATCTCTGGCATGGGCATGCCGGATCGCAACACCAGCTCCTCATATTCCACAAGTGGACGTTCGACTTCTGCACGCGCCACAAAACAATCAAAACTCAAATGCTGCGTATTCAGCTCCAGGGCCAATTTGAGGAGCGCGAACATGCGATCACAGTTGGCCGACTGGCGCAGGAAGAGCACACAGTTGTGAAAGAGTCGCAGCATTAGATCATCTGTATCCGTGTCCGTAACTGTATCTGTATCCGTATCCTTCTGTCCCAGATTCATGCGACGCATGCACTGCTCGTATATGTCGAGCACGTCCGGCACATTGCACCGGGCCATGGTGCCTTGTGTGGTCATTATCAGGGCTGTCCAAAGGGTGTACTCAAATGGATGCCGCTCTAGCAATCGCTCAATCTGGGTGGCCACCTAGTTAAAGTTGTAAACATTTATATTAATACTTATATTAATATATGATATATATTTACCTCACTGTCTGGATATGTGGCACTTAAAGTCGCAACGTACAGCTGCAGCAGCTTTTCATTGCCGGGCAGCTCCTGCAGCGCCGTCTCCAGCATATGCAGCTGATGCTCGGCCACAGCCAGTCGATTGGTCTTGGTCAAGTTATGGTTTAGCAGGTGATGCAGCTCAATCCAGTTATTTAATTGCTGCGGCTCTTTGGCGACCAGAGTTTTAAGTTTCTTAATGCGCTGCATTATTTGCGTGCTCTCTGCCTCCGACAGTGCGTGGTCAACGCCTGGCACAACCAGCTTAAAGTGACGCGAACCCTTTTTAGCACCGATGCATCGGCGATGTCGTGGCGCCTGCTTCGGGTCCATCAAACGCCGTTGATTTACTTTGTACTGTGGCCGCGATAGACGTGGCAAGGTGCCCCACTCCCGCTGCGCTTTGTTTGCTTTCTTATCCACGTAGAATTCCACAGTGTTGTCAAACTCCAAGGTACGTTGTACAGGCGCGTTCTGGATTCCAGCTGGACTGGGACTCCGGCTAGAAGATTCCGTATCGGAATCACATTCAGATCCTGCGCTGGCATTGAACGATGGCATTGCCACTTCAGCGGGGCACTCGTAGCTGTGGTTGCTCTTCCAATTCGCCTCATTGTCATCATCAGCATTTTCTGTAAAAGGCGATCAAAATATTTACAATTTATATTAAACAGTAAACTTTATTACCTGCAGCTGCAAATTGCTGAGCGGGAGCATTCACAATATTTGGTTCATGGTTGACACCATCATCGCCGTAGGCCGGAAAAAGCGACATTTTTACTTGATGAATGTAATTAATTAATGCTCAATTGTTTGCTTTTGGGAGCAAAATAAAGCAAAACCTTACATTCGAATACGTTTTAAAAACAATCGACATGTCGTGACATCGATATCTTGAAGGTTTCATCATTTAATGCAGCCATTTAATTTGTTGCTATCGATATGCTCATTCGATAGTCGGCACCATAGATAGTCAGCGATATTTTCTTCCAAACCATCGATAGTTTCGATAGTGTGTTAATTTGAACAACTATGTATGTTAAATTCCAAAAATTATAAGTTTGTATATAAAATTTTAACAACATTTTTTTATTAATTTAGGTTTTACAAAGTAAAAACAAAAATGATTTCATTTTATATGTTAAACATTAAAATTAAACATTTTTATTGGGTCCATTTCCGTTTCGTTCCCCCTTGTAAAAATCTATCGACCACTATCGATAGTGCAGGCCTGCCATCGATTACGGCTCGGTAGCGCTTGACCATCGATAGTGCCGATAGTGCCATCGATAGTTCTCCACCTCTAGCCGATACCTAACTACATATTATTAAAACGGTGGCAACGCCGTTGTTTTGTCAAATTCGCATATTGCTCGTGCCGATTCTCGGCAACCATCAAGAAACTAAAATAAGTAAAACTGCGGCATTGGAATATATCTCTCAAAATGTTCAAAAAGTATGTATTAAGCAAGGTCCAGATTGACTGACAAATAACCAATGTAAATCAATTATTAAGATTCGAGGAGAAAGACAGTATCTCATCGATACAACAACTCAAATCGTCAGTACAGAAAGGCATACGTGCCAAGCTATTGGAAGCGTATCCCAAGTTGGAGACGCACATTGATTTGATACTGCCCAAGAAGGATTCATATCGCATTGCAAAATGGTAAGCCGCTACTCGATGCGATTTCGTCACACGATCAACTATAACCAACCAACTAATTTATCTTAGCCATGATCACATTGAACTGCTGCTAAATGGTACCGGTGAACAGGTATTTTTCCGCCATCGGGACGGTCCCTGGATGCCCACGCTGCGGTTGCTTCACAAGTTCCCTTACTTTGTGACCATGCAGCAAGTGGACAAAGGTGCCATACGTTTTGTGCTAAGTGGCGCCAACGTCATGTGCCCTGGCTTGACATCGCCGGGCGCCTGCATGACAGCGGCAGATAAAGGCACTGTGGTGGCCATTATGGCCGAAGGCAAGGAGCATGCGCTGGCGATTGGCTTACTCACGCTATCCACGGAAGATATGTAAGTGCATCGGAGTAGTAACTGCTCAGCTGTTTGTAATTCTCTTTTCCATTGCAGCTTAAAGGTGAACAAAGGCATTGGCATTGAGACGTATCATTTTCTTAACGATGGACTGTGGAAATCGAAGCCCGTTAAGTAGAGTCCTCGCATGGCAGTTTCGGAGCAGCATCCATGCATTCGTCCTACGTAGTCTTCGTCATTGTCATGAGAGCAAAGAATGGTTTTGATATGCAATTCAATTTGTGTTTAATTTTTTTTTAATACACGAGTCATGCGCGAGCTAATCTATTATTAAATAATTCGAAATACATACAAATAATTGCACTTGTCAACAGGCCACTGACCACATGCGCACATCCAATTGCAGGCTGCATAAACCACCTGTAGAGGTGACCAGAGTTTAACTTAAAATGAATGCTTTGGGCCATGTTGATTGGCAAGTCAAGCGTTGAACATGGTCAAACCGCTTGAGTTATTTTATGCATTCGTTTACGATTGTCGTATTTCTCCCAGCACGTAATCTGCCGGAATGCATTTTTGACGATTAATATTGATTTTCCATCATTTGGCCCAAACGAATCAGCTGCTTGGTCGAAAAAACAGGTTGGGCGGACTATAGAATTCTGTGCTGCTCCTGTAAAGGCATGAGAACGTGACGTCACAATTGTAGCATCTATACTGGGGCCAAACTTTTTTCCTATTCTTTATTTTTAGACGGTTCCTCAATTTAGTTTTTACCAAACTAACTTGGCAACAAACCCTTTCTACTTCTGGCAACGATAGAAGAGTCAGAGCGAAAGTGACCACTTCTGAAAAAGGGCTATTGCCTGCAGAGTTTCGATATTTGTTTGCTTCGGACCAAAATGTTGACGTATTTTCAACATTCTCCAGTTTTAAGAGGTTAATTTTGGTGTTCTGGAATAGTGTTTTCGCCTTTATATCGTTTCCATTTTACAAAAAGTTCCTAAATTAACAGTATAGAATGCTTTAGAATTTAAAAAAAAAAACAGATTTTCGGAAAGTTGTTTGAGATTTTTCCCGGCTGAAGCAGTTAAAAAACCAGACAAATCTAAAAAAGGCAAAATTGGCATCACTTCTGGGGCGACACTTAATCGTTTTCCGTTTTTATTGTAACTGAGATATATGTATGTACATACATACATATGTATAATTGATGCACATACTCGTACATACATATGCACAATGTACATACATACATTTTGTAAAAGTCGCT
This sequence comes from Drosophila subquinaria, assembly GCA_037043405.1. Lineage (NCBI taxonomy): Eukaryota > Metazoa > Arthropoda > Insecta > Diptera > Drosophilidae > Drosophila > Drosophila subquinaria. The sequence goes on from JBAMBL010002773.1 coordinate 15,005, forward strand.
TACTAAATGCAGTATTTACGTTTTTGTACATATTCTGCATTGTGACGTCTGTTATGTGTGAAGAGTGTAATTATTGTTGGTGTTACCTCATTATTAAACATTAAATTTTTAATCGCGCATGCGCACTGTGCACAAGTAACGGTTCATCTGCATGTGCGTGTGACATGTGTATGTATGTATGCATGTATTGTGCGTCAGAAGCAGCGTAAAAGAAAATTGTTTTCTGTTTCAGTTGCTGCCAGCATTTGTCGCACATCGCGCACACCTAACAACAATTGCAACGGGCTTTTGTAAGAAATATAGGCATACGACCAAAAAATAAAATAAAACAAAATAAAATAAAATAGAGGAAAAACTTAAAACCACAAGTGGTGGACAAGAGTTGAACAATAAGCGCTACAAAACGAAATGGTAAAAGGCCAAAGATAAGTCTTGGAACAGTTGTGAATTGTGTGGCATATGGGGGGAAAAAAAGGACATTCAAGTCTGAATTCCGTACGTTGCAGCCACTGCACGAATATTGTTTGAGTTTATGTGTAAGTATTTGTGCGCGTGTGTGTGTGTGTGACTGCCGTTGTCAGTGTGAAGGCGGAGGTGTATGCGCCATTTTAATGTACGAAAAGTTTTTCAAGGAAAACGGATACACACGGTTTGTACTTTTTGAATGTGCAAAGTGCAAAATCAAATTTTGTTATTTGTTTTTTGTGTGTTTTGTTGTCGGTCAAGTGGGCGTTGAGTCATGATCAGAAAGGGACAAAGACTGGCAAGTGGTCGCCAAGAGCAACAGCAATGCCTATAAACATACATGCGTACATACATATGTACATGCATACATATGTTTGTAGACAGTCACATGCAAGCATTTACGCACTACCTTAAGTCAGATGGCAATATGTATTATCAATATGGGCACACAATATGTCACAATATTTTAAATGCATTTTGTTTTTGTTACTTATAAACATATATTGATTTTACTTCACTTTTTATTCGTGTAGGCACTGGAGCTAATTGAGTTGATGTTGATGACATGCAAGGGCAAAGAATTCGCGCCTGTCGTTCGCATTTACAACTGAACAACAACCAGAACAAGAACAAAGGCAACACTCACAACAACAACAAATAACAGTGCCAACTTTAACAGCAACAGCGCAAAGCAAACGAAAGAGTGAGAGAGCGAGTTTAACACCCACATTGAGTGAAGTGTCGCATGTGTTTGTTGTGCATGTGCATGTGTGAGCGTGCGTGTGTGTGTGTGGGCGCCTTTTCAATATGGAAGACCTTTTTCTGCTAATTATCAAGGAGTCAACGGGCACCAAGCACAACGCGTTGCGACAGACGGCTCAAATTGCTTACGGTAAATACTTACATATGTATATGTTCGTGTACATGTACGTACTTTAAGTTGAAAGTTGTACTATAACAACAAGAACCACAACCACAACAATAAAGCCAGCAAAGCACATTGAAAACATGCAAGAACGCAATTTCCTTGCCATGTTTTTTGTTATTGCTGCTGTTGATGTTGTTGTCGTCGTGTCCGCACTTTTGCACATCCGCTGGCATTTCCTTTCTTATATTTTTTTTTGTTCATTTCTTCTTTTCTGTTTACTGCCTGCTTTTAACCTCAGCAGGAAAGTAGGCAACGATTTGTTACTTACTAGTTGTCTGCCTCCCATTTCCCTCCTTTATCAGCCCTAATTGCTGGCCAGCTTATCTGTAATATTTTAACTGGTCTTTGGACTGGATTTTATGATGACAATGACTGAGAACGTTTCGATCTGCCATTTATTTGCAGATAAACTTTATCGACAACATGGCATACATAGGGATCCGTCGCATGAGCTGCGCTCCGTTTGCTTTACGGCACTGCAAATGGCCTTGGACACGAAGCGGCCAAAGTTCATCACAATGGGGCTCAATGGTCTGCATGTAAGTACTGAAAGGCGGACGGACGGACGAGTCAATTATCGAACGGGCTCTCAGGCAATTGTTCGCCTGTTTCCGCTCAAAATCGTTCAGGTCGACTGACAATAATTGTGAAATGGGTTAACTAATTGCCCCAGTCAGGAAACAACCCTAAGGGCGTAAAAATTCATCACGAAAGTAAATGATTTTAATTGAAGGTCAAGACTACAAAAAGGAAACATAGCCACTTACAAGTGTTTTGCTTGGAATGTTTTCAAATCAGTTTTTTTTATGAATTAACATTGCATTTAAATAATCGAAGTGAAATAGGATGCGTAGCATTGAAGTTTCGAATAGATTATTATCCTGGGATTGGATCAGGGCTCTATCTAATAGATAGATAGATAGCATCTATAGAGATCTATATATACTCTATATAACTAACAAGTAATTTATAATATAAAAATCTTTTTTAATATCTTGGGTCTAAGTAGTTGAATAGCCATTCCTTTAAGGTTCTTGTTTTAATAATATAATATTTACTAAAATTTTCGATTTTCCAAGGACAAAGGTAACGGGATCTCGGCTGAACTGAGATGAAATTATTAAAAACTCTTGAGTATACATATATTACATGCACATCATTGTTTTATAATTTAAACAAGTGGAAATGGCTATAGTCGAGCTCCCGACGATAGGATACCCCTAACTTATTGAAATCAATTCAAAATATTTTTTGTTGCATGCTTTTAGGCACTTACATTGCTAAAAAACGTTAATTAGCCATTACCGCCTTTCTATTTATTCGATATTGTTACGATTTAGTAGGATGATAGGTAATAATAGGAGCTAACGTTAATTAGTAAAAAATCCTAATATCTTGAAAACTGGGCGTGTGGTGGCTTCTCGCGTTTTACGGAGGTGGATAGGGGCGTGGCAAAAATTTGAAGCAAACTTGAGGTTGGGGCTTATAGAGGTCTGTGTGCCAAATTTAGTTGCTCTAGCTCGTATAGTCTCTGAGATCTGGGCGCTCACACGGACGGACGGACAGACGGACATGGATATATAGACTCGTCTGTTGATGCTGATCAAGAATATATATACGTTATAGGGTGGGAGATGCTGCCTTCTCCCTGTTAGTTTTCTTTTTAAGTAACGGGTATAAAAAAAAGTTATACCCAAGTTTTCTCATTATTTATCTATTTGTCAACTTTGACCTAGAAGCAACTATACTTAAATTACTAACGAAAGTTTATCTGCGACACAATTGACTAATTGTATGTAGTTATACTTTAAAAATACTAGCAAAGTAGACTGCAAAATCTGAGCAGACTGCAACCCAACCAAATTAAGCTCAGTTTAAATCAGGGATTGCAGGTTCAACTTTATTTGTTTTTAAATTTTATAAAAGAATCATAGTATAACTTTGATAAATAAAAGTTATTTTTAAATTTGTATTATAAAAACTTAAAAATAAAAAGTGAATGTAAATATCTTTTGAATTGCATTTCCAAAGTGACATGTGTGTTTATACCATACCAAGGCACAGCCAAGAAGAGTCGGAGCGACAATTGGAATGTACCTTTTACTTTATAATATATATTTCAAAAGTTATAATCGCTACGGTCCCTGGTTTAAATATCAGAACTTGTTGTAATTCTTATTTACATATGTATGTATAATCTGAAATCTCTTTTGTCGACAGCGCGTCATCAAGGACGAACGTTTCTACATTGGGCTGGAGCCGGAGGATGATTCAGTTTGGCTGCCGTCGCAGCTGCTGCGTGCCACAAATGGCATTCTGCCATCGACGAGCAGCGAGGACACCGTGGTGAATGTGCTGCGCCTCTTCCTGGCCATGGCCTGCTCACCGGCTTGCACGCTAAATGGGCGACTGCTTATTGAGATACTGTCACGATGTGGCGAATGCTGGGAGATGGGCTCGCGGGCCACGAAGGCTGCCTCTCTGGCCGCTGCCTCCCAGTGTCTACGGACATTTTGTGCATTTCTTATCGAGGAGGCCGAGGAGGTTAAGAAGACAGCGCCAGCTGGTCTGATGACACAGACTCAGGCCTCGGCCGTTTACAACGAGGTGATACCCGTGATGCAGTGGCTCTGCAGTCGCCTGGTCGAACCCAATGTCAACAATGCGTCGCCGAACAAGAAATGCGAAAATCCCAGCTCGCTGTACCTCACCGAATGCATCTTGACGCTCAGCTCGGCGCTGCCCCGCAATGTGCACGCTAATCCACACTTCACCTCATTCCTTTGGCAGAAATTCTGTCCCACGCTGGCCGCCGCCCTCGGCTCGCCGGGTCGTATCAACTTGGACAAAAAGTTTACCTACAAGTGAGTACATGACCCGTGCGACATTTTGTTCCATAGTATATTAATGTTGTTTCTGTCGCCCTTTTTTGAAATAATATAAAGAAAACAGCTTGAAAAACATTTTATTGATTAAACATTCAATATATGTATTTCTGTGTATTAAAATGGTTCATGTTACAATCTTACTATTTATTTATTTATTTATTTAATGTCAACTAAGAGCAGTTGATCAATTAAGTAAAAAATAAAGTATAGGTTAATTTATATAAAAATTATATTAAATATTTAAAATTATGTATATTTAAATTTAAACTGAAAATATAAAAAGTAAACTAAAAAAGTTGAAATTTAAAAAATTAATCGTTAAATCTGGGGGTATTAAAATTATGAAATGATCCAACATTCATTGCAAGAATTGGGAAAAGCCCAGAGAAACCCAATCAGATCAAAAAGTGTTTGTAGTAATAGTTAGTGATATTACAAGTATTAGAAATTAGTAAGGTTAGGGATCTTACCTAGTGTAATCGTTTAAATACATACGATCCATTTAGGAAGTTAATTTTTTAGAAAACGGCCAAAAATATAAATACAGTGATTTTATCTCAATCTAAAATCGGTATGCTTAACCAAAGGAATTTCTTCGTATATTGCTTAGATAAATAACTTGAATATGTTTCTGGAAGAATTTTCGATCAGCTTAAAGTTTTTGTCAGCGGTTTCTGTGGAAATGTTCATATGCGGAATCGGGAAGATCGGGTCGAAAATCCATTTTAAGCAGGAATTAAAACCGAAACAAATATTGTTTTCAGTTACGGTTTCGGTTATGTTCGCATTTAGGTTTTTAAATATCGGTTACGCAAAATCTTTGTATAATGGTTTCGTAACGGTGAACCGGTTTTTGTATGTTTCGGTTTTGAAATACTGGTATGGTTTCGGTTCACAAAAAAAAAGTTCTTTCCAAAAATATAATTATATTAATAATAATATAATATTAATGATTAAAAAGACATTACTTTCTTAAAAAATTCAAAATTAAACATAAGAAAATCAAAATCAAAATTTTTCGTTATACATTATTTTTAACTTGTTTTTCACCTGTTTTTTATGAATGAAAACCGAAATAAACCCTTATAGGGGAGACGGTTACTAAACGGTTATTTGGGCTTACAGGGTTTTAGTTACGGTTTTAAATTTTAATCGTTTTTTACCGGTAAAGGTTACGCCTTCGGTTAGGACTTTAATCCCTGATTTTAAGTATTAAATAATTCATATATTCGGCATGCCGAAGATATGTAACTATTCTGTCTTGTAATTTTCACTAATATGTATGTATTATTGTTTTTTTTGGTCAGAGATGCCCTGCACATGATTGAGAATGAGGCACGTGGTTTTTTCACCGGACCTGGCTTAGATGGACCGCAAGCGCGTTGCGTATACTTGACGGCCATTCAACTGCTTCGCATTGCCGGAGCTCATGGATCGCTGCGACCGATGCTGGAGGCGCTGTTCCACCGCATGGTATTGCTGCCGGCGCCGCTGAATCGCACAGAGCCCTTGAGGTGTGTGCGTGAGATCTTCAAGAGTCCCGAAAGACTTATAGATCTGGCCGTGATACTTTATGTGGACAAGAATACAGCGCAGGGCTGCAGCGATGAGATGGCGCTTTTCCGACTGTGCGTAAAACATGCATACAAAAGCAGGGACCGTAAATAATGATTATTATCGTGAAGTTTAATTTGGTCCAGTTTGTTGACAATATTGATAATTGTTTATCAGTTTGAAAGGGCCGTTGTTTTTTTGCATTTTAAAAATTAATTGTCATTTTTAATATTAAGAAGGAAAATTTTAATAATAAAAATGACAATTTATTTTTAAAATGAAAAACATCGGCCCTATCAACCTGAAAAACAATTATCAATGATTATTATTATTTTTTGTTTATTAAGAAAATCACCCACAATGAACCTTGAAAACAATGATTCATTCAAATCTTTAATTTTGTACAATCTCTATATTTCCAAAATTTAAAAAATTCGGATTTTTCACTTTTTCTTTAATTACAGTCATTAGTCTTTAGTAATTTTTAAAAGACTTAGAACAAAAAAATAAAACAAAAAATTTCGGTTATTAGTGATTTCTTTTGTATCGCTTAAAACAAAACTAAACGGTAGTTTGCGGCTTCAGTGTTGGACTTTTTACCAATCTTATTGCATTTCCTTGTTAAAGGACCGCAAATAAGCGAAATAAATACTTTTAAAAATTAATAAACTCATAATTATTTTTGATTTTTATTTTATTTTGCTCCAAATAAATCTCAACATTTATTTGTGTTATTGATAAAAAAATATTTATTTTTATTAATTGAAACAACGTTATAACAAATATTGGTAAAAAGTTTAACACAGAGGTCGTAAATTATTTTTTTTTTTAATAAAATTAAAGGTTTTATTGAATTAATCAAAACTAATGAGTATCATTGAAGAAAACTGTACAAAATAGAACTATAATAATAAAAATAATAATAATAATATAACTTATAACCAGGGATTAAAACCGAAACGAATATCGGTTTCAGTTACGGTTTCGGTTATGTTCGGATTTAGGTTTTCGGTTATCGGTTACGAAAAATCTTTGAATAAAGGTTTCGTAACGGTGAACCGGTTTTTGTATGTTTCGGTTTTGGAATACCAGTATGGTTTCGGTTCTCCAAAAAAAAAATGTCCTTGCAAAAATAGAATTATTTAAATAATATAATAATAATAACTAAAAATTCATTACTTTTTTAATCTTTCATTAACATATTTATTTTACATATTCTTCATTTTGATGTAGTTTAGTTACATTTTAACAATTTTAATATTTCATTTAACAAATTTAGTTTAATTGCGCTTATTCAGTGCTATGAAAATTTGATCATTAATATCACAAAAAAAAAATTCAAAAATAAACATAAGAAAATTAAACTCAAAATTAGGAATGAAAAATAAAATAGAAAATCAAAAATAAAATACATAACTAACAACAAAATATCAGAGAGACTTAAAAGTCGTGAAAAATGGAAACCGCTCAAAATTTACCGCTTTAAATTATTTTTAACTTGTTTTTAAATTTTTATAATACAAATATAAAATAAATCATGCTTTAACTATAACTCTTATTTGCAATTTAAAAAAAAAACAATTAAAAATCAGATTTTTTTCAATTTTGTATTTCCAATTTTTATAATAAAAATTTTAAAAAAAGTTTTATTTGAAAAACCTAAACCAACCCTTATAAATAAAACGGTTACTAAACGGTTATTTCGGCTTACAGAGTTTTGGTTTTAAGGTTTCGGTCATATGAATATTTTTTTTTTCGGTTACGGTTTCAGTTACGGTTTTAAATTTCAATCGGTTTTTACCGGTTAAAGGTTACCGTTTCGGTTAGAGTTTTAATCCCTGTGTATAACGATTACGGTCCCTGACACGACAGGATTTGATCGTTTTCATAAATAATTTTGTGAATTTGTGAATTGATTCTCTCGTTTTAGGCTGGTGGATGCGATGGAGGAGTGCGCCTATGGGGCCAGCGCTGGCAGTGCCACCGAGGCGAGTCTGCAGGCGAGTGTGGAGTGCATGGTGGCGCTGCTGGACAGTCTACAGGTGCTGTGCAGCGGTGAGCTGACGGAGTCCATGATTAGCGATCAGATTGTGCAGGTTGTGAACGCACGACACGATCTGCTCAAGGATGCGGACTACTCGGGACCGTTGACATACCAGAGCATGGCTCGACTGCCGGCACCGTATCGGGATGCCATTGTGGAGTTCCGCCAGAATGTGTTTGAGACGTCTTCTGGGTCGGAGAGCGAGTGTGATCCGCCGCATGAACAGGATGCGGCTTCAAATGGCTCCGGCGACACCGAAGGGCCCGAGGATGATGAGCACAGCAGCTCGAGCGATGAGACATCGCGAGTGGAGAATCGATGGCCCTACTCACATCTCGAGGCGCCAGTGATGCCCATCCGAACGGACAGCGACAATGATCGCCAGCATGCACGCGATTTTGCCAAGGCACTGCGTCAGGATCTGGTGCCGAAACTACTGCGTCTGCGCAGCTGCGTCGAACTGGATGAGGCGATGCAGGAATTTGCATCCGCTGTGTGCCAGGAGAACAGCATGAATTTCTCCGACTTTGACTACAATTTGACGGCCATCAATGCGGATGGCATTTATTTGGCCATCTATTCATCGTTGCTGCTCAGCTTGCAGCTAATGCGTGCCGGCTACTATGACCAGCAGCCAGCGTCCAAGGATATACTGGTGCCGATGTCGGAGCAACAATTTGTTACCTCCGTGCAGAACACCGGGGTGCTTGTCTACCTCTCGTCCCCGTGGCTGTGCGAGCTCTATCAGTCGGTCATCGTGTGCAACATACTGGAGGCCATGTCCCAACAACAGCTGGAGGGCAATGGGCCACGTTGTGCTCTGGTCGATATGCTGTGCGATGCCGGTGGCTTGGCCAACACACAAATGCTATCCGAATGGCAGCGACTGCAGACGGCGACGGTGAAACACAGCGACAATGAGCAGCATGATAAACGGCGGGAGGCGGCAAAGAAACTGTGTCGCCGTCTGTTGACCTGCTGCTGGGACTCGATGGTGATTGTGCTTAGCTCGGGACTGGGCGACCTACAAAGCACCGCATCCAACAAACTGGTCGCTCTCTCCAAGCGCACGCTCCGTGTCAAGGCAAAGGCCAACAAGTCCAATGGCGAAGCTCTCTATGCCATGTGCTTGGATGGTCTGCATTCGGTGAGTTACTCACTTACAGACAATTGGACTCCATCTAATCGGTACCTCATACGAAACGTTTCGGAACTTTTTTAAGAAGTTTTAAAAAGAAATAAAACAAGTATACAATTTTCGGAATCCAAAATTGGGTAGAAAAATATAAGGAATTATAAATTAGGAATTTCAACTAAAAAAAAATATTCAAAGTACAAAAATTAGGAAAAAATAGATGGGGAAAAGTGTCCTTGGTTTTCCTGTCATTGAAAATAGGCCCGAAAAAAAACAATCAAAATATGAAAGGGTAGACATCTTAAATCGCTACTCAATACATACGACCAACACAAAAATTAAAATTTTTTTTGATTTTTTATATAAGTTGGCACACAATATAAACACATAGATTTTGAAATAAATGGTTCGAATAAATATCACATGCGCTGGCAATCGAAGTCCTGATTTTGAAATAAATGGCTCGACATACAGTTTGTCAAGTAATTGTTTGCAAAGCCTTAAAAATGTAATATTTTGACTTAAAATAGGAAAGTAATAGCTTATTATATATATTTGGAAAGGTCATTTAATTTTCGTTCGAATGATGCAAAAATTTCCTTAACCCATTGAGTACCCATGGAGTATTTTGAATTTTTGCAAAAGGCTACTTTTTCAACTTTTTTCCTCGATTTTTTCCAAAAAATATTTTAGTGCAAAAAAATTCTTAGAACAATTCTAAGAGTAACTGCAAAAAAAATTTTTCAAAAATATTTTTGCTAGTATTTTTTATAATTTTTTGAAAACTGAAAAAAAGGCACTTTTTGCATGAAAATGAGGAAAAATGGGTTAAAATGGTAATTTTTAGGATTTTCATAAAAGGCTTTGCAAACAATTACTTGACAAACTGTATGTTGTCTTTTTGGGAAAGAGCCGAAATCAAATATATTTTATTAAAAATCGAGCGATATTTTTGATTTCGGCTTTTTCTAATATTTGCTTTCCCAATTTTTGATTTCCTAATTTTTGCTTTCCCAATTTTTGTCTTCCTAATTTTGGATTCCTAATAACTGTATTCCTAATTTCGAACTCATAATTTGATTCATAATTTTGGATTCCTAATTTTTTTCCGAATTTTCGTATTCTGAGTAATATTTTTCGGCATTCGTATATAGAATCCATCTAATCAAATCATCTAAATTATATTTTATCGTAGGCTGCGACGCTGAGTAACAGCCTCAATCTGCAGCATTTGGCTGGCAAAATTCTCAATTTATTGGCCTCCAACGTGTGCCAGACGAGCGGACCACGCATCTCCGCGAGTCAAGCCATGTCCATGGATGTGGTGCTCACTGGTGGCCTCAATCTGGGCAGCTACAGTGCCGATTGCTGGCAGAGCATCTTTGCGGTGTGTCGCCATGTCAGCCAGCTGGAGCACGAGATCTTCAGCATGCAGAATCCGTCGATAGCCGCCAACTCGCCAGGCAGCAGTCGCCGGGATCTGGAGACGGGCGAAAAACTTAATAATGGCAATGCTCAGGATAAGCTAAATCTATCCTCTATACCCATTGATGATGATGAAACGTGGTGAGTAATGCTACTTACAACACCGAAATACCAACAAAATGCCGAGATTGTGGAACATGGCTATGAAGTGGTTCTATTTTCCGGTCTCAATTGGTTTTTAGCAGCGAGCACAAATTAGAGTTATGAGCCGGAAAAAATCAGACTCATAAAAAATGATAGGGACATTGAAATAGTTGCAAATACGTTATTTCTGTAGGGATTATCTTTGAACTGGATAAATTTTGTTTTCAATTTTTATGTTTAAAATTATTTTTAAGTTATGTATTAAATTTATTTAAAGAAAATTAAAA
>JBAMBL010002774.1:0-123292 GCA_037043405.1 Drosophila subquinaria
TTGAGAGTAGACACATAGTATCTTGGTGAAATGTTGATCAATATCATCGTAGACTCCGATTCTAATATGTACACGATTTTTCAAAAAAAATTGAGCCACCTTAAAATATATTGTATATAGTGTATGTAAAATATCTGTAGTATATATATATGTATCCTCGTATCACCAAATCACATTTTGTTTGCGTACAATTTTTGATAGATTATTACAGAATGCGGCACACGACTGTATCATGGGTAAGGGGACAAACAGAGGGACAAGGGGAGGAACAAGGGGAGAAACAGGGGCGGGGGCAGCAGGAATGTGACAGTATCTTAGAGGCACACAAGCCAACGCCGCCAAGTTGACACTAATGTGAAGCGGGAGTCTCCGAACCACATTACCGTCAAACAGCCAAGAAGAAGCCGCAGCTTGGCTAAAAGAAATGCCAAGTTAAATGGGTAGAGAGAAGGAAAACGGAGAGAGCTGAGAGGTGAGAGAGAGAGAAGAAGACGTGGAGCGTATGCAGCGTGTTTGCCAGGGAAAGAAGCATCAGTCTCGATGTCGAGTGGAAACTGCGGATTCATGTGCAACACCAACACCTTGTCATATAATCACATACACACACACATGTACACCACTGGCCCAAATAATAAGTACACTCATTTTTTTTACTATAACAGCTAGTGTAAGTCAAGTCTTCACAGTAAAAAAAATTAATTTGGAAAGGTCACTTAAATTCCGTTTGAATGATGCAAAACTTTCCTTAACCCATTAAGTACCCATTGAAAATTTCGAATTTATGTAAATGTCTACTTTTTCAACTTTTTTCCTTGATTTTAATAAAAAAATGTGGCCAAAAAATCATAAAAAATACTAGCGAAGTCACTCTTGGAATTTTTTGAAGAAACAAAACATTTTTTTTTTTAAATCGAGGAAAAAGGAATTTAAATGACCTTTTTAAATTTATTTTTTAAATATGAAGAGTTGACTTACATTAGCTGTTATAGTAAAAAAAAGAGAGTACCTCTTATTTTGGCCAGAAGTGTATATATAGATATATATGTACGTATGCATACATGTGTATATAGATAGATAGCGATACCCTTGACAGTACTTAAAAAACAAGGATAAAAAACTAGACTTTTGTTTGCAGCCTCTCAATGTCGCTCGTTCTACAACTGTGTGTGTTTATTGGGTGTATGTGTGTGTGTATGTGGTTGTCAGTGTGTGTGTGTGTGTGTGTGTGTGTGTTGTGTGCCTTGGCTCAGCAATTTTTGGCGCTATTTGCCTTTGCTGCGTTTTAAATCAGTGTGCGGTTTTGCAATGGCTACAACGATTCTTACGGCGATTCCCCAACGTTTTTGGCCCCCCCTCTAAAAATATCGTCGCAAACTTTTGCGCCGTTTTTCCACTGCCAAATTGTCTTAATAGATTTATGGGCGTACGCAAAATGGCTGCACTTTGCTTTTGGTTCTCGCGCACGGACACGGACACGGAAACGGAAATGGTACTAGCGACGGTTTGGACATCAAGGCGATGGTCTTTTCCAGCGCGGAGGGGAAGGAGCTGTTTCTATGGTCAGAACTTTTAATTCGGTTTTGCATTTGCTTTGGCTTCAGATGCACTTCAGACTTCTAGCGTGTGTAACAAACCCATTTGTTTGGTCTCCAAAAACAGAAAGGGCAGATTGGGGGCAACTGTGAAAGTGGAAAAGGGGAGGGAAGGAGGGCAGTGGCAACATTAGCTCGGCTAAATAACAATCCAATTGGACTTAGGCACCCTCAAAATCGGCCGCAATTCAAATGAGGCTGTAAATGTTCAAATTTACTTTAAATAATTGCAAACTGCTTAAAAAATTTGCATTTGCTTGCAGTTGTTGTTGTACGGCTCAGTTTATCGAAATTCCATCAATTATTCGCTCATCCATAACTATCGAAATACAGCTGAACAAATTCAAAATATCGACAAAAAATAACTCGCATTCAGTGAAATGCATTGATTCACTTGGAATTTAGGCTAAGTATTTAAAAATGCTCGTTTTTCACTTTATCAGACTTAAGCCCTTCAACTCAAAGTGGTATCAATCCGAAAAATTTCGCCGAATTGATATTAGAGCAGGTTAAAGAAATTCACTTCTGCAAAATCTAACCGAAAGTGAAAACCAGAACAGGCTTGAATTTTTTATTGAAAAGGTCACGATAACTTGCAGTAAAAAGCCCAACTATTGAAGTGCAATTTAACGCAAATTCGGAGAAAGCAATCTGATATCTCGCAGAATGTATATTTGGTATTGTCCTTTACATCCTAAACAAATTAGATTGAAATCCGACCACTATATTATATAGCAACTATTAATTAAAAAATAATAATAGTTTTTGCTGTTTCACAATATTGAAATTGAAGCAGTCAATAGTTATGCATCTAAAATTAACAACATTATTTCTGTTTTAATTTGTTTGAAAAGATTGAACAGAGAAATTCCGAAAATATTTTGTTTAGTTCTGTTAATTTAACAGCTACATATTGTGAGTCAAGTCAATTTGGTAAAAAAATATATTTGGAAATGTCGTTTAAATTCCGTTTGAATGATTCAAAAATATTCTTAACCCATTAACCCATTGAAAAATTCGAATTTTTGTGAACGTCTACTTTTCAACTTTTATCCTCGATTTTTTCAAAATAATTGATGCAAAAATTCTTGAAATAATTGTAAGAGTAACTGCAAAAAAAAAAAAATATATATAAAAAAATCTCATCGCTATTATTTTTTATAATTTTTAGAATATTGCTAAAATGACACTTTTTGTGTGAAAAGTAGGAAAAAGGGGTTAATATAGTAATTTTTAAGAATTTTCAAAAAATTATAAACAATACTAGCGAAGAGATTTTTGAAAATGTATATACCCTGGGGGTATATTATTTTTTTGCAGTTACTATATGTATGGTAGTAATGTCAAAAATATAATAGCATTTTATAAAATTTTATGAAAATAACTCTCCGACAAGAATGCTTTTGACTTTTTTACTTGTTAAGTTTCGGAGCTCAAATCGTATAAATCAATAACTTCAACATATGCTTGCTAAGTACTTCGCTGGCTTTGTCCAGAGATAATAAAGGATGAGTTTTTCCAAAAGATGCAACAAGATCTTGACACACTGCTGTTGAGGCTATTAAGCAGCTTGCATAGTTTTGGCCCTCAAATTTGGATTTCAGGCTGTTGTTTTGCCAACGAGAGTCGAAGGAAAACAACAGCAGCAGCAGCAACAGCCCAAAAAAATGCCTCGACAAAGTTTAAGACCCAGATTCAGAGACGACCCCGCATAACCCAAAAACAGAGAGAGAAAGGGGGAGAGAGAGAGCCAAAAAAGGGGTTCCTATTTCTTGTTGTTGTCTGACGTTTTGCTAACGACTTTTCAATGACTCCTGCGCCAAGGCATAAGTTTTCTGCCAGACTCTCTGTGTGTGTGTGTGTGTGTGTGTGTGTGTGTTTGTAAGGATAGCTAAGTAAGCGCAGTTATTGTTGTAGCGTGCGTGTGTGTGTGTGTTGGCGCTCTTTGGAATATTGGCTTGACTTGATTCTGCCTGGCTTGACTATGCGGTACGCCAGCTGTGCGGCTATGTAAACACACACACACACACAGCATGTGTTACCCATATTCCCATATGTGTGTGTGTGTGTGCGTACACAGAAAAATAATCCGAAAGTTTGGGATAAAATCAATCCCAATCGTAAGTTTCAGAATTTCTTAAATTCGGTATGAAAGTACGATATTCCAATTCCTTCTTCGAAAAAAAATTGATTATCGAGGCCTTATACCAATTTTTTTTGCATTTAAATTACATAAATGATTTTGGTTTTTTTAAATATTTTATTGCTGGGTGTTTGAAAATTTACCCGCATATTGTATTAATTAAAAAAATAATAATATCCCGAGAGCAAATTTGAAAAATACATGCTAAAATCAAAAAATTAAATTTGAAATGTAGAATGTTTTTTTTTTTTCTGTGTATGCTAGATTTTCCTATAAAGCTTAAGAACTGCTACACACAGTTGTTAAAAGAAATTAGTTGCTGCCAGGCAAACTGTAGACCTTGTCTTCGCTTTTCTTGTTATTGTTGTTGTTATTGAAACCGAGCCCAGAATGGACAGCACAGGAGGATCAAAAATTGAAAAGGGAGAGAGGTAGAGAGAGGGGGGGAGCTTACAGGGTTTAAGGATAACCAACGTAACCGTTAATGTGAAGTGCTTCCCAGAGGCGAGAGTCGAGAGTCTAGAGTCGACAGCTCCCGACTGAGGGAGAATAGGAGTACGAGTATATCATATACACATCAAGTGCTGTAATGAGCACCATGATGAAGCGTGTTGAAAACTGGAGACTGAAGAGAGGAGTCGGGAGAGAAAGGACAGCTGACGGAATGAGGAAACGACAGAGTGTTGTTGTCGTTATCCGCTCGCACGCTAAAAATGAGTTAATAAAATGCGTATACGTAATCAAATTATATGTCAAGTGTGTTGACAACGAATAACAGTCAACGTTAATGTCAACATCGAGACTCTGGCTTCAACTGCGACGTCGACCGCGACAGAGACAGCGACGTCGACTGAGAAATCGTCAACATTATGAGCAACTGGCAACATTATCATCATTACGAGTATGGGCCCAACTCTCAGTTAACCGAGTTCCAAATGCGATTTTAATGACTCGAACAAAGAGCGTTTAAGCGAATTTATTGCTTCGATGACTTTTTTTTTTCTTTTCGCTTTTCCCTACTTTTCTCACCCAAAAGTATTTGTTTAAAAGCTCTCTCATAAATTGTGTAAATTTTTGCAATGCCTATAACCTCAATTGATCCACGATATGTTATAAATAGAAAGAGTTTATGAACAAAACAAAAGTTTATTAAGTTTTCTATGACCTCTGTTGAACCTCGATGTGCTGTAAATATTTTGGAACGAGTTTTTAAAAACCTTAAGCCAAGTCGGTAGATAAAGTTGATTACTATATGATATACTACTTAGGTTGTCGATTTTTAATGTAGTTTAACACCATTACTTTAGGTTATTTTCCTTTTTATTCATATACTTACTTCTTTCGTTTTACTTATTTATTAAGCTGGGCTTTTCTCTCTGCTGGTTATTAATTTTGCGAAATTAATTGAAGCATAAGTCGATTCCTCCTTAATTGCATTTGATGATGATCGAAGAAAAAGAGCACAGAAGCTCGCAAAAATATATTTCCAGGAATATTTGGTTTTTTTCTTGGATTGGTATTTGTAATAACATGACACTGTAAGTTTGATTATTTCTTTTTGAAATACCACATCACTTTGTGATGCCTTTCCTGGGCAAACAATTTTATTTGAAAAAGTCTCTGTTATCTAAGCAAACCAAAGTAATATTTGTTTTAATGTCTGAGCATTTATTGCAAGCACTTTGGGCCACAGCACAGGTAGTCTACATACATATATCGTTTAATGGTTAATGTTTTTGCCAAAACCATTCACATTTCATCGTTTGGCTTTACCAAACAGAAACTCAGAAGCAGAGAGCGAGTATCATATTTATCAGAAGTAAATTAAATTGCTTCGTCAAAAAACACATGCCACACACACACACACACACACACACACACACACACACACACACACACACACGCACACACACTGTAAGGCTCGGATACCACACCTCAATACCAGACATTCTTACCATATCGCCACTGTCAATCAAACCGAAAAAATATTCTGTTGAAATAGTCATAAAATTGACACATAGCCCAGAAAATCAGCATGAATGCAATAGATTTTAAATGACAGACTTGTAGATACCCTAAGCAGATAAAAGAAATAAATAAATATAAAATCATAAGTAAACATATTTTAATTTAATGCTAAAAGCTTTTTATTATTATTCCGATTGATGCCTCATACAGTTTCATCAATTAAACCACTCGACTATATTCTCTTATACCATTTGTAATAAGTACAGGGTACACAAAAACAAATTGTAATAATAAAAATGCGAAAAACTCGACTAAAAATAAATTAAACGCAAATTGTTTGTTATAAATAATTCGCAATATAACTGATAAGATACTTTTTATAAAAAAAAAGTAACAAAACGCAAAAAATGGCCAATGCAGACAAATATCAACACCAATCGACATATAGAAACCAAGTTAATTTTAATGCTTTCAGATTAATTGCAACGATTTTTATAGATTTTTTCGTTCATGTTATTTGTGCCTGCCAATTAAAGCGACAATTGAATTAATTCAAATTCTCGAGTATAATACATACAATGAAAATTATCAGTACAGCTAATATACATGAATATATACATATGTCTGCAAAATATAATATGTAAAAAAATAATAAATACAGTTGAGCTTCCATAACTCGAATTTCTTTTCAACTCGAGCTAAATGAAGTTAATAAACTTAAGAAAAAAAAACTCTATCAGTGATGCCACAGAAATCGCTTCGCTTGAATTTCACCTCAATTTCATTTCGCTGTGCCACAGGTCAATTCGCGAAATAAACTAACGCTAAATCCGCTGGCGTCCGATGCTGCCACCTAGTCCAATTTAGATTTTCGAAGTCAGGGCAGCGATGCCACATATTTTAGAATTCGAAGTAAGGAATTTAAAATATATATATGGAACCACTTCTGTTTTCTTTAAATTAAGCATTCAAAATACAGCACTGTTGAAGTAAATCAAGTTTTACCGAAAAATACCTTTAACTTATTGTGCAATTTGTGAAAACATTTGTCACGAAGAGTTGCCAGACTAATGGCAGACAGTCGCTAGAATTGTCGAGACACTTTTATTTTGTCGCGCCAATTGCTTTTAAATTTTTTGTAGCTAAACAAAGTCAATTATTATTAAAATTAATTAAACTATATAAATTAAATAAGAAGAAAATGAATAAGTTTTTGTTCTGCAAATTAGTTGGAAAAACATTTTTTTTTGCTTAATGAAAAAATGAAATTCTTTGCTATGACCTCCTCCAGGAGAGTAGATTTAGTATGATATTAAGATTTACTCAGTATATTTACCTGGTCAAGAAATAAAGGCATCCTTCAGCAATGTCAACATTAAGAGTATGAGATAATCTTCCCTAGGTCCTTTTGAATGGGGGCAAAAGCCACAACTCAAAACCATGGCAAGTATGAAATTATATTTCTTTAAATTAAACACAGTTTTAAATTCTGATGTTTGACTAAATTTCATGATGTAGTTTATTTGTATTTATATATATTTGGTTTTCTTTTTGTATACACATATATATATATTTCATTTATATATGTAATGCGAACTGCGGTATTTGTTTTATTTGTCCTTTTGGGATTTTTGTTTCACGTTCAATTAGTTTCATGTTCGTAATACACATAAAATGTACATACATTACGAGAATATTTGTAACCTATGAGTAGAGACATACATATATGTATATATGAATATATCTCCAATTGGTATTACATAGATGTATGTATATAACTGCAGTTTATTATTAACATTTACTCGTATAGTTGACTAAAAGTACATACTCTATATTTTATATTATTAAGTTGTGGTTGACCTAAATGCTAAAGTTCAACTTACTTTACTAGGAATTGAAAAAAAAAAAACACATTTTGTTGTCGTTTTTTATTTTAGTTTGATTTTCATTATTATTAAGTGGATTTCATGTTTTTGTACCCTTGCAGTGGGTATGATGATTCTTATGTCGCATATGTACTATATGCCGTTAATTTAGAATGTAGAAAACCTTAAGTACTGAAGCTGTGAGTTGTTGAACAGATTTATTCACTTGTCTGTCCATTTGTCTGCCTTCCTATGTGAACTGAGCTCTCAGTTGAGATACCTTGTTCAAACTTTGTACAGTTGCTACATTTTTAATTAGTGAGTACATATGTAGGTCAATATCAATCGGATCGGCTTACTATATCTTATAGATTATATAAAAATTACCGCTAAAACGTGAGTTTTTCTATGAAAAACCAGCTTGTTATTTTTTATACATTTCTCTCAACTTATTTTAATTATTAAAAAAAAAAAAGTAATCAGATGACAATATATCGAATATAGCTGCCATATAAATGAACTGACTGCAAGGGTATTTTATCTACGGCAATCCGAAGTTGTCTTTATATATTTGGTTTACTTCTTGTTGATATTTGTATTAAAGAGTATCTGTGTGTGAGTGTATTTGTTTGTGTGCGTGTAGGTGTATTTGTGGAAGATGTTTTTGAAGTGGACTTAATTGTAATTACATGAACTTATGTTAAATATTTGGTTTGCTGTCATTTTGCATTGTTTGTTATTAGCTATGTAAGTAAGTATGACAGTATGACAGTACGAGTATGACACAATTGGAATATTGATATACAAATACAAATGCCACACAATGCATATTTGGTTGCATTCTTTTTTTTGCTGTTTGTTTCTCTTTTTCAAATGTTTTGTTTTCAGTTTTTTTCTTTCCTCATTGTTTATTTGTTTTCCTTTTTAGCCCTTCGTCCGTGCCACAACCCATAAATTTAAAGCGTCTTTTTTGTTCAACCACATTCGAATCATATTCATTTTTGTTTTTTTACTTTCTTTCTATTCGATTATTTGTGTTTAATATCAGAAAATTAAACACGGCAAAAAATTAACTCACACGCACAAAAAAAACACACACACACTCACACACTCGCTCAGTTACACACACTTGCATAGTGAAATTTAATTTATTTCCAATTAAAGTGAAAAATCAAGTGGCCCACTCAGTTGACAGCTTCAAATTACGTGGCGAGCGGTTGTAAAGCGAGTTGGCAGCACCATTCAAATAGTACGTGTATAACAAATGATATTTCGACCGCTCAATTACCTACAATCAAAATGCATTTAAAAAGCATTTAAACCTAATTGCTGTATCACATTAATGCGAACAAAACGAACCGATATTAAACATGAAAAATCTGTTCATAAGAAAAATAAATAACAAAAACAAACTGTGGGTCGTGAGGGGATGCAGATTACAACAAAAGAGTCGAGGCGGGGTTTCAAGTTATGTACATTTATAGCTGACAGTCATTGATGGTTTGTTCATTTAATCATTTTTTTTATTTTATTTTCTCTTTATCGTTTGGTTTTTTGGCAAATTTAATGGGTTTAGTTTGTAATTAATTGCAATTTGGTCTGTTGATTAATTGAATGCAATGTATAACAGAAGGTGTTCGTTAGCAGTTGCGGTCACATTCAAATGCTAATTCAAATAGTTTGTAGTTGCATTTGAAATAAATTGATTTTTTTGTGGAGTATAACAGTTCTACATAACTGTTATACACGTATTCAAATTGAATTAATGTACTGCAACTACAAATTGAGTAGCTTAACATCATTTACCAAATAACAATTGATAAAATGTAATAGCAACAAAAATATGGGATGAAAAAAAAAAAAATTAAACAATAACAAACTAGCTAACAAATCACTTAAATAAACTTTGTCCTCTGGCAATACAACAACATACAACAATTTGTCACTTTGCATTTACCATTTACCATTTGCTGTGCAGCATTTTCCATTTTCCATTTTGTATTTAACATTTGGCATTTCAGCATTCTGCAATTGAGCACAATTTGCATTTTGTTTGCTTTGCACTTTGGCAATTTCGGATTTTCGCATAGTTATTTATTATTCATAGTTAGTCGTTTGTTGTATTTATTAATTTCCCTTTTCACATATTTTTTCAGTGTTCTTTGTTTTGTTTTTTGTTTGTTTGTTTTTTTTTTTTTTTAGTTTTTGGTATTTGGTTTTTGTTTTTTGGCATTAAGAGCCAAAGCATTCAAATTATTAATGCAATTTGCATTTAACATTTCGAATTTAAAATTTCAATTTTAATTAAATGTAAGTTTACTTTTTATACTTGCTGTTTGTTGTTTGTTGTTTGTTGTTGTTGTTGTTGCTGTTGTTTTTACTCACACATTTGAATAGATGTATGTATATTTATTTAAACTTATTTACAGCACGCGCCGCAGTTGTTGTTGTTATTTAATATTTACATGCATAATCAGAAATATTTGCTTAACTTACATAATTTAAATAACACTATAGAAATGTTGTTGTTGTTGCTGTTGTTGGGCATCCAATTAGCAAAGCGAATTTCTGTGAATTTTCTGTGCTGCGTTTTCACTTCTGAATTGTCTGTCTCTCTGTCTGCCTCTGTCTGTTTCTGTGTGTATGTGTATTGTGTGCATATACTTACAGTGTGTGTGTGTGTATTTGAATTCTCAGCTCATTTTTGGTAGCTTCACGCTTTAGACAAGCGGTGGGCACGCAGTGGCTCCGGGAGCAGAGACTGCTCCCAACCTTTTTTGTCTGCCTATTCGGGCCGTGAAGTCTCACAAAAGACTCGCTGTAGCTGTTATTGTTGTGCTCCCGAGTTTAGATTTCGTGCCCTCCGCTGCTTTAGACACGAATCACCTCGCCAGGTTCCTGCTTGGGGCAGAGTGCATCATCGATGCTGTCGCGCAGTCGCAGCGCCGCGTTCAGCTCAGAGTCATCGGCGACAGCAGACGACGACGATGGTGGAGCCTGTTGCTCCACTGTGCCTACAGTGGGTCAGATGGCTGGTCACATGAAGATGTCGCCGCCCGTTGCCGACGCCGATGCCGATCCGCCGGCATTAACGGCGGATTTACGCGGCGTGGTTGGCACACCATGTGGACATGTTGTTGTTGTCCCCGAGGACGCGCCCGATTTCGATTCATCCTCAAAGGTGACCATTTTCTCGCTGCGTGGCTTCAATGTCACTATCTGGAGCTGGGCGGGCGGCGGTGCGGCGGGCGTGGCAACAGCAGCAGCAGCGGCCGAGCAGAGCAGCGTCTGCGGCGGACCCAATTGCAGGCCATGTGGCATTCCCATGCCCATGCCCATGCCCACACCCATTCCCATGCCCATGCCCATGTTGACGCCCATATTGACGCCGACGCCCACGCCCACGGGCATGGTCATGCCCATGTTGGGCGAGAAGCGACGCGGCGGCGGCAGCGCCAAGTCCCCGACTCCCGACAGATTGAACTCACTGATGCTGCGCGGCACAAAGTATTCCATGTGGTGCTCGGGGATCCCCGTGGAGCGACGTATGGGCGTGTTGCGCTGAAATGCCGATGTGGAGGCGCCTCCATTGCCATGTGTCATGTGACTGCGACGCGGCAGGGAGCTGTATTGAGTCAGTGTGTGGGCCGGGCCAAAGAACATGGTCTGATGCTGGCCAAGACTGTTGGCCGGTTGAACGCCAATGCCGCCAACGGCGCCACCGCCTCCAGTTGAGCCGGGGCCGGCCAATAGCTCGGCACTGGGTCGTTGTCAGGATGGTTTCGGTGTGACAGCGACGGAAACGAGTGCCAACTCCTCGGCCTTGGGCATCACGTGATCCTGGACACTGAAGCGACGCAGCCACATCACAATTTCCGTTTGAATCAGGCTAAAGCACATGGCCACCACGGCCATGCCCACCAGTATGTAGGCGGAGGCGGTGTACAATGTCAAAGTGCCACTCGGGGCCAATTCACCAAATCCAATGGTGCCCAGCGAGGTGAAGCAGAAGTACAACGACTCGAGCACACTCCAGTTTTGCAGTTTGTGAAACAAAATGGCGCCGCTGGTGACATAACAGACGAGAACACACACACAGATCGAGATGGGGACACTGGGCGATCCTCGGGATGCATCCGCCATTGATTTTCTGCTCTGTTGTTGCTGCTGCTGTTGTTGTTGCTGCTGCTGCTGTTGATAGACCGACGGGGGCAGGCCGTATTGATGCAGCTTGCCCGCCGGATGGCCGTACTGCTGCTGACCCTTGACCTTGTCCGATTTGCGGCCACCGCTGGGTCCAGCTGCGGGGCCGCTGCCCACGCTGCCCTTGACCCGCTGACGCCGAAACAGGCAGCGCATTCCGGCCGAGAGGGCCTCGCCCATGGCGGACAGATAGAGCAGGACGATGGGTATGCCGAACAGGGCGTAGACGAGGGCGGCCACGCGGCCCCATTGGGTGCGGGGCGAAATGCCGCCGTAGCCTGCAAAGAGAGAGAGCATTTTGGGATTTGAAGTTAGTATAACAGTTTGCCATAATAGTGTATATAACAATTTGTATAACAGGGTATAACACTCTGTAGAATATACATTATATAAAATAGCACGGTATTTAAATTTGTATATCAGTGAATATCCCTTTTTATAGTCAGTAGTATAACACTGCATAACACTTTGTATAACAGTGTATGAAAGTATATAACACCTTGTATAACAGTGTTTAAAACACTGTATTACTGTGTATAACAATGTAAGTATAGCAGTTTGGCACAATAGTGTATATAACAATTTGTATAACAGTGTATAACACTTTATATAACAGTGTACAATACTCTGTATAACATAATATTATACAAAACCATAAAAAAAACCTCTTTACGAGGTAAAAGTCTAGTGACGAAAACATGTTCATGCCCCAAAATTTCTGATATCCAATTTTGTGACGAATAATATTAAGTTTTACACATAAATTATTTTAAACAAAATTTTGGCACTCGGCACATTGCGCCAAAATGTCTCAATTCTAATACCAAATAAAACTCACTGTTTTGCGCAGTGCCGAATGCAAAAATTTTGTTTAAAATAATTTATGTGTAAAACTTAATATTATTCGTCACAAAATTGGATATCAGAAATTTTGGGGCATGAACATGTTTTCGTCACTAGACTTTTACCTCGTAAAGAGGTTTTTTTTATGGGATATCAGAAATTTTGGAAAAAGACATCAGAAATTTTGAAATTGCAATATTTGTGACAGTATAGTTTTGTCAATTTTGTTTATTGTTTGTACAGCTAAAACAAACTGTCTGGCAACACTGGTTCCCTTTACAAACACACATGCCCAGCGCAAAAGCTATCAGCACTCTTCAACTCTGGCTGCTATGACACTTTGCAGCTGCTGTCCTATTCCCATTATACCTTTTTAAATAAAAACTAAACGTTGAAGGTATGCCTAAGAGCCCTTCGAAATACCTTATCAACAATATATAGATCATATATGTAGCTTCTATCGTTTGGATGCTATGAGGGTTTCAATTTTAGTGGTTTTTTAGCGATTTCCCGCTAAACTAGCGATTTTTCGAAAAAGTCGTAGGACAAACGTTTCTAGATTTTTGAGCGGGAACAAGTCCTCATTCAAACTTTTAAGCTAAATCAACGATTTCATACAAACAAACAAACAGACTGACTTTTCATCTCATTTTCGGAAGGCCACTAAAAATTTCAAAATTAATTATCTTTTGAACCAGCGGTTGGATTTTGATGATCGAGGTGTCATTCGACGCGTAATTTTGATTAGAATAGTTAAAAATTAAAAAAAAATTCAGAAAGGCTCCAACGGCCCCATTAGCTCCAATCATTTAAATTTTGCCCCTCCCACTTACACCTGTTTATCTCACGAACCAGGTAAGTTTTCAAAAGTCTTAGTATGCACATTTGTAAGTTAAGTTGATACCTTTCGATCGGTATATAACTCGACCTGATCGGACAGTCATAGCAAATCTTCCATTCTTCCTGTGTATATATGCTAGTCGCCTTCGCACCCTTCGTGCTGCTTTCGTCACTAGCGCGGACTGCCGTCCGCAGTGATAGCACGGTATTTAAATATTAGTGAATACCGCTATGCAAAGTCAGTAGTATAACACTGCATAACACTTTGTATAACAGTGTATACAAGTATATAACACCTTGTATAACAGTGTTTAAAACATTGTATTACTGTGTATAACAATGTAAGTATAGCAGTTTGGCATAATAGTGTATATAACAATTTGTATAACAGTGTATAACACTTTATATAACAGTGTACCACACTCTGCATAATATAATATTAAATAAAAGAGCACGGTATTTAAGTTTGTATATTAGTGAATATCCCTTTTTATAGTCAGTAGTATAACACTGCATAACACTTTGTATAACAGTGTATGAAAGTATATAACACCTTGTATAACAGTGTTTAAAACACTGTATTACTGTGTATAACAATGTAAGTATAGCAGTTTGGTATAATAGTGTGTATAACAATTTGTATAACAGGGTATAACACTTTGTATAACAGTGTACAACACTCTGAATAATATAATATTAAATAAAATGGCACGGTATTTAAATTTGTATATTAGTGAATATCCCTTTTTATAGTCAGTATAACACTGCATTACACTTTGTATAACAGTGTATTAAAGTATATAACACCTTGTATAACAGTGTATAACAATGTTAAGCACTTTTCATAACTGTGTATAGTCCTTTGGATAATAAATAGTACATTTTACGATGTGTACTACTTTATCTAACAGTGTATTGCAAAGTATATCACTTTGTATAACACTTTGTATATAACAGTATTACAATGTATTGAACTCTGTATAGCAATCACGAAAATTTGTTCAATATTATGGGACGCAGCGATAATTTGTCAAACTTTTTATGATATAACAGTTTGCCTATCTAAAGATCTTCTCGTTGCTTTAAGCTACAAACAGTCTGACTGCAATGCTTAGCTTTAATCTTAATAGACATTTGTAGAACAGTCTCCGTACAAAAGTTGAAAAAAAGCAACATGATACTGGCAACGGACTCGTAATAAATACAACATCCGAGCATTCATTCGCCATCATTGACTTGAAGAACACGGCATTACCATTGGATTACCCGATGGGGTTGCCTCGCCATCCCTTTAAACCGCCCCTTGATAGAGTAATTTACCGTACTGCAACAACATTTTTAATTTTTCCTGTGTTGGCCACAAAAAACACAAAAAAAAAAATGTGAAGAAAAAACTACAACAACAAGAACTTTTACGGCCAGACGTTTTGCTTTTGACTATGGCTTTGATGTTGTCGTTGATGTAGCCGGCAGAAAAAAAAGGGAAAGGGGGAGAAGGGTGTGTTGGGGGTGGGGGAAGGAGGGAAGGGGGGGGCCAACTACGTAGATGCTACAGCCGCCGGGCACGACCTAACCCAACATGGCGACCGTGCCCAAAAGAGTCTTGGACCGAATGCGGCGCCGGATCTCGCTTGGCCGGCTCCAGCAATGAACTTTTAATGTGGAAACTTTTATAATTGAGTAAAATGTGCGTATACATATATATAATACACATATAAAAAGATGTGTGTATGTGTCGAGCATGTGTGTGT
Organism: Drosophila subquinaria; assembly: GCA_037043405.1. NCBI lineage: Eukaryota > Metazoa > Arthropoda > Insecta > Diptera > Drosophilidae > Drosophila > Drosophila subquinaria. The sequence continues at coordinate 15,206 of JBAMBL010002774.1, forward strand.
GTCTGTGTCTGTGTGTGTGATGCGACTATGTAGCCATGTATTAAATTTTATTACTTAAAAATAAAAAGCCAGCATAGCGACAGCAAAAATATCTGAGAAAACAAGTAAAAATGCGCAAGAGCTAATGGGACACGACTACTAGATACTACGCAAATAATTCACATTCTAATCATTTCTAGAAAAAAATAAATTCAAATCGAATAAAATTACAATTTATATCTTATTAACGCTTATTATGAAATGAAAATTTATTTAATTTATTTTTAAAAAATTGTCAGTGAAAAATGGAAAACAATAAAGAAAATTAAATAATTTTGTTTGTATAAAATTTAAAAAATAAAATTTTACGGTTTTTAGAATTTGCTTTTGCATAGCCGTTTTGACAGGGTATTTAAAAAAATTAATAAAAAGAAAAAACGGAGAATACAGCAAATGCTTTTGGCTGTACCCGTAATGTAATAATACTTTAAAACCCCAAGCACGTTTAAGTGCACATGTGCTAGAGTGAACAGTCGAAAGAGAGAGAGAGAGAGAGAGGCAAAGAGGGCGTAGAGTGTAGAGGTGGAAGGTACCGTAACCCGCTCGCAGTCCATAAGCTACGCAAAAAGTTGCTAAAAATTATCATCATGATGCTAAAGCCTGAGCTCCAGCTGAATCCCAGGCCGAAAGCCAACTGCCCTATGGTCATGGACGCGTCATGTACACATACATACACCTTTTCCCACACCCCTTTTAGCACCACCACCAGCACAAGCACCACCAAAGTCAAGAATTTGCACCCACAGCAGCCGCTTGGTGAAAATTGTTAGTGAAAATTATAACATTTACAATATGGTCCGCATAAAATTGTATGTAGTTATAACTAACTAACTAACTAACGGCGTGCACATGTCGGCCTCAAATTGTGGATACAGATACGGCCCTTCTATCATTACCCCCACCCCCCTCCTGATCCTTTCACATCCCACTCGGACCTTTCAACTCATGAAGATTTGTAATAGTGGCAAAACATGGAATGGGGGCCAAAGCCGCCGGGCTCTCGAAAAACTGCCAATTACGAGTATGCGTAGCAATTTTCAAGTTTATCCAACATTAAAGTAAAACTATTTGAAATATTGTTGTTGTTAAAGTAAATGTTGTTTTGGTACGTGGTGTTGTTGCTATTTGTGTGCTCGACTTAATGGCCGCTCAGCTAGTCAACGGCACGAGGGTGCGACTAAAAGACACTACGCTTATTAACTTTTTGACCAAGAACGAGCACGTAGTGCTCTTTCCGGAATTCTTTTAAAATTGTCGCCTGCATGTCGACTTTATTTGAAGATCGAGGCTCCATATACTACTGTGGGCAAAAAGTATCGGGAATTTTAAATTTAAAAAATTTTGGGATTCCAATTGGAACAAATGTTTGTACTTTTAGGTTGGCACTACTATCATTAACATCTGTGCAAAATTATACGTTAAAATATTCATTAGTGTTTAAGCTACGATTAGTTTGGTACGACGCCAAATGTGCATTTGGCGATTTTGGTGCCAAAAAACGGTCAATTTCATCGAAAAAAGCCCCGCGTAGAAGTGAGTGAAACAATGTTTTCTGACTACCAGGACAAGATAAAACGCATTATTACGGGCGATGAGACTTGGATCTACGCTTACGACATGGAAATTACCGATCAATCGAGCGAATATCGGCTAAAGGTGAGCCGAGACCGAAAAAATCGCGTCAAATTTGCTCAAAAATCAAGGTCATGTTGACAGTTTATTTGGATTATCGTGTTGTAGTTCATTATAAATTCCTTCCGACCGACCAAACTGTCAACAAGGAATATTGTTTGAGAGATTTGCGTCGTTTGCGCGAAGCTATGCGTAAAAAGACGCCAGAACTATGGGCTGACAACTCATGATTCTTGCAACACGATAATGCGCCCTCTCATACTGCCCCTGTTCTTCGTGACCATTTTGCCAAAAACTCGACCAAAATTTTCCCACAGCTACCTTTTTCGCCTGATTTATCTTCGTGTGACCTCTGGCTATTTTCTAAGCTCAAAAGACCACTCCGAGGACACCGTTTCGAGTCGATTGAGGAGATTCAACCAAAATCGCCAATTGCACTTTTGGCGTCGTACAAAACTAATCGTAGCTTAAACACTAATGAATATTTTAACGTATAATTTTGCACAGATGTTAGTGATAGTAGTGCCAACCTAAAAGTACAAACATTTGTTCCAATTGGAATCCCAAAATTTTTTAAATTTAAAATTCCCGATACTTTTTGCCCACAGTAGTAGTACAATGCATTGTATCATTGCAATGGTAGAAGAAAAAAGCTACACTGAACAAAATACCACTTTCTAAAATCAAGAACATTCATCTTAAATATTTTGTTCTTGAAATAAGAATATTTTGTGACCAAAATACTAAAACTAAGAATATTAATCTTGAAAATCGTAAGTTCTTAGTATAGAAATAAAATTCTAAAATTTAAATATTTTGTTTTTATTAAAAGACCATTTTAAGACCAAATTACTAAATCTAATAATATTATTCTAAAAAATATTAAGTTCCTAATATCAGAATAAAAAATCTTAGATCTTAGATATTTTTGTCTTAACAACAACAGACTTTTTGTTAAGAACTTGATCTTAATTGAAATGTTTTTAGAATCGAGAGGTGTTTTCTTACTTCAAGATTTTCATGTTCTCGATGCATTTTTTAGACCAAAGTTCTTACACAGAAAAAAATATTCAGGATATTTAGCCCGAATTCAATCCGAAACGATATCAGAAGTGGGGTAATCTCGGGTTTTCTTAAACCAAGTATGAAATACTTGATTTTTTCAATCCCGAATTCAAACCTGAAATTCTTAAATTCAGGCTAACAAATTTTTATTAATTATAATGTTTTTCGTTACATTTAAACTCTTTTTTTTTTAATATTTTTTTTTTTAAAGATTTTTTCAACAGGTTTTTTAAACGTTTTTTTTAAATGCTTTTTTTTTAACAATTTTTTTTTATTGATTTATTTTTTTTAAAATTTTATTTTTCTCAAACTGGAGTCGGCGACTCTCACCATTGAGCAACCGGACCGGTTGAAATGAGAGAGGCCGAGAGAGAATTTTCCTCTCGCGCTCAGCAAATGTATATTTTCCCATTTTAATCCCGATAGAGGCTTGATTATTCAGCTTAATCCTGAATACATACTTAACAAATTCGAGCTTAAATTAAGTATTTTATACTTGATTTTAGAATGGCATTTTTTTTTCTGTGTAGTTCTGGGACCAAAATCTTGATTTTGGATCCTTTTCTTTATGAGTGTTAAAGATTCGATCCCGAACCGAATCCCTTTCTTACATAACAGGTTCAGCTGGAAAAAAAACTAAATAAAATTCACCCATTTCTCAGTTCGCGCAACTTTTCGGACTTCGTATAAAGATAAAGTAAGATAATTACTCATATTTAAAGCATAAAATTAAAAATAATAATTGAAAATTAAAAAACAATACAAATATATTGTTTTTGAACCAAATTTCAAACTGTTGCGACTGTCAATTCTGGGGCGTATTTCATTTAAGCCGCGTCAAGATAATTTCATTAATTGAGCTTGTTTTTGGTAAGCGGCAGACTGGACTGATATTGGTAGTTGGTCTATAAATAGACAATCACATTGCTCGGAATAAGCCAACACTCTCTCAAATTAGAAAAAGAGGAAGAGGGAGAGAGAGAGAGGGAGAGAGGGAGAGAGTGGACGGCTCACTTGAGTGAGTTTTGCAGCTTGTTGTGTTGCCATCAAAGTGGAAAGTGGACTCTTTCTGGTTGCCACTTTGAGTTTCCGGTTCATGGTAAAGTGGCAACGGTTTCGTTTTAGCCCCAAAAATCCCAAAATTTGCGACTTGTTTCCTTCTTCTTCTTCTCCTTGCTTTCTCTGTTTTCGTTCTCCGTTCTCAACGAGCAGCACATTGCGCATGCAGCAACGCAAGTCGTTTGATTTGATTAGTGGCCATTGATTACAACGCACAGTTAAAGAAGCAACAACAACAACAACATTAACAACAACACTAACAACAACAGCAACAATAATAAATGCAAAGCAAGCAACGAGCAACGAGCAACGTCCGGCCACGGCAGCATGACCTCGAGCTTCAAAGGCTGCCCAACCCCAAATCTCTTCTTGCCATTGCCATTCTTGCCACTTCGTCCCTCCCCCTCCCCTACACGCTCTCTTTCTCCTTCCCTCTCTCTCTTAATATTTATATTTGGGGAGCCAAAACCAACAAAATATTTTACTACGGCAATTTTCGGGCATAAAGTAATTACAAAATACACACAAGCGTAGACTGTACAAACTTGAGGGTGGGAAATGCGAGTTGGGGATTGCAGTGGGGCGCGGGAGGGGGTGAGAGTCTCTAATAGCTAAGAAATTAATTTTCACAAAATGCTATTAAGAGAGTCACAAAAATTGCTCAAATATAAAACCAAACAATGCGCATAAATAGAGGATTGGGGAAGGAGAAGAAGAGAACTCTACACAGGACGATATTGCTATATATATTGCCAGCTGGCTAAAGGATGTGGGCGTAACATCATGAAACTGAACGCTAAAAATGCTCCCAGACAGACAGGCAGACAGACAACAAGCCTCGAGGTCAACTCGTCATGTTTCTTTCATTCTCGCTCTCCCGCCCATCCACCAACTATCCATCTCCCTCGTTTGGAGATGAGCGCATGTTTAACTGGCTACAATTTAATAAAAGCAGATCTCTAATATATGTATAAGGTTGTCAAAAAAGTCTTGCGGTATTTCCGCAAGCTTGTCTTTGCAAGCGCGTAGTTAGTGGAAAGCTCTTTTCACGCGCTAACACGTGTTTGATTTATTGTTGTTTGTTTTTAGTCGTTCGTGAGTTATAGCGTCGCAAGCATGAAGCAAAATAAAGAGAAAATACGGCATATTTTACAGTACTACTACGATAAAGGCAAAAATGCATCTCATGCTGCCAATAAAATTTGTGCAGTTTATGGACCCGATACAGTTTCCATTTCCACCGCACAACGATGGTTTCAACGTTTTCGTTCTGGTGCAGAGGTGATCGAAGATGCGCCACGGTCCGGAAGGCCTGTTGTCGAAAATTGCGATAAAATCGCTGAATTGATCGAAAGAGACCGGCATAGTAGCAGCCGTAGCATCGGCCAAGAGCTGGGCATGAGTCATCAAACCGTTATAAACCATTTGAAGAAGCTTGGATTAAAAAAGAAGCTCGATGTATGGGTGCCACACGACTTGACGCAAAAAAACATTTTTGCCGTATGGATGCATGCGAATCGTTTCTGAATCGCAACAAAATCGACCCGTTTTTGAAGCGGATGGTGACTGGCGATGAAAAGTGGGTCACTTACGAAAACGTGAAGCGCAAACGGTCGTGGTCGAAAAGCGGTGAAGCTGCCCGCTTGAATGCAGCACTCATGCAGAAAAGGCCATCTTTGATCGACAGAGGCCGAATTGTCTTCCATCAGGACAACGCCAGGCCACACACATCTTTGGTGACGCGCCAGAAGCTCCGGGAGCTCGGATGGGAGGTTCTTTTACATTCACCGTATAGTCCGGATCTCGCACCAAGTGATTACCACCTATTTCTGTCCATGGCGAACGAGCTTGGTAGTCGGAAGTTGGCCACAAGAGAGTCCTGTGAAAATTGGCTCTCCGAGTTTTTTGACAATAGGGAAGCGAGCTTCTATAAGAGGGGCATTATGAAGTTGGCATCACGTTGGGAACTCGTCATCGAACAAAACGGCGCATATTTGACTTAAATCGCATTATCATAACCAATTTTATGAACAATTGAAAAGACAACCTTATACATATAAAGCAGTGGTGGGCACGAAATCTGAATTCGGGAGCACAACAATATCAACTACAACAAGAGCGAGTCTTCACGGCGCCGAATAGTGCGAAAAATAGTTGAGAGCAGTCGCTGCTCCCAGAGCCACTGCGTGCCCACCGCTGATATATAAAGTTTCACTGATTGTGACTATGCATAATTATCTCAAAAATCTACACTTTCCACCAAAATACTTCTAAACAAATGTACAACTAACTGGCGTAGTTGTCTTAATAATTATATAGCAAAAATACAGCTTTAAACAAAACAAACTAAAAAAAATTATTCTTCTCAATAGTGACTCAAAAAATTCGTGACTTCATTAAAAAAAGTACCTAGCCACTGCTTAACTTGTATCATTTTCCAATTGTCTTCTATATAAATTTAATTTTAAGCTGTTATTACAAAAAAAAAAATACTAACTTAAGATATAGTCAAAAATTTTAACTTCATCAGGTATGCCACAGAAATCACTAGTGAAAGCGAATTTAGAGAAGAGCAATTTCACTTCGAAAATTTCTCCGTGCCACAGAAATTCGTGTGATTTAGGTTTTTTAGCATGTTCATCAACCTTTTCGTACTAGGCTGCTAGGACTGGCCCCTTCCCAGATTAAATTTCCCAAGGGTTTGTTTAGCAACTTTCTTAAGTTTATCATTGCAAAATATAAAATTTTTTATTTATTTCTTATTTAAGGGGGTCTTCTCATTGAGCAACTTTTTTTTTCGACTTTTTTTTTTTTGCATTTATTTATAGCTTGGGTAGTTGTGAATATGCCCCTAAAAGGATTTTTAGAAATTCGAAATACTTAAGGAGATATGGCCATTTTTATCCAGCAATTTTAATGTTAATGCAAGTGAAGTCAAAACTTTAAACGCGTTTATCTCGAAACCACGTTTTTCGAACTGACGGCGATGATATCTCCAGTTCAACTGAACCGATTTTCATGAAACAAAGTGGAATCGACGCAGAATTGTCACCATTCTCGGGTGAATGAAGATCATAATTTTAAAAAATTTTGTACTATTTTTTTTTTACACTAAACTACAAAAAAAAATCCCGAAATTGAAATTTTTTTTTGAATGGCCGCCATTTTGTCAAAAAAAATCACAAAATTATGGTCGACATTCACCCGAGAATTACATCTATACTGATTATAACCCCGTTTTTTTTTTTCATTTCCGACGCTCCGGAGACCCGGAATCGTGGCCGCCGTGACGACACCCTTTTTTTTTACCATCAATTTTGAAGTCTCATTACTTTTTGAACAGCCCTCGTATCGAGGCAAAAAAAAATTTTTTATTTACTTTGAACCTTTTGTAGTACAATAAATAAAAAAAGTTTTCAATTACTCTTTGCGTTTTCAAATAAGAATTTTTTTAAAAAGGGTCCAAAAAACGGGTTTTGAATGAGAAGACCCCCTTAATTTATATAATTCCATTTATTTATATAATAATTGATATAGCATAGCTTAAACAAATTTAAAAGTTATTGACGCGGCAAACAATAAAAGTTACTCGACAACTCTAAATTCAAAAATTCGGACAAAAAATGTGCCATTATTCTCATGCCATCGGATGACAGTGAATTGAGCGATGATTTCGTTTCACTCAAAATTTTTCAGGTGATTGGACTGTGGCACGAAGAAATGAAATTGACGTGAAATTCAAGTGGAAGAGATTTCTGTGGCATACCTGCATATTATTCTATTATTAGCAATAGCAAAAGTATGGCCGTAAAAATACTGTTTCTATCAAAAAGTATTACAAATCTATATAGACTTAATGCTTTAATTATTTCCCACAACTTGTGGGAAAGTCATGTTATTTCAAGATGTGTCGGGTCGTATCGCGTATTGTCATGTTTATTTGTTGTAGAACCCTGTTGGGACAAATTTAGTCGTGTCTAAACATGTTGAGTTTTGTAGCGTAGAGTGGCGACAAGTTTTGTCGTGCTGCTGCTGCTGCTGCTGCAATAGTTAACCGTGTTTAGTCGTGTTGAATCAAGTGTTAAATCGTGTTGAGTCTTGTGTTTAGTTGCGCTTATGTGTGTTGTTGTATTCCACGCGGACAGGCATAAACACGCACGAGCATGCACGAAATTGTATTAACTACATTCGACCACATGGATTAAGTCAATTAGATAGTTCGTGACACGAAAGCCAACACGAGCAACAATTCAACACTTGACACATTTAAAATTTTAACGTTTTAACTAAACGCTGTACAACACTATGAATGTGTGTATGCATGTGTGTGTGTGAGTATCTGTGCGTGCCTGTCAGCATTGAGTAATGAAATCGCGACAGAATCACGCGCCTCATCGTTTTAAATAGACAAATGTTCAATAAACAAAGCGACGCAAAAGATAAACAAATCAGGGGGTGGAGAGGAAGAGATGATGGAAATTTTATGGAAATGGAAATGGGAAAATAACACACATACTATATAATCATCATAATGATATGCAGCTCTAAATACAAAAGACAAAGTGTCCCGTCGCCTCCAAAAACACAGCAACAACATGGCAGCAAACATTTTTATGACATGCCAACTGCCGCTTGAGGAATTAATTAAAAATTAAATGGCCTATTAAAATTGTTATCGAGACGCGGCGTCGCCAGCAACGATGTTGGCCATTTGAGTGACAAACAAACGTGAAATGGAAATAAAAGCCAAACACACACAACAATGACAAACGGTCCAAAATGGCTGCTGCAATTGCTCAGCAGCGGGGGCAAGACAATCGCTGTTTTGGGCGTGGCATTTGCTCGTTAAACGATGAATGCGCTTATGACATTGTGAACTGACGCCACTTGGGCATAAACATGTCAAAACATGCATAAAAATGTCCAAACATCCACAACAAACAAATTGAGACAGCCTGGGAACGGGCAGAGTAAAAGAGTGAGACTGACAGCAATGACGGAGAGAGAGAGAGACGGAGAGAGAGAAAGCTAAATCCGCCATCATTAAAATCATAGTTTCATTTTGAGCATCGTAAAACAGTAAAGTTTAGTGGCTGGCGCTAATTTCGGCCATTTTGAGGTCATAATGCAGCTAATAACAACTGCAATGACAGGCCAGCAGACTCCTTTTAAATAAATTACCGCAATATCCTGATAGTCGACCATTTTAATGCTGTATAACAGTTTGTATAACAGTTGTAAAACAGTTGTAAAACAGTTGTAAAACAGTTGTATAACAGTTGTATAACAGTTGTATAACAGTTGCATTACGATGGGACAATCAAATTGATTGATTTGCGATGCACTAAAGAAATGTTAAATTTGTGGCGAGCAATCTGTAAGCATTATAACACTTGGTATAACAGTTTTCATATTAATTGGTGTAAAAGGACAAGAAATTTGTTTGCAAGCTTTCAAGTTTTTATATAAGCGCTTATAATAGTTTGCCTAACTTTTGGTATTCAATGCAGTTAGTGTTTTGGTGTAGTACAATAGTTTGTATAACAGTGTGTATAACAGTTTGTATAGCCGCAGCCAAATAAATGTACATCTAAAATGAATTTTAGTTTGTCCTTAAGCATAATAAAACTTCATATTAATTTTCATAATAATAATTTCTATAATAATTTCTATTATAGTTTGTGTGCAATGAAATCAGTCTTGCACAGCAACGTATAACAGTTACCACATAAATGAGCAATTAATTAAACTGACTCCAAAATAATTTTCAATTTGTGCTAAGCCGTCTGTAATACTACTTTAGCACATAGTATAACACTTTTCATATAAACTGTCCAAAATGTCGAGCAATTTGTTTGCAATCTTTTTCAAAAGTCAGTTTAAAAATAGTTTTTATATTAGTGCTTATAACAGTTTGTATAACAGTTGGTATGCAGTGCAATAAGTGCAGTAAGTAGAAATCTTGAATCCAGCTAGAAGCTGAAATAGTTGCGCGTTTACATAACAATCGAGTAATACATAATGACTTAATGTGTTTGTATAACACTTTTCCTACGAGCAATTTTTGCATTTTTCGCAAGCTTGCAACAACGGCGAAAAAAAAGAGGAACGGAAACGAATGGCTTTTCCGCTGCGCGTTGCAAGTTTGCTGTAACAGTTTTTGAACAATTTGTCAAGCATGCTGAAGGTTAAGAGTGAGCGAGACAAAGATAGCGAGTGGGAGAAAGAGAAAGAGAGGGAGAAATAGATGCAGCCACGTGACAGAGTGGCCACTCGAAAGGCGCTGGCAACGCTGGCAGCGCCGCTGCTGCTGGCAAAAGGAAACTTAATGCAAATGCCACACAAAGCCAAAGCCATGCCCCATGAATTTATTGTTGCTGTAGTTGTTGTTGTTGTTGTTGTGGTTGTTGCTGCAGTTGTTGCTGCAGTTGTTGCTGCAGTTGTTGCCTCGTTGCAAGCTTGACTCTTTGATTTGATGGCATTATTAAGCATTGATATGCCATAATATTGAACTCGCAGTTTCGACAGCAGCAGCACAACAATTGTCCATTTGATTGCCGTCAGCAACACAAAACAAAATAAGAAATGGGCAACTCCCTTCCCTAACCGCCGCTTTAACCAGCCACCTCCCTGGCACATGTGCATGCCTCGTTCTCTTGGCTTAAAAGATTGATGCGCTGCAGTAAGCGACATCAGCTGCGGCTGTTGTTGTTGCTGTTGCTGTTGTCGTTGTTGCCATGCCGATGAAAAACAGCCGAGCTCGGTCAAAGGACAAAGACAAACGGGCTGCGAAAGGGGCAAGTGCCGAGTGGGGCAAGAGGGAGTTCTTGCCACGCGACGCAGCAACCCAATGTGGCATGGTAAGTCCCGCCTGGCATGCTAGTGTGACACATATCGAGTCCCGCTTGTTGTTATCGCTGCACAACAAGAGTGTTATAACTTTGCGGCAACATATGACCGGCATAACGATGCAAAAATATTCTGAAAACATTTCATTTTCATATCTCGGTTTGTCTTTTTATGAATCAAATGTTCTTCTTATTACTGCAAGCTGGTACTGAGTTGCATACGTTAAAAGTGATTTCTCCAAATTCGAGTTTTTATACCCTGGGGGGTATATTAAGTTTGTTAAAAGTGTGTAACGCGCAGAAGGAAGCATCTCCGACCCCAAAAAGTATATATATTCCTGATCAGTATCAACAGCCGAATCGATATACCCTTATCTGTCTGTCCGTGTAAGCGAAAGGATCTCAGAGATGGTAAGAGCTAGGATAACAAAATATGGAGTGAAGACTCCTTACAATGTCAGGCAATATAAGTTTATGTTAAAATTTTCCGCTGGCTTGAGTTAGAACAGTCCTAAAGTTAATTAGATCTATAACATAAATCAGTAACGCTTAAGCCAGACCAAAATAAATGCTTGAGGCACAAAATTTGCTAGCAATACATGCAGATGAATTTTGCTCTGGAATTTTTGCAAATAAAAAAAATCGTTTAAAAGAAGCAACTTCTAGACCTAGAATTTTTAGTTTCGACAAAAATATTTATTTAAGAACTACAAATATATTTATTTAACTAATATGCCAATATTTAACTGCATTTTTTCTTTATCTCTTTGCCAATAAATAATATTATCAATATTATCACTGTACATTTTCAAAATATACTCAAGCTGAGATCGAGTCGAGTGCTTAGTTTATTGAAAGCTCTGATTCAGATAGGGTTTTCTGGTTTCATCATATTTTTATTTATGTACATATTCATTTTAATATTATATTTATTTAAACTTGTTAGTGTTTCCATTTCTTTAAATATATTTTGCGCAAGTCAATCTGAAATAACTATACCGAGTATATTAATGTCGAGCTCGCTCATCTACAACAAAATCTACTAGCTTTAGTTGTTATTGCTGTTGTTTTGGCAAGACATTAAAAAATGTATGCAGCCTGTCACAAGAGTGGAGGGAGAGAGAGGGAGATAGAGAGAGAGAGTATAGCACATAAAGTGTTGAGTGGTTCGTTACGCGCTTTTCTCAACAACTGTAAGAGTGTGTTCATGTGTGTGTATGTGTGTGTGTGTGTGTGTGTGTGTGTAAGCATGCCATACAATATGGTGTAGGCGTTGTCCTTCACATTGCAGGAGGAGGGGGTGGGAGTGGAGTAGGGGTAGGGGTAGGGTAGGTTTTTTGGGCGAAAAAAAAACGTTTGCATCAGCAGAATGTTGACTTATCTGTGATTGTTGTTGGCGCGTTGTTCGCTGCGCTCATGGCATTATTTGTTTTATATTTGACACCATACACGCCCACACACATACACACACACACACATACACACACACACACACACAATAGACACCCACGCTGCGTTGTGGCCATAAAAATGCGTAAAGCGAACGGCGATGAATTGCAATAAATAAAATAAACTGCCGCGCTTTTATTCCTGCCTCCTCAAACAACCAATCGAGGCAACGACAACAATATCGATAGCAACAACGACAACAACAACAACAACTGGAATAAACAACAAGGCAGAACAAACAGGCAACAGCAACAGCAACACGCAGAGCACCCAAGTGACCGGCCATAGATTTTTGGTGGCACGTGTCACAAATTATAGTTGCCACTCGAACCAACAACCAACACAACAACAACTGGGACAACAATAATCAAAATGGCAGCGCATACAAATTGTGTAATAATAATATTACATAAGTACAACCAAACGTGACGCCTGTCATAGGTCAGGGTTCAACAAATGACCTCTACAAACAACAACAACAACAACGACCATAACAAGGGTATAAGCAACGACAACGACAACAACAACTGTCACATTGACGTGAATGAGAATTGGTAAGAGCAATGAGCAAGAGAATTGGCAAATGCGAGAGTAAATGAAAAATAATGGTATGAGTATTGGCCACGTTAGCAGCTGCAGCTGCCACTCGATGATTGTGGCCAACGCATGAAATAATGGTCAATGGTCCAAATGCGTAATAAAGTGGTTCTATCGGCACAGTGACGGGACATGTAAATAGCATCGTTTATTTAGCAATGCATACGTATTTTGAATTGAAATTGATACAGCGCCCAAATGCAGGCAACAATATTTTTAATTCCCAAAAATAGGGCTAAGAATTGAGAAAGAAGACGAAAAATCAAAGATAAGCTAGAAGTAACTATTAGCAAAGAGACTGTACAAAGATATAGAAGAGATTTTGTGAAGAGATAACAGAGAGAGTAGAGAATGCTAACAAAAGTTGCCAAATAAGCAAAGAAAGTAAGCTAAAAAGTTATTTAAAGAAAAACTAATAGAAGACACGAGTAAATAAAAATGGGTTAGTTGAGGTAAACAAATATCTCGAGTTGCAAAAACGAAATATACACCAAGTAAAAATACGATAAGAGATAAGTGAATAACGAAAAAATTAGATGTTGAGATGGAAGATTTATGACAGGTAGCTAAAGAACGACATCGAGAGAAGGAGAAGGAAAGATGACGAGAGAGACAAAGGAAATAAAGAGGCTGAATTAAAAGAAGAACAAAGGGCAAAAAGGGTGAGACAGAATGGTAAGGAAAAAAATACAATGAAATTAAGAATGGAAAATAAAATAGAGGCAACGGAATAGAATTAGCGATTGAAAATGGAAGACAAGAAATAATGCATTAAAAAATATACATATGAAAAATACAATACAAAATTGAACACTTAAAGTTGGATTCAGAAATTAATTAAATTGGAAAAAGGCAAAATAGAGAGATGAAAACAACGTAAGAAATTATTAACATATAAGAGTTAAGGAGACAATAGTAAATTTAAACAAATAAGATACAAGCGTATATAAATAAAACATCTGACAAATAGAATAAATGCTGAAGATAATAGGTAATAAGTGAAAGAGAAAAGAAGTCTCGACTCTGTAGTTCACTTTAGGAAATTCATCTGAAAGCAACTGAGTTCTAATGAGATACCGATACCGAGAAATTCGAATACAGTTCAAGCTGATAAGAGATTATGGTTCATGTAAATGTTGGTTATGAATGAAACCTAAGCCTTGAAGCATTGTGCGTAAAAACAACCTGGTAAATACAAATTGGTAATATTCTGAATATCCATAGGCGCATTCATGTATTCAGTCAGGGAGAGAATGAACAACAAAGGGAAATCCATGAGCCATAAGGGAGACAGCAAGGGAGAGAGAGCAGGATACTGACTTGAGTTTGTGTGTAAATACACTCATTAGTACCGAGAGTAGAAAAACAGACAAAGGAATTGCACAGCTAGAAGACATGCAAAAAAAAACAATACAAGAAACTCTGTGAATTAGAAACAGAACATTTGGAATTCATTCTCCTGGCAATTGAGCTCTGTGCAATGCAATTAGTCTTATTATTATCACAGGCTAGTTACGAACCAATTCAATTGGAAAATTTACGCTTTGATTCTGATGAATGCCTAAAAGTAAAGTATGCGATGCTCCCTTTGTTTGTGTTTGAGCAAATGTATAGCCGCCGTCATATGTGAAAATTGAAAAGAGGAATTACTGAAATTTTTGCTTGGGAATAAAACAAACTTAATACCGAATCCTGCAGTTGGAACACGGTTGACTGACAAATAAATAGGCTGTAATTGAGTGTGCTCGACTAAAAGATACTATATATTTTTAAATAAGGTGATCTTGATGAAAATCTCATTTAATTGGTAGTAAAACTTTAGTGCTAAAGAAATGATTTTTATTTATAATTAAAGGCAATGATCAGTTTTTTATTATTGGCATTAAATAATTGCAACGAAAAGTTGACTTAAATTTTGAAAAGTTGTTATTTTGTAGAAAAAAAAAACAAAAATATGCCAAAAATGCAATAAAATGTGAGCAAAAAAGCTGCACAGGCTGAAGGCACTCTCATTCATATTTGTACATATACATATATAAATAAAATAACATCAAAGCACATGAGCAAACACGTTACAAATTATGCATGCTAGATGGCGCCACTGCTGCTTTTTCTTCCCTTACCTTCAGGCTATGTGAAATTATTTTTGAATAATTTCATTACTTATTATGCGATCGTAACGAAACGTTTTCAGAAAGATGGAGAGCTTGGTAAAAGTGATGTCTACAAATGTTTGGAGATGATAACTAAAGTGGCCTTGAATATGTGTTTGATGGAAAATATACAGAATAAATAGTTACAAGTTTTTTTGTGGAGATTTCTATCGAAAATAGGTTCGTAATTAAATCTTTAATAATTGATCTACACCAGGGATGCCCATCGCCTATCCACACGACGCACATTTGTTTTTGTTTTGCACATAGGATATGGGAAGTGTGTGAGAATACACATTGGTAAGCTTCTGGCGCACATTGGCAAATTACACAAACAAATTTTGCACATTACGCTTTTGGTTGTCTTTCGTTGCTGGCAAAACAAGAACAATTGCATTGCCTCGTTTTGCTTTTGCTAATCCCAATGTATTTTGTTGTTGCCTTATCGTAGGGTGTACACCGAAAAGAAGAAGTTTACTTCGTTGAGAAACGTGTGACGCTTGTGTTTTTTTTTGAACAAACATGTTTCTATTTTTTTCTGTGTACACATTAAAATAAAAAAAAATATCGTTTCATGTGTGCGTGCGCATTTTTTTATTTGTATTAGTGCGTGCACATCCATAAGGCAGCTTTGAGCACCCCTGATCTACACTGTGGCTAAGAATATTTCAAAGAGTTATTTAAATTTATTTAGAATATATTTATCAGAATTTGGTCAAATATCCCATATACTTCATTTCTTAATTGTTAATATCAAGAAGTTTAATTTGATTTACTCTACAGGGTATAAACATGTCGCGTCATCTGTTTATCATATAAATCGCGTTTCGCCTGTTGTTAATAATAAATTTATAATGAACAGCAAACAGGTGAATGGTAAAAATATTTGTGGACTCAGCTGTATATGTGTGTGTAAGTGTATGAGTGTGTGTGTGTGTGTAGTGTCTCTGTCTGTGACTGCAGTTGCTATAAGTGAATTGCCGCTGTCACAGTCATAATTACATTATGTTTACAGCGCGCGAATACGGAGAGAGATAAATGTACAGTGCGGGAGTGATAGAGACGGAGAGTGAGTGAGAGAGGTGGGGAAAATACGCATAAAAGCCACAGCACATGGGCTGTCAGCAATCGTGAAAGGCATAAATCAAAACAGCGACAAACAAACACACACGCACACAGAGTGGCCCTATAAAGCCAAAGAGAGAGCGAGAAAAAGAGAGAGAGAGAGGGGTGTAAGCCGTGCTCAATAGAAGCGCATTTGGTTGTATCGTACATGTTAATATTTATGTGCATATGTGTTAATTTTATTACTTTACAAACACTGGGGAATTGCCATCTCTCTTTCCCCCTCACTCTCTCTATTTCTCTCTTTCTATCCTATTCTCTTGGCGTATGCGACGTATGCGTGATATTAATTTGCCATAATATCGACTCGTTTATTATCTGGCAAATAAATTGAAATAGTATTGCAACAACAACACATTAGCTGAAAGCTCTTTTGAAAATTATTGATGTCGGGGAAATACACAAGCTGGTAGGAAAGGACTGAGAGAGATCCTGTTTCATTTAAATTGTTCCTAGAACCAAAAATAATTTAAATAAAACAAAAAAAAAAACTAAACGAAGGTGTTTGTATTTGTAAAAGCTTCTCTATGGAATTTATTTTTTGGCAAGCTCAAAAGACGCTTTGTATTTTTTTTATTATGTACAGGGTTGGAGTACAAAGTTTTAATAAAATTGGGCGTGTGCTTAAAGTGATTTAACGGTACGGCAATTGTGTTGTATGCCACCTGGGTGCAATCAATCAATAAGTGAAAAGCTCTTAAACTGCATAAACGGTTCATTAGATTTACGCAATTGCACGCTCAAGAAGCAAGGGAGAGAGAGACACAGAGAGAGAGAGAAAGAGAAAGAGAAATGGATGAAAAGAAGAGAGAGAGGTGAGATGAAAGGAGGAGAGGAGAGTGAGAGATGAGATGAAGAGTGCGAAGAGAGATCTCTTGATCATTTGCAAAAACGCAGAAAAGTAGGCAACATAATTTATGTAATTTCCTGAGTGTGTGACTAAGAGTGTGTGTATGTGTGTCTGAGTGTGTGTGGCAGTATTAGCGAGTGTATATATTAGTATGTGTTTGAGACATGACCCCAAAATGGAGGCAATGAAATTTGTTTTATGTGCCAATTGCTGACAAACGCAGTTGGCCATTAGGCAAAGAGCCAGGCCAACAGCCTGCGAAGACAGTCTGTCATTCTGGCCTAAACAAAAGACAGCCTTGCTGTAGCGGCTGCTGAAAGGGGCGTGGCAGGACTTCATTTTAATTGAAAGGTGTTACGAAACGGGTCGAGCTACCAGAAAATTGCCTGTGGCTGAAAACGGGGCCATTAAAATGAGCTCAAAAGGAATTGGGAAAAAGGCAGCAGGAAGCTGGCTGACTGGCTGTTAACGCATAACGTATACACGTATTACGTATAACGCATAATGAGCAATGGCTTCTGTAATCGATTCGAGTTAACCAATTCGGGCTAATAGCCTTGGTTACTTGGGTTTTAACCTACTCCCTTCCACGCCGTCCTTTTCCTGCTTGCGGCTTCCTTAATGCCCGCTAAGCGCATTAACGCAACAAAAACAAATAACAAAACTCTGCGAGCTGCAGCAACTTTGGTAACACACACACACACACACACACACACAAACACATGTGAAATTCAGCATATTGTTGTAAGTACACGACGGGACAGGGATTATTTCGATAAACGTGTGTCAACAAATAACACAGGTCAACAAAATAAACCATTTATCCGAGCATTATTATTTTTATTCTTTGTGTTAAATGTGTGAAAGTGGAGTCAACACTCTCAATTTACATTTAATTGCGAGCTAAAATGGCAACGATACTTTTACAGGTAGTTAAACTGATGTTGAATTACTGCCAGGTGGCAACGCTGCAATTGCAGCATTTTTTAGTTGAATTGAACTTATTGAATCTAACATACATATATTTATTTTCACCTAAAATTAAATTAATTAGTATATTGTCAATTCTTTTCCACATTTCTTTTCGATGATCTTTTGACGATTGTAACAACCTTCTCTACACTTGATAATACTTTAGCGAGGAACTAACTTTTAAGCTGTTAATATTTAGTCTTAATAAAAATAAATGTGTATTTCTTCTAGTAAAAAGCTTTATAGTAATTTTCAATTTCAACCAAAAAGCTCATCACTTTCTTTTTTTATTGCACTTTTTAGAATTTTCCTAGCATAAAACTCAAAGCAGATAATACAAGTACACAAAAAAAAAAAATGCCTTTCTAAAATCAAGTATAAAATACTTAATTTAAGCTCGCATATTTTAAGTATGTATTCAGGATTAACAATCAAGCCTGTATCGGGATTAAAATGGGAAAATACACATTTGCTGAGCGCGAGAGGAAAATTCTCTCTCAGCCTCTCTCATTTCAACCGGTCCGGTGGCTCAATGGTTAGAGTCGCCGACTCCAGTTTGAAAAAAATGTGAAAATGTGAAAGTGTAAAAAAAAAGTTTTAAAAAAACGTAAAAAAAAATCTTAAAAAAAAAACTTAAATAAACAGTTTAAATGTAAAGAAAAACATTATAATTAATAAAAAAATTTTAGCCTAAATCTAAGAATTTCAGGTTTGAATTCGGGATTGAAAAAATCAAGTATTTCATACTTGGTTTAAGAAAATCCGAGATCACCCCACTTCTGACATCATTTCGGATTGAACTCGGGCTAAATATCCCGGATTTTTTTTTCTGTGTACCCCGAAATTTAATGTCTAATTTAAAACTATCTTTTAGACCAAACATAGACTGTAGTCGTCATATTTGCTTTGAGTAACAAAAATTGGTTTCAGTTGAAATATAAATATAATATTAAAAACCCTACATTCCACCTTTAAAATTGTCTAAAAGCAATGTATGAAACATAAGGAGAGACTGTCAGTTAAAGGAAAGCATAAATTTGTGGAATGCCTGAACGAACTTAACGAAATTCCCCAGCCAAATCCAACGTAGACCTGTGTAATAACTGAAGCTCCATTTAGTTTTCGATCATATATGAGCACAGTGCACAGTGGTTCCACCCATAGGCCAAAAATCAAAACAAACGAGCAGAAAATATTTTCACAAAATGTAAACAATTTGTCCCTCTAATGTCCAGTCTTCTTATTTGAAAACCGGGTTTCGCTAGAAATCTAACGGGACTTTCTAAAAAGAGAACTAAAAGCATGAACACGTGTTCACTTGCAAAGCGCAGCTGGGTGCAAGTCAAATATTTCAAAGCAAAAGCGCACTTCAAATAGGTCCGGCAATTCCACAAGCTAACATATTGTATTTATTTGAAATGGATTTTAAAGATCAAGGTATTTATTATATTTTTTGAAATTAATAATAACTAATTGTTTAGTAATTTTGTTTACAATTAATATTTTATCTAACCTATTTGTTTGTACCGCTTTTGATCGTTTTTTATTTGTTTACCCTAAATTATAGTTGTTTTGCCTCCAAATTCCCCAATTGAATTTTTTTTCAGTGTACTTGTATGACTTTTAAGGTAATGAGTCCGTTAAGATTAGCTGCGGAAACTTGCGGATGTGCTTGTAATCGTTAATTTACTAACACGCCGTCATTTTTTTCAAGGTCAAATTTGCCCAGCGCACAGTGTAAGATTTTGCCAATCTATGGGGACTTAATTCAATACCAGTCGTAATTTTAAAGCTATCGACTTAAAATTTAGAGTGAATGCTTAAATATCCCCAAAGAAATTTTAGGACTAAAAGTTAAAGTGGGCGTGGCACTTTAAAGGGCGTAAAATACGGAAAAATCATAAATTTTTCATTTTTTTAGCACACAAACCGCAATAAAAAAAAAAAAAATTTTATCAAAAAAGAATCAGGTTAGTATTTTTTTTTTTTAATTTTAGTCAGTTAAAAAATATTTTTTTAAAATTAATAATAAAAAAAAAAAAAATTTTTTTTTTCAAATATAATATTTTTGTTATATGCTCATGCTTTTGCTTGTAACTTCAAAATGATTGGCCGAATAAATTAAAAAATGGTTTTGTTGTTATCTTGCTTCCTTTACTTTTTTCAATTTGTTTATTTATATCGATTTTGGGCGGTGGTGCTTGGATGATGAAAGAGGGAGGTGTTTATCAACAAATCATGTTCAACGCTTAACCATGTTTTTTTTAATATATTTTAAGAGCCTTGATCAAAATTTCAGCACTCTAGGACCATTAGAAGTATTTTTGGCCGCGCCTCCATACAAGCGGAACCACTGTGCAGTGTGTATGTGTGTGAGTATGTGTGAGTGCGTGTGAGTGTGTGTAACTAAAGCCTATAGCAATTCCCCAGACACTGGCTATTTATTATTATATTTATAGAAAAGACATTAACTCGGTTTTACAGTTGCGACAGCTGACGCTTTTGGCCAAGCGGCAAAAGGGATGACAAAGGAGGGCAGGAAAAGGGGAGGAACCAAGGGGAATGCATAAAAACAATCAAAATCCCCACCAGACGAACAAAATGTACCCAAAACGCATTTTGGATAAATTGTTTCATAATTGATTGATGTGCAGGCAGAGTACAGAGAGGGAGAGAGAGAGAGAGAGAGAAGGAGACTAGCACAGCGATAGAAAGAGTGCAAGATATAATCAAACTGATATAAAGAGAGGGAGAGAGTGATAGAGAGGATAAGAGGGAGACGTAGGAGATACATTTGGGCAAGCTTAGGCGCTTCACTGATTGTGATTGTGTTTTAGGTTTAGATTTAGGTATATATGCTTAGGTATCGGGCTTTTCCCAATAAATGTATTCCTGGCCTGCATGTCCTGCCCGCTGCCAGTTCTCGGTTGCCAGTTCTCGGTTTCCCGTTGCCAGTTGCCAGTTGGCAGTCGGTTGTTGTTTCGATTTGCCCCTAGCTGCCAACCACAGCAACGTTTACGGTCTCTGTCTGTCTGATGTCAAAATAATTTCGATGACGCCCTCAATACAAACATTCAACTGAGGTTTAGGCAGACACAAAGGGGGGGAGGGGAGTTGAGGGTAGTTTAAGGCGACTGGTTGAGTTATTTAGACAGATTTTTGATAGCTTGGCTATGAAGCGTGTCTGAAATTGAGTTTTGATTTCAAACCCAATTTCCCCATAATGCGATGCGGTTCCTATTTCTCATCATTCTCTACTCTCTCTTCACTCTCACCCTCCTTTCTCCCCTTGACAACCGACAACCGTCAACTGGCAATTGGCGACCGTTGACACTGCGACGAATGTCGAGTCGACGTTGATGTTGACGTCAAAGTTGATGCCGCTGATTGCCACAATTCGATTGATTTCACAGCGCATTTGTATTGTGCACACACACACACACACACACATATATATAAACACATTTGTGTGACCAAAATAAAAAAAAAGAAGAAACGAAAGTTCTTTAGTCCGGGTCAGCTGAGGCTGCTTTTGATGTTTACTTGCGTTTGACTTGCTTCAGTTAATGTAGCCACATTTCTGACGACCGCAGGAGCGAGTGTGTGGCGTGTGTTTCCGTGTGTGTGTGTGTGTGTGTGTGAGTGTGAGTGGTGTGTTTATATATGTAGCTGCCACTTGACAGCCTTCACTTTATGTATGTAATTGGATAGAGCACACACACTCACACATTTAGAATCATTTTCTTTTTCTTTTCAAGCCAGTTGAAAAGTTTGTTAACACCCAATTTCTCTTTAAATTGTATTATTAATTAATTATTCGAAGTAGTTAACTTTTAATTGTGCACATAATTTAAGGCTAAATTTAATTCTTAATTATAGAAACCAAAGTTGTAAAAGTATTTGAAACAGTTTGGTACTATTGATTTGCGCACTGGTTTAAGTTACCCCAAAGTTTGAATCTTGGTTTAAGTTCTTACAAAATATAATAGATTTTTTTTTAATTAGTTTTGAATATTATTTTTATTGATCTTTTAGGCCTAAAAATCTTTTTCAGATCGTATTTATCGGGAGAAATTTATCGTTAAGCAAACAATTAACCGATCTTGCACTCATTACCAAATAAAACTATTAGTCACTTAGTTAATCTATCTGTCAATCCATCGTTTAGGTCACTTCACAAATACATTTATGGGTATTTCCAGAAACGACAACGCGACATTTGTACGTCTTTAAATGAAAAAAAAAGGCAAAAGTTGACATTTTCAAAAATGTTTTCTCACGTGTTTAAACTTTAAACTTTAAAGCATTTTATCAACACTATTTTGAAGACTTGTCGTTTTCGAATTATTTGTAGAAAACAATGCATCGCGAACGCGACGAAAAATGGAAGTCGTTTTTGACTTCATCTTGACAAATGCGAAAGTCTGCGGAATGTAGAGAGTAATTTGCAAGAAAATACTCTTAAACCATAATAAAATAATGTAGTTTTCCATTTTAGAAATAATTTTGATATGTTATGCTATCATTTTATTTATTTTAAAAGTTTTATTAGTAATTTGTAACGCGACATCGCGAACGTGACAAGATTTCCACCTAGTTTGTTTCGAGAATTTGATCATCAAACTTTATTCGATATATCGAAATCAGCTTGTTAAACTTGTTAAACTTGTTTTAAATTAAACATTCAATACATTTCTATGTATTAAAATGGTTCATGTTATAATCTTACTATCTTACTTAGTGTTATCGTCAGAATACAAACGGTCCATTTTAAAAATCAATTTTTAAAAAAATGGCCAAAAATATAGAAAAAGTGAATTTATTCCAATGTAGAATCTATGTGCTCATCCTTTTGAATTACTTCTAGCGTATATTGCTTAAATAAATAACTTAAATCCATATTTTGGGAGAAAATTGCACAAGTTGTGAGTTTTTGATCAATTTTACGTTTTGGGGCGAGGTGGACCTTTTTCTGGAAATGCCCATATATATAAAAATGTATTTACATAAACAAAAAAAAAATGTTCCAGCAAAAGTAAAAAAAAAATCGGAGAAAATTGTACATAGATCTTTCGATTATTAAAAAACATGAAGCAAAAGTCCAAATGACACTTCCTATAAGTAATTATTACCAGCTTTGTCATTAACTTGCCAAAATACAATTAGCAAAAGGAGAGAGAGAGAGAGCGGGAGAGGGAGAAATTAAGATAGTGGCAGAAAGAGGAAGTGAGTTGGGAGAAATTGTCAAATTAATGACATTTTATATGCATCTTAATTGCGTGTCTCTGGTTTTTTGTTGTTGTCGCATCCTACAGGCAAATTGTCCTTGCCTGACCGACATGCTCCATCCTGTGCAGACGTGTTGTGTTGTGTTCTGTTCGATTCTGTTCTGACAACGCTCTCTGCACTTGTCAACCAAATTGCTTAGCCCTCGAGCTGCTTATAATTTATTGAAATCGTTGCGTGAAAGCTTCTCTACTCGATTTCTCTCTATCTCCCTCTCTCTTTCTCTCGCTCTTCCTTTATATGGCAAAAACTGGCCTACGACAAATGCACACACATTTCAGTAGGCCCTATCACCAGCCCTATCAGCATCCCTATCACCAGCTCCGTCCCAGTCCCTGTCACTTGCCCTGCAGTCTTTGCTCTGCCGTCTCGCCAATTTGAGGGGGGGGGGGGGAAATTGCAAAATCAACGCGTTCGTAAATTGAAAAATGTTGTCAAGTGGCCGGATATCGACGAAAAAAAAAAAAAATTAACAACAACGAGCACAACAACAACAAGAAGTACTACAAGAAAATACAACAAAATAGAGAGACGAGGCGAGCTGACAGTTTGTTAATTAAAACCAGCAGCCGGTCAGGCGGCGGTCAACTGGTCATCCAGTCATCCAGTCAGCCGGTCAGCTGTGCATTGAGGCGCTCAGTCAACGTCTCGAAGCACACACACACAGGCACACACACACACACAAAGTCGAGGCAACTCTGCAGTTGGCAGACGCAAAACGTCAGCTCAGTGTTAATAAATTGCCACATCTCCAGGAAAAAAAAATGGCAAAGGAAGAAGAAGTATGGGAGAAAGAGAGAGAGAGAGAGAGAGAGAGAGAGTTACTCACCTATCGTTGTAATTAATGTCAGTGAGTAGAGAAAGGCGGAGGCGTAGGTCCATTTGTGCGTCGGTGCATTCATTTGCACGCCCCCAGGCTGATAGACCTTTGACTGGCGCACCGCACGCAGCAGAGTGTCCTGTAAGATAGAGGCAAATTTAACACAATTTAGCATGCGAGTGAGGGAAAGAAAGAGAGAGAGAGAAAGTGATAGAGCCTGAAGAAGTTTAGAATAAACAATATCCCTTTTTACTTATTTTTTAAGTAACGGGTATATAAACATACCTGAAACAATTGCACCTCCTGAGCGGCAAGACGTGTCCAGTTCTCTTTGTAGAGTATATTTAGATCCTCCGTTATGGACCACAGACGATCAACAGTTCTTTAGAAAATGTGGAAATAGATAAATAATATAAGCATTATAATCAGAGATATACATATTAAAATAAGAAATATACTATCAGGGGTGCCACAGAAACCTCTTTCACTTGAATTTGACTTAAATTTGTATGAAATTTATGTCAAATTCAAGTGAAAGCAATTTCTGTGGCACCCCTGAATATATTGCTTAAATTGATTTTCGCCATCTTTCTCAGAAATATGAAAATCAATCATTAATACAATATAGAATAGAGAAGGATTTTCTATAAAAAATAGTATTTTTCTCACAATATAAAACTTAAACGGATTGATATTTATGAGATATTTTTTTAAATAAAAAAAAAGTTAATTTTAATAGAGCGGAATGTAAAAAAACAGAATCTTTTTCTTTAATTCAGAAAAAATTTATCGAAATAAATCAAGTCAAAAGTTTCCAAAGCGTCGATCTGTAGAGAGAGATAAACATTCTATGTATTGATATTCAATTGTTCTATATTGACTAAGCTTGTCTTAAGTGCCTCACTGAATGCTCAACACACTTCACCTTACCAAGCTATCGAGCCCTTCGAAAGATTAAGAGCCCATGCTTAACTACATAAAGTTAAAGCAGTTTATGTATGTTACTTACCTTGAACGAATCTCGGCATTGGCCAGTTCGGTGCGGGGATATGGCTTGGAGGCGGCAACAGCTGTTTCCAGTGCATTCGCATCCTCCAGTTCGCCCTCGAGCGTCACAAAGATGATGGAGCCCATGGCCGTGTACAGCAGTACCAACAGCAGAACGCCTAAGAGCGTGAGGCAGGCGGGAAAACAATGAAAGCATAATGAATTCTTTAAATATTTGCACATTTTTTATGAAATTCTTTTTTTTTAATTTTAAACTGGCCGTAAAAATGCTAAAGATAATCTTTTGTGAGCTCGTGAAGTGAAATCTAATGATATTACCAATTAAAGTCTCTGCTTGCTGTACTCAAACGAAATTTTGCTAAAAACTAAATAACTTCAAGAAGATAATTCAACTCTGATTAGGAAACAATTTAATGTTTTTTTTTTATTATACTACAGTCGAACTTCCCTAGCTCGAGTCACCATTATTCAAAGAAAACGTTCGAGTTATGGAGATATTCAACTTATACGGGGGTGCCACAGAAAACGCTTTCGCTTGAATTTCACTCAAATTTGTATGTAATTTAAGTGAAATTCAAGCGAAAGCGATTTTTGTGGCACGCCAGATAGAGTTCTATTCTTAAAGTTTTTTTTAATTTTACTGTTACTCATTTGGCTCGACTTAGAAAGAAATTCGGGTTATTAAAGTTCGAGTTATGGAAGTTCAACTGTATTTTTTAAATCTTATTTATTGAACTTAAAAGTAATTTGAAAAAAAAATTATATTCTTATAGATATTGTACTGAACTGGAAAGAAGCTCGAAAGTTTCACTGATACGCGGAAGGTTTGTTATTATAACCCGGAATTATGACTTGCGTATCAGAAATGCAATAATTTTTAATATATCGTAAGATACTGCAGAGTTTTAATAATCGGGATAAATTAATCGGATTTGAATCGGAATGAAATTTAAAAACTGTCCCGATGCGAATAGAGCTTTACGTGGAGCAGAATATTTCAAAATGAAATCGGAGAAAAGCTTTAAAGCATAACAGATATAATAAGAAGACAGAGCTTTTCGTGGAGTTTTTCTCTTGCCCGAAATTCCCTCATTTCAACAAAAAAAACTGCACTTGAATTGAATTTTTGCGTTTGCAACGTGCAACTTGCAACTCAGCACTTGAAGGACTTGAAATCGCTCACCTGTCGCTGATATGCAATGGGATTTGGGCGCCTTTTGGCAACCGCAAAGTCCGCTGCCGATGGTGCCGTTGCCATCCCTTTGTTTGTCCGCCTTCGATGTGGATGCGGTGGCACCACCAGCTCCTCCGGCGCCAACGCTGCCACTGCCACTTGCCGCACTGGCGGCACCTTGGGCGCCATTTGTGGCGCCGCTTGAGAAGCACATGCCTGCACCGCCCTGGCGACCCATGCGTGCCCCGCTGCCTCTGTTGCCACCTGGTGGTGCACTAATATGGTTGCTGCCGCTTCTGATGCCGCCGCTTCTGTTGCTGCCGTTGCCGTTGCCGTCGATGTCGTTGCCGAGAAATGCCGCCAGCGGCAATGGCGGCTTTTTATTCATGCCGTGTTGCACAGCTGCTGGTCAAAAATGCTGCTGCTCCTGTTGCTGCAACTCTGCCACTTGCGTCAATCAATCAATCAGTTAATGTGGCTATCGGGTCCGTGAATTGAACGAATGAGCGAATGAACTAATGAACGATTGCCGAATCGCAATCAAATCAAAAGCTTTGACGCGTCATGTGGCACGTAATTTGCATCCTTCTTCACTTTCTCCTCCACCTCATTTAGTGCCCTCTTTCTCCTATACCTTCCGTTCTGTCCGGAACGTTTACCGTTTTGTCGCTTTACGTTATTATGTGACCGTCATAAAACGTTGTCGACAGCAATGAAAATGTTTGTTGTTGTTCTTCTTGTTGCTGTTGCCAAAAATTGTCACCGGATGCTGCAAATGCAAAATATTTTCATGAAAAAAAAAAAAAATAATATTACGGGCAAGCTGAAAATGAAAATTGCGATGCTGTAAACCCGACACACACACACACACACACACACACACACACACACACACACACATCGACACCCATATGGTGTAGACAAATTGCATGGCAAATGCTGCGTAATTGAGTTAGCAACTGAAAGATGGCCAAGTTATTTTAGCTGCAAAATATTGTATTAAAACGAAAACTTCAATACACTGCAAAACCACTAAAAAGCGGCAAAGTGTTGATAAGCGACCTAAGCTGTTAAGTGTTGTGTGCGTGTGTGTTGTGTGTGTGTGTTACTTTATTCATTTTGCACTGCGCATCTTGAATGTTAATTTAAATTTATCATAAGCCACCAGTCAGTTAATTAATGAGTAAAAATTGTAAGTGCTGTAAAGTGGTTTGAATGTATCGTTATTTTGAGCTTATTTGAATTGTGTGTATTTCGTGTACATTTTGGAGGAGCTTTTATAATAAATAGTTGACTTCAATCAAACAAGTGGAAAGTGCTCTCAAAAATTAAATGAATTTGTATTGTTGTAAGGCTGTAAATATGTCGTAATAGTATATTATTTGTGTTCAAAGTAAAGCACTCTTCATACACTCATTGAGAATATATGAATAAAATGAATACTTATTTATAATTTAATTGCATTGCCAAAATATCACGTTATTGACAGATGTTGCTCATTGATTTGACCTGTTAGTGCTGTAAAGTTTTTTAATTTAATTTGCTGTGATCAGAAAAAACTTTATATCTTTCATTGAGATTTTTGCAAATGTTAGAAAAAAAAAATAAAAATACATGTAAATCAGGCAAAAAATTTCACAATGAAGTTTAAATTTTTAAAGAACTTAATAAAAAACATTAAAAATATCTAAGAATTTTTAATACTTTCTCATTTGCATGTTAAAGTTTCCCTTCCCTTTCCGGCCCACTATAAGAAATCCGTAAAAATTTAACAACATTTTTACTTTTTTTATTTATTTATCTGATGGAAAGAAAAGGTTTTAAAAAATGTTATCCTTGCTGTATCCTACGCAAAAACGTGCTTCAAAGAAATTCAAAACTGAGACGTACACATTATGCGCGGGGTATGAGTCGATACCATGAAATTTAGAAATTCACAAAATCAATGTTTTTCACTTTTCTAGTTTTTATTTATTTATACGACGTTTATTAATCATTTTAAAATTTAAAGTTAAAAAGTAACACTTTTCACAGCTCACTAATTTTCACTTTTGTGCTTGAAAACATATACAGGGGTGCCACAGAAATCGCTTTCGCTTTGTATGAAATTTATGTCAAATTCAAGCGAAAGCGATTCCTGTGGCACCCCTGATACTTATATTCAACCTTTTCTCTCACATGACTACATTTTTTTTTTAGAAAGAAAGAGTTAACAGACATTTCAAGTAGTATTTCCACAAAAACTTGAAATATACATGACAAAACTAAAAATTAAACGCGATGTTTAATTGCAACCTTTTTAATACACATATTCTAAAAAAAAAATATTTTACTATAAACTAAAATGTTCAATGTTTTCCTGAGCGCTGTCAACTTAGCAGTGTAGTGTTGTCTTTATATGAAAATACGCTAACTTAAGAATAAATTAATTGACATGAAAATGATAATTTCATAAATCATGAAAAATTTAATAATCTGTTGCATGTGCCCTGTTATAGCTGATGTATTCCATTCAGAAAGGGTATAATAACGAGAGTACATAGTAACAATGCTTGGATCATCTCGACATGTTTTTTGCCTGTATGTGTGTATGTATGTTTCGGTGTGTGCGTGTATTTGTGTGTGTGCATGGGAGTGTGAGTGTGAGTGTATGTGTGTCGTGGGTGTTGCTGTCGCGTAATCTGATAAACGTGAAGATGGCCGGCATTTAAATTAAAGATTGTCCGCCAAGCACAAAAAGTTGCAGAGTTGCTGCTGTTGTCGTTGTTGTTGTCGTTGTTGTTGTTGTTGTTGTTGTTGTTGTTGTTGTTGTGACTGTTGCAGAGCACGTGTCGTGGCCATGTACATTCAATGGCACTTCAATTAGGACCCAGTTAACATTTTGTTTAGCTTATTACTTGCATTTTTGCTGTCTCAGCCTCAATGCTAATTACGAGAATTCGCCACAGAGTCACGTCACGTTCTACACATACATCAACGCACACATATTTAACGGGTTGTGCCACACACACACACACACACACACACACACACACACACACACACACGTTAAGAGACACAAAAGATTTGCAGATTATTAAGAGGATGAGCGATTAAATGTCGTTGCTGTTGTTGTTGTTGTTGTTGTTATTATTATTGTGGCGACGCCAAATGAATTATGGAAATAACGAGACGATTTAAATGAATCAAATGAATTAATAGCACTTTCGCGCACAATTGAATACATTTTATTCATACGCATCCATAAGAGCGCATATCATGCATAATAATTATACATATGTACATATGTACATATATGCCAACAAGGTTGCCACCGAGCAAAAGAAATACAAATGTCGACAATATTTCAAATAATAAACACGATTTGGCATGGTAATTTCCCCAACATTTAAAAAATTAGAGGAGTGGATTCGTCGATTAGAATCGCAGCCAAAAAATAATAAAAAAAAATCTGTTAGAAGTAAATGTCATAGTTTTATTTTTGAAACATACTTTGCTCAACTGCAGACTATATTAAGTTCATAAAGCAGCATAACTGAAAATTATTTTACAAGACTACAATTTACAAATGTGTAAGAAACAAAAGCTGCTCTTAAATCATTTGTTAAAGCTGAGGCGACTGATATATATTTTGAGCCAGGGATTAAAACCTAAGCAAATATCGGCTTCAGTTACGGTTTCGGTTATGTTCGGATTTAGGTTTTCGGTTATCGGTTGCGCTAAATCTTTGAATAAAGGTTTCGTAAAAAATTTTTTAAATAAATATAATTTTATTTATAATATATGCAATGATAATTAAATAGGCAAAAATAGAAAAGAAAATCAAAAATAAAATATAAAACTAATAACAAAATATCAGAGATCGCAAAAAAGACTTATGAGTCGGAAAAAATCGAAACAGTTCAACATTTTTCGTTGAAAATTATTTTTAGATATTTTTTTTAGTTTTCATAATAAAAATGGAAAATAAAACATGCTTTTAAAACTGTATTTAAAAGTTACACCATAACTCTTATTTGCAATTTCAAAATAACAATCAGAAATACAACTTTTTTAAATTTTTATAATACATATATAATATATTAAAACCCGAAATTAACCCTTATAAATAAAATGGTTACTAAACGGTTATTTCCGTTTACAGAGTTTCGCTTTTAAGGTTTCGGTCAAATGAAAATATTTTTTTTCGGTTCCGGTTTCAGTTACGGTTGTAAATTTCAGTCGGATTTTACCGGTTAAAGGTTACGGTTTCGGTTAGGGTTTTAATTAGCTTGCCTTTCAGTACTCTTGAAGCTTTAAAAACTTTTAAGTTCGTTTCTTTTTTCTTCATTTAATACTCCGACAACACATTAACTATATGTTTGCATATAATTAAGTTTACAGCGAATTAATTGGCTTACATGAGCACGAAAGAAGAAAGTGCCATTAATAATCTCGTAATTGTACACAAAGTAGTTGCTGCCTTTGGACAATTTGAGAAGGAGACAAAAAGGAAAAGTGAAGAAGGAGAAGGAGAAGGAGATGGTAAAAACCAAAGGCAGCGAGTGCTCTGTTATTGGGAACACATGTCAATCAGATGCATTCACCCAGAAATTTTAAAGACACAATATAATTTATTATATGTAAGTATTTTGTGCATAATATTGTTGATATTCATTTTAGCAAACTGTGTCCTTCTCCTTTACTCTGAGTCTGTTTCTGTTTCTGTCACTTTCTGAGCATAATCCTTAATGTGGTTGTAAACGTATTAAATAACTCAATCGATTTTATAAATGAGCTCCTTTTATATATATTTATAAGAAAGTAAGTATGTATGTATGTATGTTTATAAATACTTATATGTCGATACGTATTTTCATTTTCATTTCAATTTCACATTCACTTGGCGTCGTGGTTAAGGGAGTCAGAGATTCTGTTGTGCCTCGGGAGTTGCGTCTCGAGTCACGAGTCTCGAATCTCAAGTCTGGGGCCTCAACCCGTTTATGAGAATTTTTGCAATTGGCCCATTTGGCACAGAGGGGTGGAGGGGGCGAAGGAGAGGGGAGGGGAGGGGAGCGAAACTGCCATTTAAATCGGCAGCTGCCCTCATCAGTCAGTTGCTGCCGCTTAATCACGCCCATTGCCCAGGCCCTGAACACACACACACACAAACACACACACACTCTCTGGCTGACACTCGATACACATTCATCGCACCTTTTTAATTGCTGACATTTATTGAACGCTCGCTGTGTGTTAAATCTACCGTAAGCACACAGCAGAAAGCACCTGTGTATGTATGTGTTTGTGTGTTTGTGTGTGTGTGTGTGTGTGTGTGTGTGTGTGTGATGGTGTGTGTGTGTGTGTGTGCGTCTTTGACTTAAGTGCAAACTTATGCCAATTATGTGCAGCTTTTGCCTGCTTTGTAGCGTTTTCTCTATTTGTATACCCTCTATTGTCGAGGGTATATCAGGCTTATGCAAGTGTTTGTAACACTCAAAAGAAGAATGGAAGACCTCATATATTATGTATATATATTCTGGAGCAGCATAAGCAGTCGAATGCCTGTCTGAACGAAATGTTTTCAAAAATTGTAAGAGCTAGACTCAACAAATTTAGAAATTTAAACTTTTAATGCATATAGTATGTGCGGAAAAATCAATTCCAAAACATGTGTTGTCATTACAAATATCACGATGATTTGATGGTAAAACTGCAAAAATCAATATAAAAAAAGAAGAACATGAAGTTAATTTCTACAAGGGATTTCCCTGAAAATAGCGTGAGTTACAAAAATTAAATTTTTTACAAGAAAAGTTTCTTTTTCTTAATTTTGATCGCTTTTATACAGAATTTTTGGCGTAATCAAATGTATTCAATTTGCTTATTTTACAGTATATTGAGTTTTAAATTTTTTTATAGCAATTTTTATTTAAGATTTCAAATTGGAAAAGGCCACATACGATAACTGCTCTAAAATGCGTCGATATTTACGTGAGGGCATCTCAAAGTCGAGCACTCTCGACTAAAGGTATTTCACTTAAGAGAGTCCTGGTGAGTGTGTCTATGTGTGTGTGTGTCTGTGTGTGTGTGTGTGTCTGTGTGTGTGTGTGTGTCTGTATGTAGGGGCAGCACGAGATTACACGGATCATTAGCTCAGATGAGAAAGTTCACATGTTCTCCTCCTTTCTTCACACTAAACACACGACAGTCCAGCACTTAATCAAATGCAAGACCAGCTCCAGCTCCAGCTCCAGCTTCAGTTCCAGCTTCGACTGGGACTTTGACTTGCTCCTCAAGGACCGCCGTGCTGTGTATCCACCTTCCTCCCGCCAGTGTCTGTCTGTCTGTCTGTCTTTCAGTTTGTCTGTCTGTCACCACAGTTCGTGCGTCGTTTGTCAAGACGTTGGAAGCTGCCTTTTCAGAAATTCCAAAGGCATTGCAATATGCTTGATTGAGAGCGAGCGAGCGAGAAGTAACTTGCCAGGATGCCGTCAGGATATCAGATATCAGGACCTCAGAACGCACACGTGTAACTATTTGTGGAATTTTGATAGAATCTTGCAGCTGATTTACTCACGTTTTCTTCTCTTTCCCCCCCTCTTTCAACCCACTCTTATCCTCTTCTCCCCTTAGCTCTCGCCTGACTGACAAATCAAATGGAGCGACTGTCTGTCTAACAACATCAGCTTCAGTTGCAATCTATCTCTTCAATCTGTCCCCTTTTCAAGCCCAACCAACCTCATTCGCAACTAGAGTGTAAGTGCATTTTGTATCTGTATCTAACAGATACAGATACAGATACAAATACAGAGCTCACTCGTATCTGCGGCCATTTGGGTAAGTGCATTGCGTTGTCTGTTTGTGAGTTTTGTTTGCGCTCTTAACTTATTGATGAGCGAACGCTCAGCAAATGGCATCTGCCAACAATATTACGCATACGACCTGCAGGCCACCGCAAAAACAAGACGAATATGTATGAGCTCTACTATAAGATGCCCTGCACAGAGATCTTGACTTTGGTCAACTGAGCAATTGGTTTTGGAGTCTCTAGCTCATATAAGTAATTAATTTTATTTATTTTAAATCATGTATTTTTTATTATAACTTATTAATTTTAAATATTTGTGTACCACATGTTATACCAATATGTTGTACCACATTACCATAATGTTAGTATACTAATGCCAACTTTTACCTGGTTCCCAGTACAAAAATCTATTTCACAAATCAAGAGAGCAAAAAGTCAAAAAGTGGTTGATAAATCAAAAGATATTCGTGAAAAAAGGCAATATTTGGTGTATCCAAATATCCATCTCGCAGTCGGTGCGTTTCCGTTATTTGTTATTTATATTTTACTTTTTTTTTTTGGCAGTTTGCTGCACAATTAAACTGCAAATCACGCCTCGAGTTTGGTAAAAGGCATCCCAGCAAATGCAACAACAAAGAACAAGCAGCAGCCACACAAAAAGCAATTCCGAAATGGCACAAAAACTGGAGCATGGCTAAAGGCGCAGCCCAGGAACTAGAATCAACCAGAACTCGAACCGAACGGAACGGAACCGAACCGAAGCCAAACCAAACCAAACCCATCCAAGCTCAGCCAAGCCACCAAAACCAAAGCAAACCAAACCAAAACAGACCAAAAACGAGACGAAACCAAATGAAACCAAACTAAACGAACACAAGGCCCACAAACCCTAGAGCCAAAAATGGCCAAATGGGGCACAAAGTGGGACAAAAGTTGGGAGAATGAACAGGAGGATGCAATAGATGCAGTTGCGGATTAAGCAGATGAGCCAGAAATGCATCGCAACAATAATAACACCACCAGCTGCAATTGCTCCAATTGCAATTTGCATTGAATGGATGTAGAAGACAGACAGAGAGAAAGAGAGAGAGAGAGAGGGACAGAGGGAGAAGGAGTGAAAAAAGGCCAAAGAGGTAGAGGGCGGGGAGATTAGAGGAGAGAATAAAAGCAGAGCTGAACGTATAAAACAGCTGTGAGATTATAACTGAGAAAGGAGCACTAAAACGACAAAGAGAGAGCTGAAATAAAAAAGACTAGATGAGAAATCTGGCGAAGAGCGAAGAGCTGAAAAGGGGAGAAAAAGAGGTGTGAGCAGAACTAAGAGAAAATAAATAAATAAAATACAAGCCAGAGGACAACTAAAATGCGAGAGGAGAACAGAGTTAAATACAGAGGTAAACAAGAAAAGAGATCTTAGGTGTGAGAATAAAAGAAAGACCCGAATGGTAGATCCCAAGAGGAGGCAGTTGAGACGAGAGAGAGCTGAGAGAGAAGAAGAGATTAGCTGAATGTAGAGGAAAAAAAATAAAA
Organism: Drosophila subquinaria; assembly: GCA_037043405.1. Lineage (NCBI taxonomy): Eukaryota > Metazoa > Arthropoda > Insecta > Diptera > Drosophilidae > Drosophila > Drosophila subquinaria. The sequence continues at coordinate 49,603 of JBAMBL010002774.1, forward strand.
GTAATAAGTGTGTTCATAAATGAACATAGTTTTTGAGCAACCCTCGGAATGCGTCACCACATGTGCAACACTCAAGTGACACAAAAAGGTCACGACGGCATAGAATTAACACACGGGTCGAGATCCCAGTTCTCAGCAATAAAAAGATCAAATAAACATAAGCGAGCCTGCATGCATGTGGGAGCAGTTAAGATCATAGAGAGCAAGGAGTAAAATATATGTAGAGCAGATAAGAGCATAGAGCACAAAGGGTAAGAAGGAGTAAGAGATATGTGTCAAATAGTTAATACATAAGATAAGATCAGACTAGACAATGAGTAAAAGAGAACCAAACATAATACAAGACAATTGTCGACTCTATCGAAATAAATACATAAGACAATACAATAAGTAGGAAGAAGTCAGGAATATATTAACACTATATCTAACTCTGTTTATTAGTACATAAGAATCCTTTAAAACCGCATACAACTCAATAAACGATGTCAGTTCATAATTATAACTCGAGAGTGTTTTACTTAGGGATTGGCCTGCGTGCAATAATATTGAGATCTAAAACAGCAACTAACATTGCGGAAAGACTTAATACTTTTGCATGCATTGTGTGTGCAATACCATTGAAATCTAAAACAGCAATTAATATTGCGGAAAGACTCAATAACTTTGCATACAAAGTGATTAAAGGCGAAGCTGCTCCAATAAGTCGATGTGGCACGAACACTTCACCACATTCTCATGGATTGCCAAAGATACAATAATATCAGAGCCCGAGTATTGCGAGACACATCCCACATCGAAACTCTGTCATCTCTCACAACAAAATTTGTATGTTCCTTAAACTTTACAACCTAATAAGTACATTTTTTATAAACATAGCATAGAGTCAAAGGTCCAGTCACTAGTACTCTAATGCACCAATAATGTCTTAGATTAGAAATTATTTATTTTGTAACTTAATAAATAAACGTAAAAAGTGGTAACAATTAAAATGATAAAGAGAATTTTGAAAACGAGGGAAGATTGGAGATGGGAATCAGTTGATAAAGCGATGGTCAATAAATAAGAAATACATGAGAGTCAGGAGGAAAGTCGATCTTAGATGTAAGAAAATGAATTAAAAAAAATTCAAAACTCATCAAAGAATTAAGCAAATTATGGAAATCAGTCAAGTCGAAAAATCAAAAAAAAAAGTAAGCCGAGAACGCAAAACAAATATGATTCCATGATGAACAGGAAAAATATCATTAGGAACAAGTGGGAGAGGCTACAGTCGAGCTCCCGACTATAGGATACCCGTTACTTATTTATATAAATTTAAAATATATTTTTTATTGCATGCTTTTAGGCACTTATATAGCTTAAAATCTTTAATCAGCCATTACCACCTTTCTATTTTGCCGATCTTGTTACGATTGAGTAGGATGATAAGTAATAATAGTAGTTAACGGTAAATAGTAAAAACATCCGAATATCTGGAAAACTATGCTTGTGGTGGCTTTTCGCGATTTACGGAGGCGGAAAGGGGCGTGGCAAAAATTTGAAACAAACTTGACCTGCGTGGGACCAATAGAAATCTGTTTGCCAAATTTGGTTGCCATAGACGGACGTACGGACGGACAGACAGATAGACAGACAGACGGACATGGCCATGTCGACTCGGCTGTTGATGCTGATCAAGAATATATATACTTTATAGGGACGGAGATGCTTCCTTCTCCCTCTTACATACATTGCAACGAATACAATATACCCTTTTACTTATTTTTTAAGTAACGGGTATAAAAACTAAATAATTTTAATAATTGGGAAATCACAGAAGATGATGAAATTGTTGATCAATCCAAGCCATTCAAACAACTTAAATTACATATTAAGAATTTTCGCAAATTAAATAAAAGAGAAAACTAAGAGAGAGATAAAGCAAACCAATAAAGAAAGAAAAAATAGAGACAGACAGATTAAGATATGTGAGTGTGGTTGGATGGACAGAAAGAAAAACAGCTAAAAGCAACTGTAAATCAGCAAAAGGTTTGTTAAGAGAAATTGAGAGAAAAGTTTACACACTACTTGTAGTTTATATGGTGGAAATGGGGAAAAGCGAAAAAGACGACAAGGCGGAAAAGGGGAAAAGGTGAAAAATGGAATGGGCTACAAATTATAGCTTAAAAGATGAAACTGACAACTGCGAAGCTATCACTACAAACTACGAGCTATGCATGTCTAATTCTGCTTACATAAGTCTGCCCAATTGTCTGGCTCACTTTTCGATTCGACTGGACACGACTGGATTGGATGGGATGGAAAGTTTTCGGACTTGGCCCGAAACGGATTGGTCAACAATAACTTGAAAAGCCTCACAATTTGCTGCTGGGCCAACAAGTTGAACTTGAGCCATCGCACAGCCTTGAGCCTTGAGCTTGGGGCGTTGTCAGACAAATGCTTAGGCTTACCCACTTTCCACTTGCCACTTGAGGCAGCCCTTGGGTTAGATTGTAACAAACTCAAGTTAACCCATTAGTGCGCTGAAGGGCACAGGCAGGGGAACCTACGTACCAGTAGGATTGGGTAGGAGAGGGCCACCAAATTGCATACAAATGGAGCTGGGTAAAGTGTTTTTAACGGGAGTGGGGAATGGGGAGTGGAGAGGGGGAGTGTTGTGGCGACATGGGGTCAGGGTTTAAGATGTGGGGCCACATAGAAAATGAAAATGAAAAAAAAAAAAAAAACAATTTCACTGCAAAAACTGTAACGCAGGCACGTCCTCTTTGACCCTTCCCTCGCCCCCTTCTTCACCCTCCCTCTGCCCTTTTAGCACTACTCCCACCCTACACGGTATCGTTGTTGGTTCGTTGTTGCTTAGCTGGTGATTTTGTAGGGCAAGCAAATAAATTGAAAAAAAACGCTAAAGAAATGCAAGAAAATCAGTCAGTTTGCTGGTTAAGGGCATAGGGGGGATGGTGGTTTTGGGGGGGTTAGAGGAGAGAAGACAAAAAATGGAAGCCTCTCTCTAGACCAACCTCTAACATCCCTTCAGGCCCAACCCTGAGAATCGTTCAGCCCGCCTACTTGGCCCCTTCGTCAGTTTCGAGTCTTGCAATGATTGAATGCCCATGCACACACACACACACACATACGCACACACACACACATATATATTTATATGTGTATAGAAAAGCCTCAGCTCTAAATTCAATTGAAACTCTTAGCTCAGCTCAGCTTCGCTTGACGTCGACGTCGACGTCGACGCTGACGTTGATGTCGCTGCAAAAGCAAATGAAGAATTTTGTGTGCATTTTTCTAGAACAGCAGCACGTACAAAGACCACAGCAAAGAAGAAGAAGGGAAGTGCTGGTGGAAGGGAGAAAGGTGGGCAACAAACCAACATAAAATTGTTGTGTAAAACATAAAAACCAAACGGAAAACAACATGAAAATGGAAGAAAAACACATGTAAAAATCATGAAAAATGTAAGGTAAACTAAGTGAAAAAAAATACTAGAGGATAGCTTATATTCAACACGTCGAAGATTATATACCCTTGCCGACTGACATGATGATGATATAGTAGACATCGAATATGATCAGAAATTAATCCGATTTAAGCCAAATTCTGTCATCATGTATCAGAAAAGATACAAACAAAAGATTTTTAAACTCAGATGGATCAATGGCAACTATTAAATATTAACTTTAGAAACATATTTGTTCAGGACGTTGAAAAAAGCATTAAATACACATATTGCGAAAATTATCCAGGTATCTGAAAATACAAAAAATACATAGTATTTTCGATGGATAACAGCTTTAATATTTTGTGATCCGATGCGGCCACTTTCGATCAACAGGCAGAACAAGGATCTGCCCAAATTTTCATCGAGATATCAAGAGACGAATGTTGCTATATTGCCTTAGCTCTTCACTCTGATCAGGAATATATATATTTTTAGTGTCTATCACAAAAACAGTAATACTCTCGATAAGGGTATAAAATACACAAACAAACAGAAATAGAAACTGGAAACAGAACTACAAGACACTGAGACTGATGGGGGATGGGGATGGGGAACGATCTCTGGCTAGGGGTCTAGGGGCAGTTGTGGCTAAATCTTAAAATAGCAAGAGAGAGCAAATGCAATGGTAACAAAACAAGATACAAATTTTAACTGTGCGCTGTGCTGCGAATACGAATTTTGATGCACTCACAAAATATTTGCGTCCTGCATGGTCCTGCGTCTTATGCACACACATTTGAGTGTCTCACTCACTCTCTGTCTGTCTGTCTGTCCATCTGTCTGTCTCTCTGTATGTGTGTGTGCAACACAATAAAGATGCCAAGCACAACAGGGGCACGGCTGGTTGGGGCAGAGTTGGGTCACTGCCACAAGTGGCGGTGACGCTGAGACTGAGGCTGAGACTGAGGCTGAGGCGACGCTGTCGTTGATTGGCACAAGGCCAAAGACGGCACTGCATTTGCTGTATTCTCAGTCCTGCCTCTCCTTCTCCGTCTCCTCCTACATCATCATCTTCTGTTTCTATTTCAGGTCGTCTCTCTTCTCTCTATATATGTACATATCTCTAACAAGTTGGCAACTCTCAAGTGTTGTTCAGCAATGAATGCGAATGTGTATCACAGATAATGACCAAGTGCCTTCAATTAGCAATCGGACATTTTGGCATTGGGACATCTGCCCAAACTACGTGAATAGCAACATGTACTACTTATAGCTACCCTGTTTGCTAAATTGTGTGCTCGATGCTGTCGAAAATGCTATACAATTTATACTATTCATATGGTGCATAGAAGCAATGAGGATTTATCGTTATTACTGTCTGTGAGTTCTACATATTTGCTCTTGCTCGCTATTTATGTCATTTATCACTACCATTAAGATACCGAAACTTATTGTATTTAACCAGTGACTGGCAATAAACAATGAATACAAAAATCACACACTCGTTCCTCTTTCTCTATTTCGTTTCTCGTTTTTCCCATTTTATTTCTCTAATTCTACGCACTATCCTTGTATTTGTAATTGAATACTTAACAAAATGATCCTTTACTTAATTTGATCAACTCAACGAGTTATTCAATTCAACTGAACGATTTCTTTACTCGCTACTTTTGAAATCACTTTATCTTATACTTGTTTAATAATATAAGTGTATTATATTGAACTTAAAAATCTGTTTATTAACGAGTTGCCCTCTCACTACACCTAGAGCTGCAACTCGTTATACTTATTATTTTGAACCAGGGATTAAAACCCTGACCGAAACCGTAACCTTTAACCGGTAAAAACCGATTGAAATTTAAAACCGTAACTGAAACCGTAACCGAAAAAAAATATTTTCATTTGATTGAAACCTTAAAACCGAGACTCTGTAATCCGAAATAACCGTTTAGTAACCGTTTCATTTATTAGGGTTAATTTCGGTTTTTAAAAAAAAATATATGTATTATAAAAATTGAAAAAAAGTTGTATCTATGATTTTTATTTGAAAAATTGCATCTAAGAGTTATGGTGTAACTTTTAAATACAATTTTAAAAGCATGTTTTATTTTAAATTTTTACTATAAAAATTTAAAAAAAGTTAAAAATAATTTTCAACGAAAAATTTTGAACTGTTTCGATTTTTTCCGACTCATAAGTCTTGTTTGCGATCTCTGATATTTTGTTATTAGTTTTATATTTAATTTTTGACTTTCTTTTCTTTTTTTGCCTATTTAATTATTATTACACATGTATATTATAAATATAATTATATATATTTAAAGAATTTCTTTTTGTGAACAGAAACCGTACAGGTATTTCAAAACCGAAACATACAAAACCCGGTTCACCGTTACGAAACCTTTATTCAAAGATAACCGAAAACCAAAATCTTAACAGAACCGAAACCGTAACTGAAACCGATATTTGTTTCGGTTTTAATCCCTGTTTTCAACTTAAGAATCGCTTTATCTCAATCTTAACAGTTTAACGAGTAGTTCTCTCGCCACAGATTCAACTTGTACTCGTTTTTCCCAGTCGTTGAATCAACCCTACTGGCTACACTGCAAAAATTGACACGCCACTATAGCTTTTGTGCAGTGCATTGAAATGCTTTGCGTCGCTTTCGCAGACTCATTACTCGTAGCATTGGACGTGCATCAGTTAAGTAAATCACTCATCGAGTTCGTGACGGAGTCGTGTGGTTGCCAAAAAACGAAACCAAACGAAACGAACCGAGCAGAAACTGAACTGAACTCTAAGAGTTTGAGAGCTAAGAACTGCAAATCAAAGACCCAACTCAAGGAGGCGCACATGGTCAAAAGGGGGAGCGGCAACTTAAAAGCCGCAATAAATAAATCTTTTGGGGCCAGTCATGGATGCAAACCAAACACAGGCATAACTGACGCGTCTCTGGTGCTGTCAGTTCTTGTGCCAGGGGCTTTGCGGAAGCGTAAAAGAAACCATCGCCAGCGGGACGGAAAGGGAATGCGGCAGGGAAGACAGGCATTGAAAAGGGAGGGAAGAGGGTAGCGCAGGGTGACTGCATAATGACCCACAAGCATAGAAAAGAACTTTTGCTTCTTATACGATTTTTTATTTTTATACCCTTGGCGCGGGTATTAAAAACTTGTCACGATTCGTGTAACGCATTCAAGAAGGTCGAATTGTCCATATATGCCCCAATAATAACGATATTTCGAGATATTTTAAGCAAAACTTTGTAATAAATACTGAATAAAGGCGAAAATTTTTAAACTCAAACCAATTTCCAACTTTCATAACTTTCCCAAAACTAAATAGAATTTCATGGCTTGTCCTATTAAATCAATTTTATAAATCTCGTTAAAATAACATATTCAGGGGTGCTACAGAAATCGCAGAATTCGAAGTAAGGTGTTTATGAAAAATATATGAAACCTCGTCTGTTTTCCAAAAAATTAGCATAAAAAATAGCTCTTTTGAGGTAAAACAAGTTTGACCGCAAAATTCTTTTACTTACTGTGGAGTTTGTGAAAACATTTGTCACAAAGAGTTGCCAGACTAATAGCAGACAGTTGCTAGATTTGTCGAGTAACTTTCATTTTGTCGCGCTCATTTTTTTTAGCTAAACAAAATTTATTATTTTTGAATAAATTAAATTATATAATTTAAATAAAAAAAAATTAAAAACTCTTGGTAATTTAATCTGAGAAGGTGTCAACCCTTAGTAGCCCAGTTCAAAAAGGTTGGTGAAAATGCTAAAATAAAAGTTAAATCACTCGAAGTTTCTGTGGCACCTCGGAAATTTCCGTGCGAAATGCTTTCAGCGGCATTCTATTTTGCTAGCGATTTGTGTGGCACCCCTGACTGATTTAATTAACTCGATTGACAGTCAAAAAACTATCAAATTAGAGACTTGAGAATCGCTTCTGCGAAAATCGAGTTGTCGATTTTTCAATGTATTTTTACAACAAACATAAAATTGATACCCGGCATGGAATATTATTACATATTAGCATAAGCTTAATATATCAAGGAAAATGTACAAAGAATCGACAAAAATAATTTGTTTTTTTTTTTTTTTAATTTTAACCAAAGGTCGAACTAAAAAATTGCAGTGGTAAGTGTATCAAATCTTTGACGTGCTAAAGTTGAATTTTGATTCTTGTTTTTTGCACTTATTTTCTTATTTATATTATTTTTTTCTTGTATCACATGCCAAGCAAGTTGGTAATCTTTTGCCTCATCGAGAGCGAATGAAGTACGTGTGGTCTTGGCTGAGAATGAGATGAGAGGAGAGGAGAATAAGAATAAGAATGAAAAGGATGAGGTGAGGATGAGTGTCTCTGCCACTGGCGACTGTTGCGTTTCGCTGTGAAATGCATAAACAACAAGCAGAGAGAGAAGCCCATAGATTGCCGTCCGTTGGACTGACGAATCAACTTGAAATTACACGGCCAGCCAACGAAATCGAAACGAAAGGACGTGTAACGGGCAAGGCAAGGAATTGAGTAAGCAGTGTGAAGAAGACGAAGAAGGCAGAGGAAAGAAGTAAGTTCACGATTGGAGGAATCGAAGGCAAGAGGAATATCGCGTATACGTATTCGCATATGTAACCAGCACGTTCCATTCATGCCCTGAAACGTGTTAAGGAGCTGAAGGATTTTTATTTTCAATGCAAACAGCATACAATGAATATGTGTGTGTATCTCCCTCTCTCTCTATCTCTCACTGTCTTCTTCTCGTCCTCCGCTTGTGTGAAAAATTTAATCAGTATAACATTTCCAAGGCGTTTACAACCTGAATTTAGATAACAAATTATGCAATGGGCGCTACAAGCACAATTGTTGCACAAGTGTGTGTGTGTATTGGGTTCTCTTTTTCTCTCACTCTCTCTCTATCTCTTTCTAACTCTTGCTTCTTGCTTTTCGTCTCTCTTTCTGCGGCGTCTCAACACGCACGTAACGTGTGCTTGTCTCATTTGTGTAGCCTTAGGCTTTTCCTTTGCCATGTTTTTTTTTTTTTTGCAGAGGTCAGCAAATTTTCATTTTAGCTGCTGCGTTTTTACACACACGCACAGTGGGGCAAAAATTTAGTAGATCGACCAGGAAATGACAGTTATTGGCATTTGCCTTTCATTCAACAAAACATCATCAACAAAACTAAAAGAATTAAACAAAAAAAAACACTTTGGTTCAGATCGTTTGGACACCACAATTACGAGCAATGAATGAAAATGCAACGGAAAATGCCCTTTTTAAATGTTCTCTGCCACACAATAGTTGTCTGTCTGTGTGTGTGTGTGTATGTGTCTGTCTGTCTGTCTGTCTGTGTGTGTGCATTCAGTCATCCCAGTCGTCATTCAATTTGTCACTTGGTCAGTTAGCTCAACGAACGCAGCACAAAGCGCAACGCCCAAATTGTATGCAACGCTTTTTGTAACTTGCCACAGTTTGGCAAGTTGGGAGAAGGGGGACGGGAGGCCAACGACAACTGTCAGTCACGTGTCGTCATTGTGACAGGCCTCTTTCCTCTTTCTCTTTTTATACCCTGGGCGGGTATATTAAGTTTGTTATCAGTATGTAACGGGCAGAAGAAGGCGTGGCAGACCCCAAAAAGTAAAAAACATACATACAGCTGTGTTCAGAAAAATAGCAGTGGTGTTCATCTACACCTTTAATATCGAAAAATCCTATTATAGAGCCCATTATGGGACAAAAAGGAAAGGTCATTTAATTTTCGTTCAAATGATGCAAAAATTTCTTTAAACCATTAAGTACCCATTAAAATATTCGAATTTTAAAAAAGGTCTACTTTTTCAACTTCTTTCCTCGATTTTTTCCAAAAAATGTTGGGATGCAAAAAAAATCTTGAAACAATTTTAAGAGTAACTGCAAAAGAAAATTTTCAAAAATATTTTTGCTAGTATTTTTAAAAAAATTTTGAAAACTGCTAAAAAGGCACTTTTTGCATAAAAATGAGGAAAAATGGGTTAAATTGGTCATTTTTAGGATTTTCAAAATATTATAAAAAATACTAGCAAAAATATTTTTGAAAATTGTTTTTTGCAGTTACTCTTGGAATTGTTTTGAAAAGTTTTGAAAAGTGACTTTTACATAAATTCGAAATTTTCCAAGGGTACTCAATATTTAAAAAAACGTTCATTCAAACGGAATTTACACGACCTTTCCAAATATATTTTTTTTATTGTGATAACTTGACTAACATAGCAGTTAAAGCAAAAATAAGGGTGCATACTTTAAGCTGTGAGCCACTGTATATCGTACAAATTGGTTTAAATCACTAATTTAAGTACGAGTATGAAGCTGTCATAGAAACGATTAGTCGATAAGAAAGGATTGGTATGCAAATTATTGCTCTTTCTGGATATATCTTAATTAAATTTTCAGCGTTTCGCATGGGAATCAAATCTTCAACGCGCCGAATAGCATCTTCGTGCAGGGTATATTACTATAGAGTGCACTCGTTTGTTCCGCTTGTTCTTCTTTCACTCAGTGCTGCTTGGCTTATGCCGTTTGTGCCTCGTTTTGTGTTCATTGTTGTGTTACTCGGTTACTTGTTAGCACTCAAATTAACTTATATTCGCTTGAATCCTTTTGAGGCATCCTCATATCAGAGATGACAAATTTGCAGGCAAATTAAAGGAAATCTGCTGACAAATGAAGGAAGTGTTGCTTTCAATACTGTCAGAGTCAATGAATAACACTTATAATATCTGTCAAATCATATATAGTTTATAGAAACACCAATACATTGATGTTATTACATCACTAGTCTTATAAAAATATATCAATATGAATATATTACATGTTCAAGCATCAGTTTCAAGCTATTAACTCGATTTTTCAACATCACTAGCCAGTACTTAAGTAAGACCTAAGTTACAAAAAAGTATCAAAAATATGGAGCTGAATGTTATTAGATCATGTATTATTAGAACCTATTAAGATTTTAAAAAGCAGAAATGTGAACAAGAGGCAAATAGAGACGTGAAAGAGACTATCAATCATAAATATACATGATTTAAAAATTTTAGAGACTATTAGAACTAGACACACAAGACTTAGTATGTTGCTCTTCCTGTTGTATTTATATGATAAACTGAACTTTATACGTATATACCTATATTATTATTCTTTAGCAGTGTAAAATGGTTTATAGTGATGTTTCTTTAAATTTTAAGCGTAAAATAAGTATGACTATGTTAAAATGATTATATCATGGCTTAAAGATCATATTTTTTGCATTTTATAATATAATATATATTTGATATTCAGATTCATAACTTTGGTTCATTCTCGCAACCAACTCAGCACATAAAAAATAAAATCACATGCCAATTTTCTAGTTGTAATCTCAAACTTAGTGACAGTGCAAACTGAAAGCAAGGAACTACGTTCAAAGTTCTGGAGTGTAAAATAATCGCCGTTAGCAAATAGAATAGCCAAACTTTCTATATAAATATGAGTATAATAAATACGAGTATAAGTTTATACATATATGTAAATATGTATATATTTAAGCCGATTACATTACGACAATGCTGATTTCTATGCTCCGACGAGTCTTTTCTCACGCTCCCAGCTCGTATCAATTTGACAGGGAATAGCAAAAGCTAACCTCACTTTTAAGCTCAGTTGCGAAAAGTTGCGGGAGGAGGGAGGGGGGGGGGTTTAATAAACCCATCAACCATTTTGTTGGGCAACCTCTGAACCACTTTGGTCGCATCACACTTGCCAAACTTTGTCATAATCCAAAGCCAGAAAACCAATAGACCAATCGACCAATAGACCGCACCGCTGATGCCGTCAAAAAGAAAGAAAAAAAAAGGAAAAACCACATGTGAATAAAGAGAATAAAAAAAAGAGAAAGAGAAAGAGGGAGATGGATAAAGTGGAGCCACCGAATCGTGCATTTCCACATACGCACGTGTCCAATGGATTTGAGTTTTCGGCTTTGGGGCGTAAAATACATGAAATGAAATGAAACATTTTAACAATAAATGCAAATTTAGCTAAGCCGCCAACAACAACAACAACAACAATGATGATGATGATGACAACAACTAACAACCGAATCGAACGACAAAACTAGACAAACAGCTGCACACCACGCCCCCTTTTCGCCCACTTCACTGAAATCGAAAAGTTTATAAAGGCAACCAACAAAAAATGGAAAAAAAACAAAAAAAAAGCGAAACTTTTCAAAAATGAAACCCAAATAAAAGTGAACTGATAAAAAGTCAAGCGTGTGTACGACTAACGAATACTCTATAATTAATACTATTTAGTTTAATTAGTTCACTCTAAAAACCAAATGTCCCTTAAAACTGTGCAGCTCCATAAATGTCAACATAAATTGGAAACATATATATGAATATGCATATATTTTTAAAGTCTAATCTCTCAATTTTAGCTCTCTACAAAGTGGAATATACTCCAATATTCTACATTTTAGAGTACATTTTTTTTGTTAGATATTTTTTAGAGTATTTGCAAAAGGGAAACGGTGGAAAATTTTCGTTTTATTTTCACGCGCAGCTGACACACAAATCGCTCTGTGTCTGTATGTGTGTGTTTATGCATGAATGTGAGCGTGAAAAGTGAATGGCAAAATGTGTCAGCATTCGTTGCAAGTGAGGAAACAATGGAGCGGGAAGGGGGGAGGAGGAGTGATTCCGAGGTCGATTCGGTTTCACAAATTTGTTGCCCGCTTTTTTGGGGCGCGCCTGACCAATTGTATGATTTAATATGACAATGTGTGTGTGTGTGTGTGAGTGTAAATGTGTGTGCTGCATATGCATGTATGCGTGTGTGTATTTTTATATTTATATTTGCTTTGGCACACATACAATGGCCTGCCTAAGCCGTTATTCAATCACAAAACTATACACAGCCATGAACCAAAAAGAATGAAAAATATGCAAAAATAAAATAAGTTAGAAATTGCAAATTTTCACAAAGTCAAAGTTCAAATACCCTTAAAAAACAACAACAGCAACAACAGTTAGGGCAAGAAAAACAACATCAGCCATTAGTTGCGTATTTTATTGTTATATGCAGGGACTGAAAATAACTGTTATTGATCGAAATTTCAACTCAAAAAATCACATATAAGGACTTATTCGATTTTTGTTTAAAATACATCAAATTGTTTGTAAAAACAGTATCTATGCAAACAGCCAATAAACTAATATTTGAGATTAAAAAAAATAAAAGTCTCGAAAGACTTTTATTTTTGAGGAAAAAGAGTAAAATTTTCAAATAACCATTATTTTTGAATTGAAAACATATAAGTCTTTAAAGACTTATATTTTGAAATTGTTTTTAAAAGTCTTTTTCGAATTTCTTTGCTAAAACTTAAGATAAACATTCCAAATTTTCAACACATGTAAATTGGGTTATCAGGAAGATGATAATTGGATTATAAATTAAATTTTAATCTAATTTACATAAGAAAAATCAAAAGAAAAAAAATCAAATTTAATCATTATTTTTGATTTATATAATAAAAATCAACTTTAATAGTTATTGGTAATTTTAATTTTTTTAATCAAAAATAATTATTAAGTATGATTTATAAAGTAAAAGTCTTTAAGTAATTATTATATTAAAAGTAACTTTTTTTTTATAATCCTCATAACAGTTTCGGACCCTGGTTATATGTTTTAAAATTAAAAAAAAAAGCACCAAAAAATTCCCTAACATATGCTAAAATCGTCTCTTGATTTCGATTGAATAAGCGAAATTTTCAAGTAGCTTATTTAAATTTAAGTCTATTAAATATCTAATTGTCTATTCTTTGTATTTGTGTGCACACGGACGTCGAGATACTTGTCTTTACTGCCAAATTTCAAGGCTCTTGCTTTAAAAATTGCCATATAACTCGTCTTTTTTTCAATTAGTGTCTTAGCATTCAAAGTTTTGAATAAACTTGATGATTCTAGGTCTTGCCATCTCTGAGATGTGTTTTTTTATACCGACACACAGATGGACATGGCTATAGCATCGTCTCGATGCCTCTTACATAATTTGTTTGAAAAATATTGGGCAAATAATTGATTTAATCAATTATTTGTCATAATTAGACAATCCCAATAAAAATGTATTTGGAATTAGCAACAGGTAATCCATTTGGCATAGCTGAACTTTACAAAAATACTTCCACAGCACAACTTCTCGATAGTTAACAACACTGATTTAAACCAGTGCACTATGGGGCGAAATCCGAAATATCGAATATTTATTAATAACTTCTATAATAAGCTAAATTTTTGAATGCGGTTTTTTTATTCATGTTATGTACACCTTCAGAAATGTTTTTGGAAAAGTGGGCGTGTCACCACCCCCGGCCTTAATTTTTTTTATATATTTTTTTGGTATCGGTACCAAGTAAGCTCATAATTTTTGTTCCAAATAACAAGCTTTGAGCTTGTTTATTATTAGCAATAAAGAGAAAAACTAATTGTTAGACAAAGAAAGTTGTGTGGTCTAATATATGGTTGTGAGCATAAAATTAAAAAACAAAAAAATTTGGGGCTGGGATTTTGACACGCGTCTTTTTCCAAAAAATTTCTAGGGGTATACATAACACTAGAAAAAAAACCGCATCAAAATATATGAAGTAGTTTTCGAGTTAATAAATAAATACCTCAAAAACTGGTCAAATACTTCATACGACAAGCGAGCAAATCAGCATGGAAAAATTGTGAGGTTACGTCCTAAAAAATTTATTTGCGCGGATTATCGCAAATTGTTCAAATTGAGACATATTGCCTTTAAATAACATTGAATGGATCTACGACATACAGTTGGACTTACATTAAGCCTCGTTAAGCATCATTGCTAAATTCCTTCGCAAAGTTGATATTTCTTTCCAAGAAATTATCTTTCAAAGCATTATCTAATATAACAAAATATAAACAGAACACGTGCAAATACAGAATACTAGTAAAACCAACACATAGTACAAACCCGTATAATTGGTATCCATTTTAAATATTGTAAAAAAAATGATTAGCCTTTGTGCAATACCAATTTGAAAATAGGCTGCAAAAATGTTGCACTGTTAACGAACGTGCTTTTCGGAAGCAACAGCTGACTTAAACAGCTGTCAGGGTTAACATTTTTCTGTTATTTAACATTTTTGATACAGAACTTTACAGTTTGAAGTTTTCTTAAGATGTAAATACCAAAACAGTAGTAAAATTAATACCTTGATAAAACGACTAAATAGTCGATTTTTCGGATTTCGCCCCATAGTGCAGTGGTGGGCACGCATGGGCTCCGGGAGCTAGCAACTGCTCCCGATTTCAGATTTCGTGCCCACCGCTGTTTTAAACTATTGAAAATAACTCGATCGCTCGTTCGCACTCAAATTCACTCACACTCACACATTCATTTGAAGCTTTGAAAAATTTATGGTTTTGTTCAAGATTAAATGTACAAATTTAAAACTTACAATTGTTCCTTGCAGTGATAGTACGATCGATAGCTTTAGGGCCTATTTCGTGACAATTCTGACAAAGCGTTTGCTATAGCTGAAGCATCTTACAGCTCTGAAAGTAAAGTATGCATAAAAAAAACGACTTGAAATTATTATAAAGTAAACGAAATAACGATAAACCAACACAAAAAAAGCAAACACCCACAAATCTAATACTCACACACACGTGCACATATACATATACATACACATAGAAATGGATACGGTTCAGTTGGGTTATAGATGACTGCATATAAACTGAAAATCGAAAACCATATTTCAATTTGCGGCATTTAGCACACAAACAACACACACACACATCTATCACTATGTGTGTGGCACACACACACACACACACACACACATACAGTGAGGACACGCGTGATGGAATTGATACGCTTTTGCCGTAACGAGTAGCATTTGTTTCTGTCCATATTCTTTATATTTATTTTTTGTTGATCATTTCTATATACCCTGTAAAACTGATAATACTGGGTAGCTGGCACTTTCTAACAAATTCTCAGAATTTCAGGTTGATTGGAAAGAGGGAGAAAGGTAATGAGAGAGGGTAACGGGCGTTGCCAATGAGGCTTAGATGGGCGTGGCACGCGGAAACGCAGATTTGTTTCAACAGCAGCAGCAGCAACAGTTCAGTCAGCTGGTCAAAACCAACTAATCGCTACATTGCACCAAATAAATTACTGTCTCTCTTTCTCTCACTCCCATTATGCGCGTGTGAGGTTATATGCGAGGGTGGGCAGATAAGTAATGACAAACAAAACTTCTTTGATTTAAAATAAATATATTTCACAGCATCATTTTCCTGATCGAGCGGTTCTCCAACTTCTTCAAACTTTTCAAAGAGTTACATTTCTCAAAATTCTCAAAACTCGCATTTTCAAAGAAATGAATTTAATACTGTAACCCAGATAAATGGGAATCATTGAATCATTTTTTATTTTTCAGTACACGAATTAATGCTTTACAGCAGGGATGCCCATCGCCTATGCACACAGCACACATTTGTTTTTGTAATGCCCATAGGATATGGGAAGCATGTCAGAATACACATTGGTAAGCTTCTTGCGCACATTGCAAATTACACAAACAAATTTTGCCCATTCCGCTTTCCGTCAACTTTCGTTGCGGCAAAACAAGAACAAATTTTGCATTGTCCGCTTTCCGTCAACTTTCGTTGCTGGCAATATAAAAACAATTGCATTGCGTCGTTTTGCTTTTGCTAATCCGAATGTATTTTGTTGTTTTCTTATCGTTTGGTGTACACTGAAAGAGAAAAGCTTCACTTCGTTGTGAAACGTGTGATGCGTGTGTTTTTTTTGAAGAAAAATGTTCCTCTTTTTTTTTCGGTGTACACATTGAAATAAAAAAAATTGGTATTACATGTGTGCGTGCGATTTCATTTATTTGTATTGGTGCGTGCACATCCATAAGGCAGTTTTGGGCACCCCTGCTTTACAGCAACGGTGGCACGATATTTGAATTCTAGAGCACTACAACAACATAAACAACAACAACCCTATTAGAGTCTACTTAAGTTGGGAGCAGCCGCTGCTCCCGGAGCCACTGCGTGCCCACCGCTGCTTTAAAAGTTATAAATAAAAATACTGTAGAGATACAGCGTATATTTAGTATTAGGTATAGTACTGAATTAACATGTCATTTATTTGTTGTTGAACTGCCCACCTCTGAATTGCACTATGCAACAAAATTATAGTTTTTTGCCAATTATTTCAGTTACTTATCAGCCCACCCTTGTGGGTGTATGTGTGTATTGGTATGGCCTTTGTTGCCTGCCTCGTCTGACTGATGTTCAAACATGATTTTACACCTCGTTCGCAGCCAACGTTCAACATTATGTGGTATTTGCGTGGCCTTCTCTGTGTGTGTGTGTGTGAAAGTGTGTGCGTGTGCAACGGCGGCAGCTTTAGATACAAGCTGTAGAAAGCAGCTGCGTGGCGCCCCAAGCTACATACATCATTCAACAATGAGCGTGATTCGTAGTTTGTGTGTGTGTGTGTGTGTGTGAGCCGGATGTCATTTGTACATATAAACTTATATGGTGGGATTTTCGACTGACTTGGCCAACGTTATCCCAGCTCTCTCACTCTTTCTCACGCTCTCTCTTCATCTCTCTCGTTGTACGTGTGCAATGGTAGCCAAGTGGAAAAGTGAAATAAGCGCAGCTTTCATGTCAGAACGTAGCCAGTCAATTTGGGCAACGGATAATGGATAATGGGTTATGGGCCTGGTTAGCGCCCCAAAAGTATGCTACACTACACAGCATACTATATGTGTAAAGAAAGAGACCATCAGAGAAGAGAGGAGAATGGCCAGTGCTAATCCGAATGCACAATATGCGAGAGTACAGAGAAAACATTCTGAACGGGCGCCAAAAACTATGCAATACAATGTGCAAAGACAAGGGTAAACAGAAGAAAAAGAGAGAAAGAGAGGGACAGAAAAAGAAGAAGAAGAACGAGAACAAATTGAATATGCGATACTGAGTGCCTTCGTTTGCCTTCGTTAAACTCTTCAGCTATTTAGCTTATGTTTTCAATCTTCCCATGCAGCAATATCAATTTATCAAGTTCACATATTTCTCTTTTATAGTCCATTTACATTCCTTTCTTTTCTCTTTGGTTTTCTCTGCCTCTGCCTAACAGTTCATTCTCCTCAATTTCACAATAATTCATGCAGTTTGTCACTTAATCTTAAATGTTGCAAATACCTATATATTTCTTTCCTTCTATTTCCCACTTATCTGAAGAGGAAAATTTGAGAAACACAAAATAATATCTGAAAACATACTTTAGGTATGCCTACACCATATGATTGAATTCAACCGAAATCATCTTCATTCTTTTGTAAGAAAATTAAGAAGAAAATTTAATTATTCTCGAATCCCAAAAGTTCTATTAATCTCATTAAAATTTCATTCATTCTTAAATTGGAAATATACTTCTACAGAAGAAGAAAATTAAGTAAAAAATCTAATTATTCTCAAATTCCAAATAATAATAATAATCGTATTAAATTTACATAAAATACTAAATTTACAAACCAACTTGTACAAGTGTATTCCAGAAAATAATAGATTTTAAAGAGACTTGCTTTTAAATAGAACTATTCACTATTGGACCAACAATTATATAATTCACAAATCCATAAGAAATTAATTTTATTAATTTTAATTCAATTAGAAAAATATTTAAAATTGATTCAATAAATTTTACAATTGCTGAAATGTCTTCCAATAACATCTATAGCATACTTTTAAGAGCAACGTGGTTTCCTGAAATGCATTGAATTGCAACTTGGGAACACACATAGATTTGAGTCAGTTCTCCAGTTTCTTTCTTATTCTGCTTCCATACTCATTTTGTATTCACTTGACTGGCATTTTATTAACCCACTTTTTTAAGTATTCATTTCGCTTGCTTTTGCCTCATTCATTTAATTCATTTGTTGTTTGGTCTATCTCTGGTGCAATATTATCTCATTGTCTATTCATGAAGTGTTCATTAATTTCTTTTTTCCTACTTTCTGACGACTTACTGGTTGCATTTCAGCTAAGTTTCTTAACTCGAAGTATATTAGACGGCAAATGTCTGATATTTCTATCTTCTTTTCTCAGTTGAACCTTTTCATTACACAAGACCAGCTATTGGTCTTTTCATTTCTTTGAATTTCATTCCATTTCTGGTGTAATATCATCGCATTGTCTATGCAGCAACCTATTCATTAACCTTATTTTCTCTGCTATTGTTTTTCTTTACTCTCGTACAATTCCCAATCCCCCAAGCACCGAATCCCAAAATCCTTAATCCCAATCCACAATCCCAATGCCATTACCTATAATGGGTACTACCTGACATTTTGCCTTTACTCAGTTATCGCATCGTCGCACACTCTGCCAACTTCCAATCCACTTGCCTCCCAGTCTGACCTCTCTTTCTGTCTCATTTTCTCTCATTTTCTATCTCTCTCTGTTTTGTTGAAACCCCAATGTATTGAGCTCAATTATGAGCGGCCTTTAATCATATTAATGTGCCCGCGCTACTCGACAATCTTTCTTGCCTCCACTTTCCCCCTTTCCCGCTTTTCCCCATTTTTCCACTTTTCCTCCCGTGTTGTCCACGCCTTTTAACCATGTGCTTTGCGAAGCGTCTCCTTTTCCTTGTTTGATACGCCAGCTTTTTTTGCCAGTTCAGTTTTATTTTGTAAGCCATTTCAGTGGGTTACCCTTGACCTTCAATTGCTCAAAACTGGGATTTGGTCTAGGTGACCTTTTTGAATGACTCTCGCAGGAATTGTGGCAACAAAAACGCTTATCGCTTTTCTATTACATCCCTCCACCTTTCCGCTCTAGACAGACAGAGACTAAGCACACCTTGAGTTCTTCTTTTCACTGTACTTCTCAACTTCTCTCTTTCTGTCTATCTATATCTCTGTCTCTCTCTCTCTGTCTCTCTCTCTCTGTCTCTCTCTCTCTCTCTCTGTCTCCCTTTCAAGATTCAGCCCGCTTATCTGTGTCATTGTTTCAATTGTTCAGCTGGTAACTTCTGCAATTTCCAGCCTGGCCACAAACAATTCCGACTGTCAGAACTCCTGACCAGCATTGAAATCTTTAGCTTCCCTCTACTTAAGCTTGTACTTCTTATTCTTATTGTTCTTGTTGTTGTTGTTGTTCTTGTTGTTGTTGTCATGATACTTAAGTAATTCATTTGTGCTTAAGATACAAAATGATTTTGTTAAATTCACGTTCACAGAACTAAGTAAATAAGCATCTCCAAAAGTTCATCCACTTTCGAATTTGTTGGATTCCAAAAGCCGCAAAATGTAAAGTGCGCATAATTTTAAGAGGGAACGAAGCCTCTCAATCTACTTACATATATATATATTTAAATATATGTATATGTATATATTTTTGCTGGGTATCTGCTGTGCCTAATTGCCTGTAGGTAACGGGAGGGTTGAGGGGCAGGGTACGGGTTATTGAGCTGCCTTAAACGAGACGTGTCTTTTAAGTGAGCCGAGGAGTGAAGATGGCAGGACAAAGAACAGGTAGTAACTGACACCGGGACAAATAAGTAAATATAATTTACAATTTCAAGCTGCAGCTGAAGCTTTTAAGTCCAAAGTTTTCCAACGAACAAATTCGCGTCAACACAATGCGAAGGCGAATTACAAAGACTTTCTAATGAGCCAACTTGAAAAGCGAATGACCACAGCAGGAAAGAGAAGCATAAAGAGACGGTGAGAGAGGAGAGAGAGGGGAAAGAGGGACGATTGACATTCAGACAGACAGACACTCAGTTCAGTTGGTTGACAAAAAGTTTCTTTTTATTAACGGTCAGCCACGCCCACTAGCCTAACTTAAAAGGCTGAGAAAATGAGAAATGAGAAAAGGATCTTGGCCAGTCTGAAAGTTATGTGCGAGTTATTGGAGCGATAAATACATTAATTAAAGTCAACTTGCTCATAAATAAATGAAATGTGCTGAAAAGTGAAGAAACAAAAACAACAACAGCAACAACAAACAACTAGCAACCAACAACAACAACAAAAACAACGAACTGAAGTGAAAAGTAGTAAAAAGTCGAGTAAATGAAGGCAACTCATTAATGAGGCGAACAGTGCGACCAGAGCCTCCATCCCCTTACCCTTCCCCATTAAAACCCCCCTCGGAAAGCAGATGCTAACGGTTAAGAGGTAAAACGGTTAAGGAAAACGGCCAGAGCAACGGTAACTGCCTGAACCAGCTGAGCATTGAGAAGGGACATGCGGTGTTGTACTAAGGCAAAAGTTGAAAACGTTGCAATTGAACAGCAACCATGTGTGTGTGTGTGTGTGTGTGTGTGTATATATGTATGAGTGTATGTGTGTGTGTGTGATGCTTGACTGAAATTTAAGTGTGGTCAAATTGAGGTTAGCCTTAATGAATGGGGGCGTAATTGGTTGGGAGGCGGGTGCAAGTCCGTTTTCAAGAAACTTCAACCAAAGCTGACTAAAGTCAGAATGTCAGTATAAATGCTAAAAAAAAAAAAGTGAGAACAAAAGAAAGAGCGAGAGAAAGTGAGAATTTACGGGGGACAGAAAGAGAGACATTAGAAGAGTGAGAGAGCGAGAGAGAGAACGAGAAATATATAGTGAGGGGGAAGTAAGTGAAAGCTAAGCATGTAGAAATAAAGTATGTGTAAATAATCAAAGAGAGAGAAAGACATAGAGATGGAGAAAAAGATAAAGAAATGGAGATAGAGAAATAATAATATATATCGAGAAAAAAAAAAGTTGCTTATGCCTAAGATTAAATTTCGAAGAGAATTGTAAACCGACGTGTGTGTCGGTAACGATGTATATAAGTATAAAACAAACCTCAATTGAGTGATTGGTTGAGATATCTTCATGATCATGACATTTTTCATACTAAAGGTGAGTTTTCGCCACTTCTATATCCATACCAAGATTCATCAAGATAATTCAAAAACTAAAAAAGTCAAGCAAACCTGACAAATTGAATTCAACTTAACGTCCTGATCAAGAATATATTTACTATGACAAAATTATATTATTCTCAGCATGCGATTAAAAAGTAAAGACAGTTGAGTTGTTACGAGTATATGAAAAAGTTGTTAAATTTTATAAATAAGGATTTTAAAAGAAGTAAGTTTTAGTTAACTTGAGGAGCATTGCTCAGTATGCAGCTGTTTCAAGAGATGCCCATCTCTATCATCAGTACCGTTGTGCTGACTTGACCAGCGATCCAAGCCAAATGTCATCTTCAAGACGCCAGAACCAGTTGTCAATTATAGGTCTCAAAAGTGAAAAAATAGCTGTGAAGCGGATCTAGCCCTTTGTTTGTTGTTGTTGCCGTCGTTATTGTGCAAATGCCATCGGCATTTTTATTGCAATGACATTTTTTTTTAACAAATTGTATACCGAGCCATGCTTCTTGCGTTCTGCAAGTGTTTTGTGTGTTGTTATTTGTTGGTGTCTTATAGACATTGCTAAACCTCAAGTTAACTAAAACTTACTTCTACAAATTAGAAAAGTCATCAAAAAACAAACATTTTAATAAGGATTTTAATTATTATTATAAATATTACAAAACCCTAATAGCAAGTCTGAATGAGAATGCAATTTTTAATAGTATTCAATTCTTTAATTCTTTGAACACTTTCGTAATTCTGTTCTCCTTTTAATCCAACTTACTGTTCAACAATTCAGGGGAAATCTCAGATGTCAATCTGTTAACTTTCTCTCAGTTGCCTGCAGTTTCCGGAAATTCTGTTTTATGGTTGCTATTCACGCTATATCCTTCGATATACTTCATGCATTTGACTGGATTCGTTATTATGAGGCAAAGTTTCATTGTTCGGAAGAGCTCAGTGCGTGAAGTTGTGCAATTGAAATTATAGTTTTCTTGGTAATGAAAAATTGCGCACGCAATTTATAATCTTTGGTGGGATGGGGTGGAAAAATAATTGAAAAATAGAAAGAGATAGCGAGAAAGAGAAGGAGAGAGACAGGCAGTGATATGGAGAGAATTGCAATAAATGTAACAAGTTGACGTCAACTATGTGCTTAACATCAATTAAAGACCCACTTACCTAATACAACCACTTAACCTATAACTAGCGGTGACGTCGAGGCATCACTTATGGCGCCATCACAAAAAAAAAAAAAAAAAAAAAAAAAATTAAGCGAAAAACTTGTCGAAGCCCGAGGTGAAAGCGAAAGTTTTGCACGAAAACGTGTAAAAGTCATAAAAGTAGAAGCTGTTGTCTGGACAGATGGGACCTGCGATGCGAGGGCAAGAGGTAGAGGAAGAGAGAGAGGGTAAGGAGAATAAGGTGAAGTTGCTTCTTCGGCTTACTCGCTTCATAATTATGAGAGCTTGAGGCAGTCTTCTATCTTGATGCTACTTGTTGTTGTTGTTGTTGTTGATGTTGCTGTTGATGCCAAGACGTCGCCTGGTAATGGCGACGACGACAGCTAAACAAAAGCGCTGAGAGATATCTCCAAGTTGTTCCCCCTCCGGCTTTCCACTTGCAATGGATATTATAAGCATACCGAATTGGGGTTAGGAGTAAAGCGTATGCCTTAACCCGTCAGTATCTCCCCCCCCCCCCTCTCTCTCTCTCTCTCTCTCGTTTTGTATCACCTCCTTTGGCATCAACGTCGACTTCATCTCACCCACGTACGCAATGCCGCCACGCAAATGTAATTAAACCATACATCAACGTGAAATATGTCGACGACGACGAGCCCAGTTAGTCCCTCTCTCTCTCTCTATATATATACATATATATATACAATCTATGTGTGTGTATTTAGGTGTACACGAGTATGCTTTTGAAATGCTTTTCAACTGTTGTACAGAGCTAGCACAGCGCAGTCATCAGACTTGTTACGGTTACTAAATAGAAATGAATGAATTCTGTCCATTCAGACAGCTGTCCAACCTGCCGAGAATATGTACAATAGTTCAAGCAAGGTGAAAGTTGCTCTGCACATCAATCTTGGCCACATTTATACTTCCGGCACTTGCCTCTTTTCGTTTACAAGGTTTATTTATCTACGTCTATATGCAAAACATTCTTTTGGGCTTACCATTTAATTATTTGTGCATTATTTGTTTAAGCAGATTAATAATAAAATAAACACAAGTGACATAAATATACTTTAACTATCGCAAGAGTTTTCTTTGACAAGTCTCATTTCTTATAGTCGACAATCTTAATTTTAATTGTCTGCTGCTCTCGGAGCCACTGCGTGCCCACCACTGTTTTAAACCGTTGCACCTACTGAAAACAGTGTCCATCAATTCATTGATCCTTACCTCATTTTTGCTTTCTAACAATCTTCAATTTTCTGTGTATCAAATATACTAAAGTAAGTTTCTGCAAGGAGTTCTGTACAATAATCTTGACAACATTTTTGCATCTTACACTTTCCTATCTTTTGAGGCAGAAATAACAACAAAAATTACTAAAAGAGCCACAAAGTGTTACATTATAATGAACTCAAAAGATTATTAAAGTTAAAATGTGGGTAACTTTTTAATTTTCAATAAAGTGATAAAAAGTGGCAGCTTCGTAGCCTAGTTTTGAGATATATAGTATAGTGAACTCGTCTGTAGTTTAAACTCTAGTAAAATTCTTGCTGAAATACCACGCATGCCATGTTTCATCAGGTATTTCTGCAGGGTATGTGAGCTTCGTTGCGGCATTGTTAGAGCCTGGGTATGAGACTTTTGGTGGTAACGATTGACGTCGCGACGTCGACGCTACAGGATGAGGTAATATAAATACACGTAAATATAAAGCAGAATTGTAATTATGTGCTTAAGGTGAGCGATGCTTTAGCTACACCCAAACAGACTCTACTCGCTGACAGGTGAAGTGACGCAAGGCGTAAGTCTACCTATATCAGCATAAATATATGTACATATATACAGTAGACGTATAAGAGCCATATAAGCAGGCAGATGGGATCGGTTTGGGCGTCTCAGCTGAAGACAAGTTGCCACTAATTTAATTTCGACGCCGACTTTCGACGCGTTGAAAGAAGTGAAGACGATAAAAGGTAAGGAATAAATTTTAACACTCAGCCAGGTTAAATGTGAACTTGAGAGAAGAGGAGACACATTTGATTGGGACAACAAGAATATGCTTTTTAAAGCGTAAATTGAATCCATCACGGTCTGTGTTGCAACTCTTGATGTCGACTTGATTCTATCAATCTATTTAACTGAACTGAACTGAACGCTCGCTTCAACAGGCAGTCAACCAAGTTACCTGGTTTATGTATATTGGCAGTTTACTGCAAAAAATAATGAGCTACTTAAAAGAAATATGTATGCGTGTGTGTCTTACTACTTGCCATAATACCCACTGTTCCTTTGCTCCTTTGGTGCTATGGCTCTCTGCCTAACACGCCCTCATGCTCACAGCGTTGAAATGCAACCGACGAGATGTAGCGAGTGGTAGGAAAAAATGCATCACGTTCAAATGGCAACGAATCTGGGTGGAAGTCGAGAGTGAGGTATAGGTAGGGTAGGGGAAGGGTTGAGTTAGGGCTGAGCGGTATGAGAAGAAGCGTAGGGTTGAGGATGGCTGGGAGAGGGGCAGAAGTTGGGCTAGAGGTAAAATAGAGGAAGGATAGAGTGTTATTACAGGAAGAGTAGATGAAGGGTAGGAGTCGAAGGAGAAGACTAGGGGAAACACAGAGTTAGGGTAAACCGATTTTAAAAGAAGAGAAGGTAGAGAGCAGAGGGTGGCTAAACGGAGAAGGTTTGCAAGTAGGGTTAGAGGCATTGTAGATGTGGGATACAGTTAGAGAAGGGGCAAAGGCAGTGAAAAGCTACTTTATGGGGTACAGCTGTAGCTGTAGCTGTAGCTGGAGAGGGTGTTGATTGGGCGTGTGCTGCGTCTCGAAGCGCGGCTAATGCGCATTTACCTACGACCCTGATGGGGCACCGTCTCAAGACTATAAATTTCCGGCAGCATGCAAGAGGAGGGACTGACGGAGGCGGAGAAGGACAGGAAGCTGGGAGGGGCCTAATGATGGTTTGCTGCATCGAACATTGAGGCGGCAAGCGGTCTTAAGACAAACTAAAGGAAGACATGAAAATTTTCGATATCCGTGCCTAACGACTGCCGGGACTGTTAGTATGTCGGCAGTGATTGGTAGGGGGCAACTAGGATGACGGTCGAGGCGGGCGGGCGGCACAGAGGCGCAGGTTAGGCGGCAATGAGATTTTAAGAGCTTCCACTTCCGTCTAAGCAGAAATTTGTTATCGCACTGACAGCCTGGCGCAAAATCTATATATTTTACGAATAAGTAGTGGCGCCATCTAGTGATGGTGGGTAGGTAGGTAGGTAGGCAGCTATCCTCCTATCTTTACTTCCCACTACACCTCCTCCCTGTAGAGACCGATTTGCTGCTTGTCTTGCATTTAATGTCACACGCTTCATTATTTCTAATTGGCAAATTTTCAATCAGCGACGCGGCCGGAATGACACTGCCTGAGATTCGATAGGGGGGGAGAGGGGGCAGGATGTTTAGGGAATGCGTTGCGCGTAAATTTGGCCTGTGCTGTGACTTAACAACTTCAGAATTCAATTATGCGACACAGAGTGAAATCAACATTATTGATAAGCCGCAAGGACAGCGGCAAAAACAGAAAAAAAAACTAAAAGAGAGAGAAAGAAGAGAGAAAAAAACAAGTAAGAAGCCAAATGATGATGATGGTGGCCAGCAGGAGGTAAGAAGTATGCAGAAAACCAGGGCTGGGGAGTGTTACAAGAGCCATGGGCAGCCCTGTCATCAGCAGAGAAATGCTGTGGAAATCCACCGAGTTCGTCGGTGACCAATCAGTGCCTCCGGCAACGCTTTCCCAACTAAGTCAGCTTCCAACTAACCAACAAAACTTTTTGCCCAGGGACGCAGAGACGCTGCGAGGGAGGGGCAACAAAAGAAAACGTAACGCGCAAATTATCGTAATTATAAATTAAGTCGACGTTGGTCAGAGGAGAGAGAGGAGAGAGAGCAGAGAGTGAAAAGAGGCAACAGCCGAAGACTGCGAACTGGGCAACTTGCTAAGGAGAAAGCAGCTCAATGGGATTTGGGGGTTAGGGGCTTGGGGGCTTGGGGGAAGGCGGGACTGAATAGGTCTCTGTCTGTGCGTTGAATTGTTGGCAAATGTAATGAAAAATACTTTTTGTAATGCGCTAAACAGTAGCCACAGAGTTTGGGGAATCTACTCGTCTTGCTGACTGGCATTCGAAAATAGATTTTCACTATATATACATTAGGGTGTCCCTTATTTGGTCAAAGTCAATATTTTTAAACGCATACGGGCTAGTTCTGTTCATTAGGTCCTAAAGCACTCAGAAATAAATTTTTACCTCAATCGGAGTATGATAACCCGTGCCGACTTGGATCGGAAAATTTAAAGATTATATGGGACAAAAAAAATTTTTTTTTTATTTTTTTAATTTTTTATTTTTTTATTTTGTTTATCAGGTCCTAAAGAACTCGAAAACCAAGTTTTCACCTTAATCGGAGTACGATAACCCATTCAAATTTGCATCGAAACATGAAAAAACTGTATTTTAACACTGATTATACATTTTTCGATGTTTTTTTATGTTTCGATGCAAATTTGAATGGGTTATCGTACTCCGATTAAGGTGAAAACTTGGTTTTGAGTTCTTTAGGACCTAATAAACAAAATAAAAAAATAAAAAAAAATAAAAAAATTTTGTTGTCCCATATAATCTTTAAATTTTTCGATCCAAGTCGGCACGGGTTATCATACTCCGATTGAGGTAAAAATTTATTTATGAGTGCTTTAGGACCTAATGAACAGAACTAGCCCGTATGCGTTTTAAAATATTGACTTTGACCAAATAAGGGACACCCTAATGTATAGATATGTATTTTAGTGGGCGGCATGAGAAATGTTCTGCTTGCTTCCTGGGTTTATTTGTTCGCCAGCGATTGGGCCCGACGGTACGAACTTCGGGGCTTACTCTCTAGCCCTGTAAAGTGGAAAAGTTTTGCCTTACTTTGTGCGTGCACAGCGAAAGGAATTTCTTTTAAAAAACAAGGCAAAAAATGTATGTGACAGCTGGAGCTGAAGCTGAAGCTAAAGCTAGAGCTGAGGAACAACAGGCAAACTAAAAAACAGTCGAGACATTTAAGGCATCTTCACTGTAGCTCAAAATGAAGCTATTTTGGTGGAGAGCCGGATAATGAGTTTATTTTTTGGCTGGTTGCATGAAGCCTTATGATGCGCATACAATGTTTCAGTTAGCACATTATTTGTTGCCTATTTCTCTTTTTGTTGGAGTCGTGGAGAGTGTGGAAGTTTATGGTGGTAAGTTGCGAGAAGGAGTCGCTGCCTAATTGCCGAGAGGCATTTCGCATAAAGTTATGCGAGAAAAAGTGTTGCCTACTTGGCGGCGTATTTTAAACAACATAAAACTAAGCGTTAATTGAGCGCCAAAGTAAACTTTTTGCCAAAATGCCCTAGGCAGTTACATTAAACAGATATGATGCCCCTATAACCATCCTTCCTCTTCCTCTCTGTGTCGTTTTTTCGGTTAAAAAAAAAGGAGGAGAGCACAAAGAAAATAAATTAGATGACAATGGGCTACCGAAAACAATTGAAACAGCCGTTGGCGTTAACTGTGGCGGGCAATAGAGGATTGGAGGGGGAAACTGAGGGAAGTTGGGGTTGTGCCACTAACCAAATTTACAACTTGTGTGCCCATCGACGACGACGACGACGACGACGACGACGACGATGGCGACAACGATGACGACGACAAAATGGCAGCCATTAAAAATGCTGCCGTCGTCAGCGTAAAACTAAAATGGAATTTCAAAATGAAACGAATAAGTTCAATGCACCAAATGGTAGGCACAACGAACCCGATATGCTCTTAATTGTTCACATTAAATCTATTCAAACGCATTAACTGCAAGTTCATTAAACCTGTTTACAAGAACTTCAAGAAATTTTCTTTGATTTTCTTCTTTTTTTCTCTCAAATTGCCATTAAATTGATAATAAAACGATTTGATCCCATTAGGAAATAATTTACCATAATAATAATAATAATTTTTCAAAAATATTTTTGCTAGTATTTTTTAAATTTTTTTAAAATCCTAAAAATTACGATTTTAACCCCTTTTTTCTACTTTTCACACAAAAAGTGGCTTTTTTGCAGTTTTCAAAAAATTATAAAAAATACTAGGAAAAATATTTTTGGAAAAAAAATTTTTCCAGTCGCTCTTAGAATTGTTAAAAGAATTTTTCTGCATCAAAAAATCGAGGAAAAAAGTTGAAAAATTTAATTTTTTTTTTAAATTCAAAATTTTTGATGGGTACTTAATGAATTAAATAAATTTTTGCATCATTAGAACGGGATTTAATTGAAATAAAGATTAATATAAGAAAACCGCATCAAAACATCTTTATAAAACGCAAATTTGACAAATTTATGCTGTATGAAGACATTAGTGGTTGACTGTATACAAGTTTCATCTTTTTTCCATTGGCTTTAAACTTTTATTATATTTTCGAAACAGAAACGGATTGAAGTTTAATACAGACACTTTTTCAGTTTATAAAGCTAAAATAAATATGTAAATGGGGAAAAAAATCAAGGTGTATAGGCTCTAAGTAGGATAGGAAGGCATGACAGAGAACTTTTTACGTCAAGTTCCATCAAAACATTCTAAAGAAATGATATTTTATTTGGAATCTGTTTTTTATTGTTTAAAAATCTTTTTAAATGTTGAACAGTTTAAAATATTTAAAACATATTTACAAAAGTTATTTGGTAATAAAGAATTTTCAAAAACAAATCAATAAGCACTAGTGATGTAAATTTGAGTGGAAACATCGATGTCGATGCTCATCGATGTTTTCAAAATTTAACATCGATGTTAGTTGATACATCGGGTCGAAACATCGATGCATCGATGTATGTCTAATGTTTGAAAGCCATACTATTTTTAGAAGAAAACTAGAATTTCTTAGATTAATGAAGCTCATTTTCTCTTAAAAACGTATGCTTTCATAACAGTTTTAAAGTTTTAAACAGTTTTTATCTTAAAAGTATAAGCACAAACTACAAGAGGTCTTTTTGATGAGAACTTTGAAAAGACATATGTAAGCCTTCTTGTAGCTATAGTATCTCTGACCAATTTACCCACTTAGGCATAGCAAACACTGCCCAAATTACTACAAACTCATTGTCAGAGCGGCGAAAATGGAGTGTTGAAAGTGCGGCAGCGGATGTTTTGCAAAACATCGATGCATCGCCGTGCAACATCGATAAATCGGCATCAACAAAAACATCGGAAAACATCGAGAAACATCGCTAAAGAAACATCGATGCTCGATGCATCGATGTTTTTTTACATCACTAATAAGCACGTCTAGACATTTATTTGCCAACAGTTCCGAATTGGAACTAGCTCAAAAGAAACGATGGGAAGGACAAAGACAAAGGCAAAGCCAGCGACAAAGTGAATTTGACCCGAAAAGTAGAAGAGCCATGTCTCAAATTGCGCCCCCGGTCAGACAGTTGAATGTGATCTGATGTATTACCCATTGAAAGCGAGCGACAGCGTTGAGGCTAAAAGGACTCCACGTCACTCCCGCCCTTTGCCACAGTCGGGCAGTGGGATAATGTGGGGGATGTGGCGGATTTGGAGTGCCATGTCCGATGTCTACGGCTGTGCATAAGTAGCTCGGAAATTAAAGCTAAAAAATTGTCATGGCGAATGCGCAAATGAGCAAGCGGGAAAGCTTAGTGAAAGTTGCCACCCACATAAGGATAAAGATAAAGCTAGAGAGCTGATGAAAGAAGGGAGTGGGAAGGGAGTGGAAATGGGCGTGGGATTGAGAGTGCTGCTTCCTCTCAATTGAGCGGCGTGAAAACAGAAATTACATTTAATGGTTATAAATTGAAAGTGAGTAAATGAAATGCGTAAATATTGACTTATTGAATGGGAGTTTTGTCTGACGCCAACGCAGTGTTTGTTGAGGGTCACTTCAAATTACATTATTGCCAAGAACCGCACAATGGTTGCAAACATACATACACACGCATACACACACACACACACACACACAACACTCTGTGGGATTTGACAGCGCTAATTTGTTGATTTGCTGAATTTGATTTTCGCTTTTCTCCATTTCTTTTTTATTGATATTGCCTTCGCTAATGTTGTTGTGTATGTTGTCTCTCTATTATTATAATTATCGTTGTTGTTGTTGTCATTAGCATGTCAGCTCTCTCTCTCTTTCTCTCTCTCTTCTGCGCTGGGCAGCATTAAGCGGCAGGCAAAGTTTGCGGTCTAATGAGCTTATACTCTAATAGCAGCCAAATTCAAATGCAGTCGCAGAGTCAGGCACGGTCTGTTGGTGGAGAGGGGGGAATGGGGGGAAGCGGGGTGGGACGGCCTGGTTTTAGCGGTGGTATCTAAAAATAAAACGAGCACCCGGAAGTAATTATGATTGTTTTCGACATGATTTTTGGCATTCTAATTGAATTCTCTCCAGCAGGACAACGCAGGACTATCTCTTCTATATTCTTCTTCTCTTTTTCCTCTTCTCTCGTTTCGCTTTTGGCCAAAATCAGCTCTTTATTTAATGAGCGTGGCACACTTTAAGGGAGTTAGCCAAGTTTATGTTGGCCTTGCGGCAGTTTCAAGCTGAATAAACTTTAACTTAACTTTAAAATTGATAAATAAAATTTGTAAATTTGTGTAAAATAATTTAAAAGTAAATACAAGTTGTTAAACTGTAAGGAGTCGCATGAAGCCGACTGTAAGCCGTTATAGTAATAGGCCAAACAACCGCAAATGAAACCCTTCTTAAATGACACCCAAAAACCGAAGTTACAAAAATAAAAAAATAAAAAAACTGGCGATATGTCTGTTCAAATCCACATAAAAATCAAACAATTACGTCAACTGCAACAACAACAACAAAGCCGAAGCCAAACAAATCGCAGCTACATGCGAAAGAGATGGACTACGAAATACCCTGTAAGTAATTGTTACTTGCTTTAAACATATATCTACACTCGTTTTTATGCATTTTTATGCAGACTGAGAAATGCATAACTAGAAACATGTTGCTGCCTTCTACTCTCTGCTTTGATTTATGGAAAATAGTTTCTGGAATAAATTTTGTGTTTATTATGCGATCGTTATGAAGTTTACAGCTTGCATAAAATGAAGTTAAGCTGTATGTATAACGAGATTGCGCTTGTAAATTGTTAAAGCAAGGGAAGTACAGAGACTTGTAGATTTGCATATATGTAGTATAAACCCAGCATACAAAATTTAATACCTCTAGTTCTTGTAATCTATGCGACGGAGAAAATTTAAGAGTGCAGCAACCATAGCTGACTTTAGATACAGCTGTTGATGTTGATATACTATAGAGTAGAGAAATCTGAAAATCTGGGGCACATTCTTCATGAATACAGGGTATTTATATATATAAAAAAAAAAACGAAAGCCATTAGGCAAAAGGGACCTTATAAGCAGCAACGACAACGGCCTAAAAGCGAGCAATGACAACGGGTTATAAACAATCGGTTCATATTGAAAAGGAAGTACCATTACACACACACACACACACACACGCACACACGCACACATAGTCAATCTAAGGCGGAAATGTGTGTCATAAACAGAAATGGAAAGAGATAGTGAGATAAGCGGAGAAAGAGAGACATATGGGACGCGTCTGGTGTTCACCAAAATACACACACACACACACTCAGAGACAGACAAAATTCCAGTTTATCTGCGCATCTAAACTGAACTATACACACACACACACACACGCAGACAATCAGCTGTGTGCGTGTCTAAAGGCCATAGCCATATAATAAATCGAAGTCACGACAAATATAAATAATAAAATTTGTTGTATTTTATTTTATTTCTATATAGAATTTTTCGCTTTCTTTTTTGCATTTCAACGTACTTTCAGTACATAAATCTCGAGCTTAGCAGCGGACAGCGACAGTGCGGGGCAGGGGACGGGGTCGGGGACGGGGACGGTACGGGGTCTCGAACCCATGACAAAAAAATAAAACACAAAAATGTTACTTCTTTCATTTCATTTTTTTTTTTTGTTTTCGTGGGCGCCTGAAACAACAGACGACACGACAGTCGCAGAGCCGAGGGCGTCGTTTTGGTTCGTAGATTGGAAGGTCTATGTTTTCTACTCGTATGAATATTGCTTGTGCATACACACATGTATGTACTGTCTAATATATATGTACATACAAATATATATAAGAACAAAACAAGCTCTGAGAAAAAGAAAGTAACAATAACAAATCCAATATTAGACGGCTATAACAACAATGCGTTCAAGTACAAGCGAGTACTGCCTTATACTTTAGCCTTCTCTTCATCTTTCCACAGCTTCCACTCTTCAGCGCCTCCCTGGATCCGTCTGTCTGGTAACCAGCACACAGTCAGAGTTTGCAAAGGTTCTTTTTCATTTGCCTCTCAAACAGCAGCAGGCGCACATTTATGGCTATTTGCTATTTGGCGAGCTACGATGGAAGATTTCAGTGGGGTTGTAGGGAATTCAGGGGGGGAATTCAGGAGGGGGAATTCAGGGTGGAATTCAGGGAGGAATTTCGGGGGGAACGCAGCAAAGTGGCAGCGTTATACACGCTGTGAACAAGCAGTGAGGGGAAACGCATGTGCTGCAATTTGTGGCGATTCTCCCACAAAAAAACAAAACAAAAAAAAAACGAAAAAAACAAAAAAACAAAACCAAAACAGAGATAGCAAAAACTTTGGAATGTGCAATGCTAAAGCATCCACTCGAATTGAGTCGAATTACATGGCATTTCGGGATATGGGATTACTTATAGGCATTGAATTGGAAACAATTTGAAGAGATTTCTGCATATTATTCGACCATACCAGCCAATAATATACTGAGTATTGTCGGGGGAATGTGCAAATGCACATAATAAGGTAGACACTCGACATGAAGAATATGTTTATGAGTTCAATATGACACAATACACTCCAAATGGAGTATATAATAAAGATGTCCAGGGCGTGTAATGAAAAGATATATGTATGTAGATGGTACACACTTAGCTCTGTTATATTCGGCATCTCTATGAATTTATTCGACACCCTGACTAAGTGAGTCATTGACAATTTACGAATAGTCAAAACTTATACTAACATTGTTACACAGAAAAATAAAACCATTCTAAAATCAAGCCTAAAATACTTAATTTAAGCCTGCATTTTTTAAGTATGTTTTCAGGATTAAGCTGAACAATCAAGTCTATATCGGGATTAAAATGGGAAAATAAGCCCAAATTATTTGATTCTCTCTCGACCTCTCTCATTTGAACTGGTCCGGTGGCTCAGTGGTTAGAGTCGCCGACCTGTTTGAAAAAAACCTGCGTTCGATTCCCCCAGTCAATTGCAGTCAAACATTCCCTTCATTACAAAAAAAAATGTAAAAAAAAAAACAATAAATAAAAAATGTTTTAAAAAAAAATTTAAATAAAAAATGTTAAAAAAAAATTAAAAAAAAAGAATTAATTAAAAAAAAAAACCAAAAAAAAAAAATTAAAAAATTCAATTTTTTTTTTTTAAGAATTTTAGAATTGAATCAAGTATTTCATACTTGGTTTAAGAAAATCGGAGATTACCCCATTTCTGACATCGATTCTATTCTGACATTGAATTCGGTCTTAATATCCCGGATTTTTTTTTCTGTGTAAAATAGTTTTCACTTGTGATGCATTTTAACACAAATATTAAAAACAAATTTGAAAAGGAAAAATGAAATTAATTTTAATAGGTTTTCAACTTTAACTTTGTATCCAGTCTTTCCTTTGCAATGTTAACAAGTATTGGAGATATAATTTTGAAATTTGGTAGATAATCAAAGAATTCGTTACATTACCGACTAGAACTAATAAACAAAGCAGCTTAAACTGCTTTAAGGACTGAATTAAATATGATCTCAAGCTACTTTCCACCGCATCATCATAGGTGACATTTTGAAAGGTTTTAAAGTAAAACATACTCCACTGAAATTTAGGTAATAAAATATAATTCTATAACGGGTGAAATGCCCAAGCCCAAGCTAATTGCATACCATTTAAGCATTTTTGGGGTCGACCGATGTGCGATAAACTTTTAGTTGAACCAAACCCAAAACGAGATTTCCACCTAACAGGAGTTCATATGCAGTTAGCCAAATGGGGAAAAGGGGTAAAAGGGGCAACAATATGCCTAACGACTGTGACACAGACACACACACACACACACGCACACATACATGCGTGACAGAGAGAACCGTTAGAAAGGGCCTATCGACCCTGGGACCGAGAGCATTAACTATGCCAAGTGTTGCCAACTGTATCTAAATTTTCCGCACTAACACCCAAAATCTAATTTATATCACGTTAATGAGCTTTTACGTCAAATTTTTGGGCGACAAAAAGTTTGGGTACCCAGAGTGAAAGGAAAACAAGGGATGGGGATGGGGATAGAGAGAAAGAGAGTGAGAGAATGTTATTGGGATGGACGAAGCAAAACTGTCAACTGTAAAAAGTTGGTCGGCTTATCAAACGAAATTTTGTGGCAATAAAACGAAACGAAATGAAAATAGAATGGAAATGGTAACAGGGAACATGCAGAGTTAAAGAGAAATAAGGATAGAAAGAGAGAGAGAGAGAGAAGCTGAGAAACAAACTGTAAGCGAAGTGGAAGCACGTGGAGTGCGTCATGTCTAAGCCAATAAACGAAAGGTTATTTAATATTTGGCTACAGTTTTTGAAGCATCTACTCCCAAACAAATTCTTCCAACACCCCAACTCCCTGTCTTCTCTTTGTCTCTGCCTCTTCTCACTAACAACTTAGCCAACTTGGCACTTTTTATTTTATTTTATTTTTTTTTGTATTTCGGTTCATAACAAACATCAAAGCAAAGCAAAGGCGTGGCTAAGAGTCCGTGTGGGTGACGATGCCGGTGCGTAGGGTGCGTGGGCAAAGGAGGGGAGGGGAGGGAGGGGACCCTGTTTTTATTTTTGAGTAGGGTGACTCGCTGTAGCATCCTGGGGGCAAATATTAAACAAATCTAAACGAACGCATTGCAAAGTTGTCAACTTGCGCTGATAACACGCCCCACACTCTAGAGCCGTTAGCTCTGCCACCCACCCCCTTCACCCTCTTTTACCCGCCCCTTATCCCCTTATCCCCTTATCCTCCTGTAAATCCTCATCGCGTTGCTTCTTTTGTTTTGCCAACGAGCGAAAAGGCAAAACATTGGCAAATTTAAATGCAAATTACCAAGCAGACTGAAAGAAAACAGCACGCATAGCAAAATGAGCGAGAAAGGGCAGTAGAAAACCGAGGAGAAGAGAAGAGCGGGTGGAAGGGAGCTAGAGAGAGAGAGAGAGAGGGAGTTATAGACTGTGTTTTCAAATTATGGCTATTACAAAAGTTGAAATGAGGCGGACAGTCAGGTGCCGATTTTTCGAGCTTAATAAATGCAACAGAAACAATACCACACACACACACACACACACACACACACACACACACACTACATTACACCCTCATATCGAATATCATGTCAGCTTTAAATAAGATAATTGCCTGTCAAATTAAATAAATGTAGACATATCAAAATAAATGATAGAAACTGAAACTAGTTGAAATGTTTGACAGAAAATGTCAATGAATATGAACGGCAAGCAGACGGAATTAAATTAAATAGTATTAAGTAATTTAACAATGAGCATTTAATATGTAAAGTTAATAAGTTAAAAATACAAGTGATCAAGAAAATTACATATAACATAAAACAAAAATGTTTTAATCTACTTTAATAGACATTTCTATTAAACTTAACTAGAGAACGAAACAAACTTGTCAAGTAATAGATAAACAATATTATATTGGAAAATGAAAACTTCGAGCAATTGAAAAGAGTAAAAGAAAAAGGAATTTGAAGTGATAAAATTAGACAAGTTTTTTCAATGAACTTCTTCAGCAATTAATGACTTTAAGCGGATTGATTCAATTTAGCGAAATAAAATTGTTGCCTGATTGATGAATGTAATTAATGACTTTGTAAAAGCAAATTAACTTGTTTAAAAACAAGTGAATGAACTTAACTATTTTGGTAAATGAACAAAATACTTTTCAATAAAATAAACTATCAAACTGGTTCAGTGTAAAATGATATGGAATCTATAAAGAATTCTCAGACAATGTTTGAAATGGTTTTTTCAATTAAAATAAGCAGTATTGCATATTCTAAAAATAATTGTCTTGGCGAATCTAAAACTGATAAATCCAAATTATGATAAGGATTTAACTGAGAAACTAATTAAAAAGATCAGAGACACAGGAGAAAACTAAAGTTTTGTTGGATATATGTATCTGATTGGGTAATGCCAATTGTTACGCGTACTCGTAGCATTAAGATATTCCTCTGCTGAAATGAGGAACGAAACAAAAAGAAATGCGAGAAAGTTGAAATGCGAAAGCAGTGTGGCAAGGCAATCGCATCTACTTTCATTTGCAGCACGTGTTACGCATTGCGGCAACAACGCGCGCGACACACGCACAACTCATCTACAGGCAGAGACAGAGACAGAGATGGAGAGGTGGCCAGAAAGACAGACAGATTGAGATTGAGTGAGAGAGAAACATGTATATTGTAGTAAAAGTCAGATAAGGGGATACACAGAGAAAAAAAATCCGGGATATTTAGCCTGAATTCAATCCGAAACGATGTCAAGTATGAAATACTTGATGTTTTCAATCCCGAATTCAATCCTGAAATTCTTAAAAAATTCTGTTTTTGTTATTTTTTTTTAAATTTTTAAACTTTTTTTTTAAATTTATTATCTTAATTTTTTTAAAATTTTTTTTTAAACATTTTTTATTTATTGTTTTTTTCAATGAAATCGAACCCAGGTTTTTTTCGAACAGGTCGGCGGCTCTAACCACTGAGCCACCGGACCAGTTGAAATGAGAGAGGCCGAGAGAGAATCAAGTAATTTGGGCTTATTTTCCATTTTAATCCCGATATAGACTTGATTGTTCAGCTTAATCCTGAAAACATACTTAAATTAAGTATTTTAGGCTTGATTCTAGAATGGCTTTTTTTTTCTGTGTACAATGAAGCTGTCTGCGATTGTGGGGCACGCACATACGCAATATTTTGCAGCAAGTTTGTGGCACACCGAATCATTTCAATGTTGTGCATTCAATGCGCCTCCTGCTGAGCCTCCCAGAGGAGTGTGTGTGTGTGTGTGTGTGTTGGGATTTGTTTCAGTCTCACTGTACATTCACATATGTGACAACGCCTGACCTCAACTGCCTATCCTTTTGTCGCGTTGTATCTCAGCTCAGGTGTTAAATTGGCCAAGGGTCGCCTCATCTATTTAATTCAGTTTACAGGCCGCAACTCTCAAGCTTTATCTGCTCTTTATGATTAATTGTGGTCCAAACTGACAGACAGTGAGAAAAGTCCGCCAGCAAGCCAACAACAGATTGAGCACGACAACAATGTGAACGTGACTTTGGCCAAGGCTTTTGGCCAGATATGACATACTTATACCCACACACAAATAGAAGTCTTAATGTCGGACAAAGTGGAGCTAATATACTGAGAACTAGTTTTGGGAACAGTTTTCTTGTTGAACTGAAAGTGCTATCAACACTATATAAAGAATATGTTTTCAGATGAATATAGAACCTTTTTCATGACTCATTATTTTTTGTGAGTTATAGAAATTCATAAAAAGTTTAGCAACAAATACTGAGAATTGCTTTTATTTAGTAATGTAAAAATACATCGATAACTATCCAGCGTGTTAATTATAACAATTTCCATGAAAAACTGATAGCTCACTGAACTTTGTTTATCGTAATTCATTAACAGAAACAAAAGATCATTTGAACCAAATTAACTAAATTTGAATGCAGAATTAATTGAGAGTTCAAGCCATGATCAAAATGAAACTCCTCTTGAACAATGGATAAGTTATGAAAGTTTGTAGCTAGATTGATTGTCTGCTTGAAAAAGTTCGCTATATTGGTATTATTTTGAGGCATATCGAAAACTCGATTCAGTTATTAACAATTAATAGATTTTGATATATCTTCACTCAGTCTGGAAGTTAATAATAAGTACAGATTAATAAGTACAGATTATTCTCAAAGCATCCAGAGAAACATTCACTGAGAACAGAATACTGAAATCATTGTACATTTCAAGAGTCATGTAAGATTATTGAAAACGAAAGCAAAACAGTTAGAGTGCAGTTCCTAGAAGTGTTGACAATTATACAAAAAATACAATCAAAGTGTGTTCTGAAGCTTCCTGATTACTGATTCCAAGAATCAAGTATAACAATTGCTTTTCAATTAAAAAAAAAAGGTGCACTTCCAAGTGGGGTTTTAATATTTGTATAGATTGCAATCGGAACTCAAGCAAGTTGTTGAGCACTTATTATTGTGCTCTTAGAAGCAAGCTGTCAAGCTGGTAATATAATACTAGAAACAACTTACGTAAGTTTTGCAGATTCCAGATAAATGCAATCAAAACATGTTCAAGGAGCGTTCTTATTAGTTTTCTCTATTGGCAATAAGTTGTTATTTTACTCTTAAAGTCTTGCCCTTTCGAAATGATAAACAAGCTTTTTTATTGGACACATTCGGTTGCTCATAATTCAAAAAGTGAATCGTCACTAGGTATTCTCTTTCTCTTTCTTTTACTTGCGTTTCCTTTTCTCTTTGTCTCTATTCTCTCCCATCTTTTTATGTTATTTTTCTGGTCAAAGCAGAGACAATTTATGCACTCGCTCAGTTATTTCATTTGAGCAGTCAGTTTATAGAGCTCTGTGTGGACAGTTTTGGGTACTATGTAGAAGTGGATATTACCATTTTTGGTATGCCATATTTAACTAACCATGCGACAAACTTCATGACAGCTCGAGTGGGAGGGACAACGACAACGATAGGAACAGGAACAGAGACAGAGACAGGATCAGAGGGGGTTAAATGTTGGAGAAAGTCAGCTATTTATTTATGGGCAAGAAACTTGCTGAAAACCGTTGAAATAAAAACGAATTTTTTTTTATTATTATTTATTTATTTCGTTATCACTTTGTATGCGACACACAAGAAAAAACCGCAACGAAACGAAATGAAACAGGAGCGTGTCCTTCGAGGGGTTATCCCCAGATTCATTTATCTGCCCCTTCTCCAAATGGAATTGTAACTCGTCGGCAGCCTGGCCACGTTTTTAAAGTCCCGCATCGGACGCAACATTTATGAACTAAGCCAACAGGACTAAACCGCAAAGTGACAGGACATGACCACGCCCATGCCCCCAAGGTGGCACACACACACACACACACAAGCTCACAAAATATAATAGTAACGTTGTGTTACATTACGTTACGTTACGTTACGGTATATGTATCTGCGATTAGAAAAAGGATACACGTAATTTTTTCTCTCTTCCGGAATTCGTTTTACGAGCACAGAATCCACAGGCAACACCATCACTAGGTGACCCCCCGCCCACTGTAATAAAGGTTGACTTCGGTTGGGCAGCCGGAGGTGAGGTGACAAGTTGGCGGTTATTATTATGCCATACGCTTCTTCTTTTGTCCTCTTCACCCCTTGCCTCTTTCACAATGGATTTCTTGTTGTTATTATATGTACGTTCATTTTTCTGCTCCCCTTTTTTTTTCCCCTGAATTGGATTGCTTTGAATTGGTTTTGGTTTTGGTTCAGTTTGGTTTCGGATTCGGTTACGGTTCGGTTTCGGATTCGGGAAGGGGGGGGAGTTATGAGGAGAAGTTGTTGGCTCGCATTGATGGCATTTTTAATGGCTTAGCGGTGTCTAACTCGTTTTCCAATGCCTTCTGTGCAGATTCGTTAAGGTTTATTAGGGTCGCGTCGGGTCGCCAGCTGGGACCTTAACAAGGCCTGGGTACAATCCCATTTAGGGGATGGGGAGTGTGGAGACCTGTGTGTCCTGTTCTTTGTTGTTGTTGTTGTCGTTGTTGTTGTCTGCTGTCGTAGACATGTTAAGAGTGGCGCTAAAGAGCAACACATTGTGCGACAACAAAGTGCTCATAAATCAGTTTCAATTTCACTTATTATTGCTGTTCTTGTTGTTGTTGTTGTTGTTGTTTCTGCCTCGATTACGATTATTGCACTTTGTTGATAAACATGGAAAGACATAAATATTAAAAATAACCTTGGGAGTCATCGCATCGCATAGATACTACATACAAACACATATGAACATTTTAAATTAAGTGTTCAAAAGTTGCCTTTTAACTTCAATGGAATCCCACGCAATTATCCACAATATGTAATAACATTACCTTAAAACTTATTTTGTGTCAATGTTATCAGCAGTTTGTAGCTTAACGATGTATTATCGGAGAAGTATCAGCTCTCTGTCATAAATTGGCCCCATTGGCGGCTATTAACATTAGTAGAAATATCGTTTGTAGTTAGAATCGAGTTTAAAACATAAATAGTACAGCATTTAAGGAATGCATGTAATCGATTATTTATCGATACGATAATATGAATAAGTAAAAATTAAACAGTTGATTAAAGATTAAGATTCTTTCACATTTTGTTTCCATACGTTTATCCGAAATTAGTTAGAATTTGGTTATCGATAGGTTTATGTAATAATCGATAAATCGGGATAAGCTTATCGAGATGTAATCGATATATTTATATGAATTTGATATGCAATATAATTTGTAATAACAAGTACATCTGTATATTATATTAACGATAAATAATCGATCAGTGGTTCTCCGTGTTAGCCAGGCATGACTCTTCATTTTGCTTTTAAATGATCTTATATGATTAATTTGAGTAATCGATATATTATCGATAAATGGTGATTGACAAATCGATACGTTATTGATAAATCGAATAATAATTACAATTGCTTAATATGTACTTATCCTCGTCGATCCACAACTCATTTGCATTTATCGATAGCTTAATCGATAAGGCAACCATGCAACCATTCACCCACAATTTGAACAATTGTCAAACTGCAACTGAAGCTGAACGCCGTCGAAAACTATTTGTGAAACAAAAGTTTGCCTTTAATTACTGTCCCGCTACATAATTTACGCAACTTTGGCAGTGGCAAGTTGCAAGTTGCAAGTTGCCAGTTGCCAGTTGCACGCGCAGTGTGGCAGTTGCACCAACAATAGTTGCTGTTGTGGCAGTGTGAGAGAAAGAAACCGTTATACTCCAGCCAGCTGATTAGCACGACAGTCGCTGCTGACGTCAGTTAAGTTCACTTTGTCATTTGGGTAGTACTCGTATTTGCTCCGTCTGCCCCACCTGACAGAAGGGATGACACCAACTTGAATGTGGCAGTGGCGTAGGCAGATGGGGGGGGGGGGGGGGGGGCGAACAGAGGCCTGTGACGTTGTTTGCCGGCTGCAACTTTACGCTAAACGTGCGCGCAACGCCAAATGAAAACTTTTCAATAAGCTAAACACTTCAAGCAGACAGACGCACTGACAGTTAGACAGAGACAGCAACAGAGACAGTGAGAGAGAGAGAGAGAGAGAGGGAGAGGGAGAGTAAGAAAGAGAGAGAGAGGAAGAGAAGTGCGCTCGACTTTTGCGTGCTAATGAATTCGAGCATGGCACATAAAAATGTTTTTGCAAGCGCACAAAAGTATGCAGCAGTTATTTTTTGGGTGCCTCTTTTTGGCCCTGGAAATTGCTCTAAATGTTTGCTAGAAGTGTGCGAGCGGAGATGGGGGAGGGGGAAGGGGTAGGGCGGGAACATAGAGGGGGAAAGTGTCTAAGAAGGGAAAGTGCGGAGGGTTAAGGGCCAAAAGTGCAAACGACTCTTGAGCAACTCGAAACTATGCATTTAATTGATTTCGAGCGCTTTAAGCAAACAAAATGCAGAGAGTAAGAGTGAAAGGGGGCGGTGGGAGAGAGGTTGAGAGGGCGTGTGAGAGGCAGAGAGAGAGAGGAATATAATAAGAGAACGAGTATGCAGCGAACGACTGCAGAATGCCATGCAGCTCACGCTCCATGAAACAAACACATTAACATAGACACAAACACACGCAAGCCAACACGCACATACAAACAATAACACACACAGACACACACTAACACAATCACATACACGCATACACATACTCACTTAGAGAGAAAAATAGGAAGACTGCAAATGCCAATGGAATAAGAGCAAAACAACAACAACAACAAATCAGACAGAGCAGAAAACTGAAAAAATAAGAAAATTTAGTAGGCAAAAAATATTGAGAGTCTAACGAAACCGACTCTCTAAGACCCTGTACATAACTGTGGAAATGCAACTTTCGAGCTTGTAGACAAAACTTCTTAATTTTATAAAAAAAAATATTGTTTTCAAGATCATTAATCTAAAAGATATTTCGAGAGCCCAGTTTAAGCTAAGATAAAACATTTAGATTACTCAATTGTGGTTTTTGTATTATTTTTCCTCTAAGCTTGGCTTGTTTTAAATGAAAAATGTAAGACAATTGTCTTGGTTTTTGAAATTCAAAATTTCCTTTTTTTAGTTTATTTAATTATTATATTATATAAAATATAAAAGAATATCAATTCTATTGTTGTTTTGGCCGTAATAAAATATG
The DNA here is from genome assembly GCA_037043405.1 of Drosophila subquinaria. NCBI lineage: Eukaryota > Metazoa > Arthropoda > Insecta > Diptera > Drosophilidae > Drosophila > Drosophila subquinaria. The sequence goes on from JBAMBL010002774.1 coordinate 92,852, forward strand.
AAAACTCAATTCTGCTTCCATATTCCTTTTTACATAGGTACAGGGTCTAAAAAAATGAAGTAGAAAGAAGCCTTTTGCATTGGCGTCTTATGGTGCAGCTGCCACCTGCCACACATGCCACATGCGAGTTGCTGTTCTATGCAAACAGAATTGCATTTAAATTAATCATACGCAATGTGTGCAGTGAGAGAAGTTAGAGAGAGAGAGAGAGAGAGAGGGAAAGTGAGAGACGGGGCGAGGGAGAGAGTGAGAAGAAGAAAGCTAGGAAAAAGGAGAAAGCTAACGATAAAGGTAACGCTCACATTTAACTTTACAAATACATATATTTGGTTGACTATCTGTGTGATGTGTGTGTATGTGAGTTGTGTGTGTGTATGTGTGTGTGATGTGTGTCTTGGCGTGTTTGTGCAATTTGCAAAATTGCTTTGGCGAGACGCAGTCGCTGCTGCTGCTGCTGCTGTTCCTTCACAGACAGTATTATCATTCACATCATTATCATCATCATTATCGTCATTATCAACTTTATCATTATGATGATAGAATGGCCCGCAAACAGCTAAAAGGCAACATTCAAGTGGGTGCCAACTTCTCTAAGTGTATGTATGTATATGTGAGTGTGTGTGTGTGAGTGTGTGTGTTTAAGTAGTGCACACAAAAATAAGGTTAAGAAAACGCATCATTTATACACACAAACACACACACATCCATTTAGAGGGTCCCTTGAGTTGCTTTACCTTAATTTATGTCTGTGCGCTGTTTACAGTTTGAGCAGCACTGCAAGTGTTAGCCACAGTCTATGTATGTGTGTGTGTGTATTTGTGTGTATGCGTGTGTGTTTGTTGCATACACGGCTTGGGCTTATAAATCAGGAAAGCAACGGGAAACGCTTAGCTAAGCAAGCAACGAATGCCACAACAATAACAACAATAAATTTGAAGCTCATTGCAAAATGTTCAAACACAAAAATACAACGAAAGCTGCTTTACTCTATTTATTTTGATTTTTTTTTTTTTAGAGAGAAGTTAGCAAAGATGCTACTGCTTAGAAATAACTTGTATATTCCGTAAGCTTCTTGCAACTCTGATGTTCCTCAGTTCAAATCAGTTCGTAAGGCGAAAACTCACAATTCAAATCGAATCTTAAAAGAAGCTTACACTATAAATGTTCTGGATTATAAAAGCAGAAGTGTTCAGACGTATAGTGCGGAGAATCGCTTTTCTAAATGTCTTGTATTTATGTTTTATTGAATTTCTTCTATAAAATTTATATTTAACTTTTTAAATTGACTTTTTTAGCTCATCTGTAGAAATGAGTATGATGTGTAGCGAAAATAATTACTTCTCTGGCAGAGTTAGGCTGCACGCACACTGGGAGCTCAAAGCGGAGCTTACAGCTGAGCTTATCAACTTGAAAAAAACAATCACCCTACTTGTATGGAAGCGCGCACACTGAAAGCTGAGCTAATTAATCATTTTAGTTCTGAAATTATCAGCTCGTCTATAACCTCAGCTGTAAGCTCCGCTTTCAGCTCCCAGTGTGCGTGCAGCCTAAATGTGGTGCTTCTTTTAGCCAGGGATTAAAATCGTAGTCGAAGATTATTAGCTTGAATACTGAGCTCGTTGAAAAGACATTCTTTTTGGAAAGCAAAAAGTTTGTTTGTTAACAAATTTTTAACATTTAAATAACTAGCAATTTGCATCAGAAATCATAATGACATTTCAAAAAGGAAACCGATTAATGTTACAGAACCGATAAAACTTTGCGTAACTAATAACCGAAAACCAAAATCGTTACTAAAACCGATATTCGGTTCAGATTGATACCCTGGCTATAACTTATAATCAAACAAGTTGTTTGCAAATGTTTTGTTTTATTTGGTTTTTTATATATTTAACCTCGACTAAACAAAGTCAACAGACAGAAAAAATGGAATTATTTGGGTTTAAACAGAATTTTAATAAATTAAATTATATTAATAACAAATTTAATTCTAAAAGCATATAAACAAAATGAAAATAAATAAAATCTGGGCCTGTTCAAAAATTGTATAATTTATTCAACAGTTGTTGCAAGGATTAATACCACAAGATATAAACTTCATTATGTTTAAATTAATATTTTGAATAGCAGGACACGAGGACTTTTTAGAGAAGCTTTAAGATCTCCCTAGCATAATTTGAACTTTATAGATAGTTTTTTAGAGTATTTTTCTTTTAACTTTTTTTGTTACAAATTTATTGCGACAGTTGTGTGGCACAATGTGAGTTAGAGCATCTTAAGCAGCTGCCAGTGACAAGTCATTGTTGTTGTTGTCGTGGTTGTTTTTGTTGTTGTTATAATGCCAACAGTTTTAGTTGCTTGTCGTGTGCAGCTATTACTGTTAGTTGTAATCATTGTTGTTGTTGCTGCTGCTGCTGCTGCTGCTGCTGTTGTTGCCACTTGACACTAAACGAAAATGAAACCCAAATTGTTGGCGACAACAACAGCAACCGCAGCAACGACAACAACAACAACAACAGCCACAATACTAACAACAACTACAGTTGCAGAATCACTTGACTAAAAGTTAAAGCGCTTTTTAGGAAATACTTGGCACCTGTACTGTTCTCTCTCTCTCTCCCTCTCGCTCCCTCTCTTTCACCGAGTCTAACTGTCTGTTGTTTGTCTCTTTTACTTGTGTTGCGCTTTGTGTTATTTATAGTTGTTGCTTGTTTGTTATACGTATTTTTAATAAGTTGCTTTTGCTATCGCTCGGTTTATTATGCATAAATTATGCAGGCGCCTGTCATTTGTCTGCTCGACGAAGCCTGCAACAAGGATAACAGCAGCGACAACAACAGCAACAGCAACACATTTTAAAGTTTGAACATCACTGCGTATGCGTGTGTGGGTACGTGTGTGTGTGTGTTTGTTCGTTTGTCTGTTTGTGTGTTGTTTTATTAATGAGCTGAGCCAAATTAACTTTAATATATGTATTTATGTGCACAAGTATGTGTTGAGTGTGTGTGCGTGTGTGCGTGTGTGTGTGTCTCCAACTTATGTAATTGCCCTCTCTTTCACTCACTCTCTCTCTTTTTCGCTCTTCCCACATTCATCTCTTTCAACTCTCCAGTCGACATTTATCATTTATAATTGTTTGGCAGTGTGTCAACCGTTTGGTCATTGCAGTCCGCAGGGTGGAAGGGAACTTTTGTGGTCGAACCCCGCCCCCCGGCCACATTTCTTTTTTTGGGGAGAGGCGGGGTTAAGGGCGTGGTCATTTTCTTTGTGCATTGCATATTTTGACACTTTGACATGCATTAAATCAGTCAAGCGTTTTCCACTTTGAGCTCCCTGACTTTGCGGTGTATTTCCCTTTCTCTCTCTCTTCCCCCCTCTCTCTCTCTCACTCTCTCGCTTGCACTTTCTTTGTTTCACTGCAGTTTTAAGGTGACCGCAACTGCATATTTAATGGCTGCAGTTTTGACTGCCAGCAATTAGGGCGACCATTCATATTAATGAGCGCAAATCTAAATGCAGACTTTTCGCAAAATGAGCAAGACAAATGCGCACGGCGGCTTTTCTTCTTATCCATTTGTAATGAGACTCTCTTTTGATATGTTGCAACAAACTACCGACATGTCTTAACTTAAGACCATCAATTTAGCCAATAGTTAAGCGCGTTTCTTGACCAAGAAGCTTATGCTTGAAATTCAATTTTAAGCTCGGAAATTGACCTCATTTCAACATTAAGTGGGCAGCGCTGTTGGCACAAGTTGTCATGCCTAACAAAGCACATTAGCTATAGTTCATAGAATTGGTGCAGTGTTGCCACATCTTACTGCTGTGCGTTGTAAGGTGGCCACACTGCAACTTCATGTAAATTTCTGGCGTTTAAAATGTCGATGAATTGCAAGTATGAATATTGTTCATTTTACATCTATTCGCTTCAGTAACGTAAGTTTGACAGCAAGTTATATTTAAGGGAGTATTCTAGTGTAGAATTTTGAAAATATCGAACTTTCTTTTCTTATTTCCAAAGTTTTAGCTCAAAATTCTTATTATTTCATGAGTTATAGCCGTTTTAGTGACGTGGCATCGGGTCCAGTCCGACCGCTCTCAAAACTTTGAACGCGTTTTTCTCGAAACTTCTTTTTTCGAGCTGGCTGTAAGGATATCTCGAGTTCTAATAAACCGATTTACTTCAAATTTGGAGAGGATGTTTTTTATACATTTCTTCATCTCGTGAGCCTTGCCCAAAACTATAACTTCTTATTTAGTATTTAGAAGTTTCGAAACTGTTAAAAAAAATATGAAAAAAAAAAAAAAATTCAAACTGCCGCCATTTAAAAAAAAATGTTTATACTTGATAAACTAATTTATAGTAAAAATATTGTTTGTTTCCTTTGTACAGCGCTTCAAAACCCGGGCGTAATTCATGCCTCTACACAAGAATACTCCCTTAATGTCAAATTTAACAAACACATGACAAATTCAAACAAGGTATAACATATTTAAATATTTAAGGACTTTTTAATCTATTCTCAGACTCTTGCTTTCCATTGATTTATATTAAAGTGACATGCATACGACAATAGCTAATTATTTGTATTACTATGGACCTGAATCACTTTTTACAGCAACAAGAACTTATTTATACATTTTAAGATATTTCTCTTGATCTTTCGTTTTTTGATGCTCATCACATTTCTTTAAAGTGACTGTTAAAGTTAAGTTGTATAAAATTAGGTATAACTTGTCTCTTACTCTCTCTCTCTCTCTCTGTCTCCCTTTTATTCTCTCTCTGTCTCTCTCTCTCTCTCTTTCTATCTCTCTGTCCAGTTAATGGATGCATAAGCAGATTAAATTTAATTTATAACCGTTTGGCTGAGCGCTTAAAAGTCGATTTTGTTGTTTCGTTGTTTTTATTGTGTTGAAATTTATGTTCGTGTTAGAAATTTGTATATGTTAATTGGGCCAAGGATATAACGGTGCCAAAAATATTGCGCAAAATATTTTAAGCAAATTTATGGATAAAATATGGCAATTTCTTAACTTGTTGTTCTTATATTTTCTTTCATTTTTTTTTTTGCTTCTTTGTACTCGACTTGTAACAATTTTTCATAATTTTGCGACGCGTTTTTCTTGTCGATGTTGATGTTGTTGCTGTTGTTGATGTTGTTGCTGTTGTTGATGTTGTTGCTGTTGTTGTTGCTGTTGTTGTTGCTGTTGTTGTCGTAGCTGAGCTGCCTTTTGGCATAAATCAAGCAAAAATAATGCAAGAACAGAAGCAGAGCAGAGAAAAAATAAATTGGTGAAATGGGAAAGTGTAACGCTCCTTGTAGCTGTAGTTCTCTGTGGTTGTTGTTGTCACTACAGTTTTGCAGTCACCAACAACAGACGGCAGAAACGAATCAAAAGAACTAACAAAAACAAAAAAAAACAAACTGCAACGTTGTCAATTTTCCCCTTGTTGTTGTCGTTGTTGTTGGTGGTGGTGGTGGTGTTTATGTTGGTGTTGGTGTTGTTGTTGTTATTGTTTTGTTTGTGTTTGCTGCTGTGGCTATTACCGTTACTCTTTGGCATCGCTAATTACAGCGCACAAGTTGAATTTGTTTTAATTAATATGCGCAACCGATGTCACGGATTTTCTCTTTTCTCATCATTTTACATTAACAAACCTATCTACATACATACATTCATACAGTCATACATATTTATGTGGAAAGTATCTTTGTATTTCGTAGTCAAAGAGCTGGAGAATTGAATTTGAAAACTTTTTGCACTTGCAAAATGCTGTCAGCTTCTTCGTCGTCTTCTTGTTTCTCTTTATGCTGCTCTTCATTAACTGCGTGAGGCAATGCGACAACATAACGGTATCTCCACCATTTTGAATATGTGAACGCACTGTGGTTCAATGTACGCACAAAACGCACGCAATATTTTCGTTCTTTCTTTAACAGTTATGCAAAAAAGTATGCTATACATTTTAGCATTTCGTGACTGCAACAAGACAAATGAAGTAGAGAAAAATCTTACAGCAGATAAAAAAAATTTAAACTAAAAAAACAAATAAACATAAATAAAAGTACAAATACTTTTGTTCTTAAAAATCTATAAACAACGTTTGTAAAAAGTAGTTAACAGATTAATATGATTGGTGATCAAAATTGTCTGCTGAATGCCTCCATACTTACAGAGGATAAGAAATGTCCACATAATTTTATTTTGATGCGCAAACTTGCAAGGATTTTAGCATTTTAAAATTAACAATACAGGATCGATTTTCGAATGAAGAATGTTTAATAATATTTTCAACAGATCTATTTAGAAAATGTCGAAACCGGCGACACTGTTACTCACTCAAAATTATGTCGGTCACTTCCGCCTGCCTGCGTTCACTGTTATCACACATACCACTGTGCGTGCGGTGCTGCCAACTGTTGGCAAATTTATGCGCTGCCGATGTTGCTGCTGCTGCTGTTGTTGCTGTTGTTGCTGTTGTTGCTGCTGCCTATGGGACAGCGACAAAGGACACGGACACGGTGTTAAGGACAACGTGTGCAAATGAGTTTTGTTTATGCACGGCGCTCGCGGGGCCTGTCACTTGATTTATGGCGTGACCGAAACACTTTAAGATGCTGCGGCGCCACTTGCAGCTTACAAGCTTAATGGTCAACAACTATTGTTATTGTGCTTGTTGTTGTTGTTGCTGTAGCTGTTGTTGTTGTTGCTACTATTGCTGTCAGTGATAACTAATGTCGCTGACTTTGTCGGCGACACCGTCTGCACGTGGCATCCAAATAAGCAGCCATGGCGTCGGCCAGGCTTTGTTATTGTTTGTGGTTTGTGCTTTGATTTCCTTTCGTTTCCCTTCGTTTCGTTTCATATGCACAAGTCAACACTGCCGGACACTTGTCGCATTTCAAGAACACCAACAACAAAAACTTAATATTCAGAGAAATATCACTGCACTTTCACTCGACCACAACAAAAAAAAATTAAATTTAACAACAATGCGCACGTGATTTTCAAGTCTGCTTAATAATTGAAACGCGCTCTAATTTTCGCCCATCCGTGCACAGCATCCGATTGACTTAAAGGTTTACAGCTCACTGTTATTTAGCAGATTCAAATTTAAGCTTAGACCTATCGAAACATGTAATACCGAAAAATACCAAAAAGTTTGGTCTTTATGCGACTACTATCGTTATTTACTTGAAAAGCGCTATCGATATTTAGCTATGTCCAACAGCTGTTAACCTTCTGTTATGTTGGCGCGGTCTCTGTAAATTTAAAATTCTACTTGCTCTTATTAAGAATGTACGCATTTAATTTGTTCATTGATTAACTTTTATGTTGTCGTTCACATAGGGAAAATGCTTGGAATCCTCAAGGCAGATAGAAGCGCCCAGTCGATGAATTCAAAGAAGCGATGTTGGTTTCGATGAAAATGATGAAGATTTTATTCTGTAGAAAATACACCTTAGTATAGTCTTAAGAATATAAATTAATTCTTACCGCAGTGGCTGCTTCCCGTCCCGAATTTTAGCAAAAAGCACTCAAAATTCCATTGCAATTGCTTGTATGAAAACAATGTGACCAGCGCAGCTGGCCATTCCAATCACGAATTCTCCAAGGCTTACAGCAACTATCGATACAAATTCTATCTTATCACCTATCGATTCTAATGTGTCCGGCGACATATGTAAGTACTAAAAATTTAAAGCAAACAATTATTTAAACTGAAAATAAAATAAATGAAAATTATTACATTCATATATGTGGCAAACATCGTATGTGTGATTTTTTTTTCTTATTATTAAAACTAAAATTGGTTTTTATGTTAAAGCAAATTTATGCAATTATCTACAGGGTCGAATTAATTTTTGACACTAATAAACAAATTAAGGAAGAGTATCTTAACGCCCACATTATAAAATAATATACAACTCAATCTTAATAAATTTTAAGATAAACCATATTAAATTACTTTCAACAAATAATAAGCTCAGGAATCTGATAATAGTTAAAGCAAGAGAGATTGAGTTGTAACACTATTGTGTAATGTGTGCGATATATTTCCGTTACTTGTATGATCAGTATATTATTTAAAGATACCAAAAAGCAATCGTGCTGGGTGTGACCATACCGATGAAAAAATACTAATAAAAACTGCTGATATCTCGATAGCAGAAACAATCGATTAAAAAATAATTCTATTTATTTAAGGTCCACTGCTGACAGCTCGATAGCATGACAATCGCAAGTGGCAATCGTAAATGCCAATCGACACAAGTACAACTACGTGGCTGCCGCTTTTTAGAAAATTTCTCACAATTTGCAGGCAAAAGAAATAAAATCAGCAAATATCAGATACGGCACAATGGAAACAACATTAGCCAAACTTGTGCTAACATTTTGTGGCCTAATAATGCTTTCAACAGCGGCCCAGGCGTTTATAATAAATGTCGATGCACATAACGAGGAATGTTTCTTTGAGAATGTTGAAGGTGGCACGAAATTCGGTGAGTGCAATTTCCAAATACAACAGCACACAAATAATAATTCCCACACAACTTTGCAGGCGTCACATTCGAGGTGATTGACGGCGGCTTCTATGATGTGGACATCAAAATCACCGGCCCCGATCAGCACGTCATGCACGAGAGCGAAAAGGAGTCGTCGGGCAAATATACATTTGTGGCCCCGTCGAAGGGCGTCTACACCGTGTGCTTCAACAACGAGCGCAGCAGCATGACGCCCAAGCTGATTATGTTCTCCATCGAATTGGGCGAGCCACCGCAGCGTGCACCGGGCGCACCTGGCCAAGAGGAGGTCGGACATACGAAGCTCGAGGACATGATTCTCGAGCTCTCTGGCACGTTGACCAGCGTCAAGCACGAGCAGGAATACATGCATGTGAGTAACAGTAACAGTTTTCCCCGTTCCTTTCTCCCTCTCTCCCCTTCACTGTTGACAGCATTTCAAGCGCACTCTTGATTACATGCATTTAAAAGTATAGTTTATTTGACACACTACTGTAATTACACGGTTAATGGCATGGAGATATGACTAAGATAAAAACGCAGTTTTGTTAGTTGATGTTTTAGCTTAAGCTAAATATTTTCCAATTATTTTGTATGTAAATTATATCGGAATTAATTTATAAAAACAAAACTTATTTAAAAACTTAATGGGTCAAAAACGTTCTGAACTACTGCAGCTAAAAGTTATAATGAAGCGATTGCAATTTTTAACTTTTTTAATTCATTGTAATTATTTTCGATAAATTAATCAAAAAATCATTCACTTATAGTAACTTTAAGACACCGAGAAAAATACCAATATTCATCTTTATGGCTCATTTCTGCATTTTCACCATCATTAAAAAATATTTCCAGTTTTATAGATTTTAAGTTGATTAATTTTAAGTTATACTTTACTTCTCAACCAATAAGAATTATTTTTGAGCATAAATATAAAGCTTTAAATATAATCATTATTTCAAGAGTTTTATTTTTTTCTCAAAATAAAACTCAAGTTGTAATTTTGACAAAGCTTAATTTGGTTATTATTATGGTTTGATTTGGCTTATTGACTGGGAATATGTATCAAATGTCGAAACTACAACTTAAGTTTTATTTTAAGCATTATATAAAATTCATGAAATTCATGCTAAAAAATAATGATTATTGGTTGAGAAGTAAAGTACAACATAAAATTAATCATTATTTTGTGGGCAAATCTATGAAACTTGAAATTAATCATTATTTCAAATTTTTTTTAATAACATTTATAATGATTACAGTCCTGCTTAAAATGTTTTGTATTTTCTTTGTTAAAATATTTCAATACTTTACTGATCTTTATATGTCCCTAATTGATGTGCGTACTAAAAAGTAGTCAATTCATATTTTAAAATAGTCCGATTTCCAACTCGTATTATTTCATCCTAGCTTTGAATTCTAGCTACTTAATAGCTAAAATGCCAACGCTGCGTCCACTAATTCTTTCCTTCTCCTTTTTAATTGCAGGTGCGTGACAAGATTCATCGTTCGGTTAACGAGAGCACCAACTCCCGTGTCGTCTTGTGGTCCACATTTGAGGCTCTTGTCCTGGTTCTGATGACCGTCGGACAGGTGTATTATCTCAAGCGCTTCTTTGAGGTCAAGCGCGTTGTGTAATCCTTGTGCAACATCCTTTTTTTCGTTGTGCACGTGTATAAACGGAGAGTGTGTGGCGTGGCAGTCTCAGAATAATTTTAACTGATAAATTAAATTACTTTTTTTGTAACAAATCTTAAACACCAACCATATAGCTTCTTTTTCTTCTAATGCTCGGCAAGGGAATTAAATCTTCGGCGTGTCGAAGATACTCTAACTTTCTTCTTTATATTTCACTTTTATTTGATAATGGCAATTGATTGATCATGGAATTTTGTAAGATATTTTTATAGCATCTTCAGCTAATTTTGTGACAAACTTGAAATTTTTCATATATTTTTAGTCGTGTTTAACTTTTAGCATGAAATATGAATCAATTTGCATATGGAAATTGGCTTAATAGAATATAGTTATCATAACTGAATCAATTTAGATTACTTTTATGTAATTAGTATCTTTAGCAGGGCAAATCATACATACAGTTTGTCAAGAAACACTTTACACACCCTTAAAAATGTAATATTTTGACTTTAACCCATTAACGGCTAATGGGTATTTAAATACCCAAAAAAGTATTGACACTTTAAAAATTCTAGCTCGGGGCATGTGAGAGATATCGAGGCAAAATTTATTTCATAGTAAAGAGAAATAATAAAAATATTAGTATAAAAATTGAACAGTTTAGATATCCTTGTTATGCTTGTAGTTTTTTACAGGTGAATATCTAGCTATTTTTCTGCATACAAAATGTTATCGAAAATAGCTGAAAAATGTATGGAAATCGAAAAAATTAAATTTGAAGATAACAATTTTTTTTTTGTTTCTTTCAACTTCTATGGTCTTCTAGGCACACATTTCCAAATTTCGTCAAAATCGTACCAGCCGATCTATGGGCAGCCATTAATGGGTTAAATAAGAAAATAATAGCTTATTATAAATATTTGGAAAGGTCGTTTAAATTCCGATTGAATGACACAAAACTTTCCTTAACCCATTAAGTACCCTTCGAAAATTTCGAACTTATATAAAAGTCACTTTTCAAAACTTTTTTCCTCAATTTTTCACAAAAAATATTTTGATGCAAAAAAATTCTTGAAACAATGCTAAGAATAACTGCAAAAAAAAATTTTCAAAAATATTTTTGCTAGTATTTTTTAAAATTTTTTGAAAATCCTAAAAATGACCTTTTTACTTATTTTTCCTCATTTTCATGCAAAAAAATATTTACATACCAAAAATATTTTTGAAAATTTTTGTTTGCAGTTACTCTTAGAATTGTTCCAAGAATTTTTTTGCATCAAAATATTTTTTGTGAAAAATCGAGGAAAAAAGTTGAAAAAGTAGACTTTTGCAAAAATTCAAAATATTCCATGGGTACTTAATGGGTTAAGGAAATTTTTGCATCATTCGAACGAAAATTAAATGACCTTTCCAAATATAATAAGCTATTATTTTCTTATTTAAAGTCAACATATTACATTTTTAAGGGTGTGTAAAACTGTACATATGTATATAAAATGTGAATCATACTAATACTAATAAATTATGTATTATTCATTTGCCCTGTAACACTAAATTAGCTACATGTGGTATGAATAATTCGTTACGTTTAAAAAGACATCACATTTATTTGAATTTACAATTCCGATAAGTTCAACGTTATCACCTCCAGATAACAAACATATCAAGAATTCGCTTCAAGCGGAAATAACACAAAAATAACAAGGACAAGTATATAGCAAAATACTATAAAGAACTATAGTTTGAGCATATATAGAGTATATAATTAGTCTTGGCGTTTAGTCTAGGATTAAGAGAGAAGAATCTTGGCATAGTCGGCAATGTGGAGAACGCCGTGTTGCATTGAGGCAATGTGAAGATTGTTGCCACTCATGTAATCCCTGTTGATGTGCGGGTTTTGGAGCTCTGTAATCAACGTGGAGCACGCAGCAGCCGGATCGCCAGTACTGACCAACATACCCTAGAAATACAAAATGGATACAAGTTGAAAATGTAGAGTTTAGGTCAGAGCTATGTATGTATGTATGTCTTACCGCCCAGAACTCGTTGCCCGGCAGAGCATTTCCATCCCAGGCATAGGTGACAATGGGCAACATGTTCTCAGGCAGCTTATCGGCTGGATTGCGCGTAGAGATGCGCACTTGGATGCCGCCTAGAGGATGCAGTGGCTCCTCTATGACGGCGCCATCGTGCATGCCGCACCACTTCTCCAAATGGAACCAGGAAAAGTGCACGACACCAATGTGCAGGAGACGTGGACCAAGTGCACGCAAACGTTGCTCGAAGGTCTCGAAAAAGATTTCCTCCTGCCGCTCGGTGATCTTCCAGACGCCGAGGCCAATGCCCACCACGTGGATATACGCTGGCTTTCCCGCCGCTGCGGCACGTGCCTCCGCCTCCAGGAGCAACGTATCAAAGCTGATGGCATACCGTTTGCTCATGACAACGTTGTCAAACATGGCATTGCCCAGGGACAGGAAGCGCTTGTTCTCCGCGATGTCAGCGTAGCAGAAGTCCCTGGGCTCCTGGTAGAACTCGCGCCAAATGCGTCGATAGTCCTGGACACGACTGCCAGCGTCAGTGGCGCCATAACCATGAGCGCTAGTATTCTGTTGTTTGGTAATCAATATGTCCTCGCACTCCATGACATGGTCGCGCTCGAAGCGGGCTCCAATGAGGCCCATGATGACGCCCTCTGTCTCAATCTTGGACTTGTCCTGCTCCACCCGTCCCGCATTGGATCGGCTGCCGTCGTTGATGAACTCCGAGTGCGTGGAGACCTGCAGCAAGGCCGACAGCTTGACTTCATCGTAGCTGAGCACATTCTGGAGCAAAAGCGGATGCTTCTCCTGATCGCTGCCAATCAGCTCAAAGCCCTCCTGACCCGTGCTGCCGTCCATTAGGCGGTAAGCGTCGTTGCCGCCGAAGAAGTAAACACAGCGCTTGTCCAGCAATCGCTGCACGAACTCAGACAGCGTCAGATTTTTATAGACATTCAGTTCCTTGGAGTTGCCTATTTACCAAAAGTAAAGAGAGAGGAAATCTTAAGAAATGTGATAAAATTTACTATGATTTTCTTAACGTTTTTTTAACATTTTTGGTATTCTATATGAACATTTAAAAACTGATAGGCTGATCAAATCTTTAAAATTTAATTCAACGGTAATTCAACTTAAAACTAGAAAACTTAAAATGTTGAAAAATGTGATTATTGTGTTTTTTTTATAAAATACTTAGGCACCAAATTAGCAAAATTTTATTCAATGCGTTTGATGCTTTTTAATTTTAAACTAAAAAGAACTGATAATGCCTTTATGCATTAATAACAAGGACCGTAATCATTATAAGTTATATACATATATTATAAAAATTACATGATAATGATTATATTTTAAATTTTAAAAATTTTCTTCACTGATTTGTATTTATTTTTGATCCAAAAAAAAATAAAACTCAAAAATAATGATTACTAAGGATTTTAATTATTTTCGCTTCTGTGTTAAATTTTTTACCAATATTATTTTATATTCCTATAATTGGACCCTAAAGCAACCTCCCAGCATAATTTTTTTTTTCTTAACAATTTTTTTAAAAAAAATAATTTATTTATTATATATTTCTAAAAATAGACAAAAGTTTTATTTCGAGCGAAAAAAAATAAAAATCGTTTATAATCATTACTTTTGAGCTTTATTTTTTTTTTATCAAAAATAATGATTACGGTCTTAGTTTATAAGATTACTCAAAAATAATGATTATCAGTGAAAAAGGTAAAAATCATAAATTTTAAAATCAAAGCGGAATGCACAATTAAAAATTTAAAAAAAAAGAATTAAGATTTTGGTGTAAGCCATTTTTTCTAGGTCCATTAGAAGTGCGTTATTTTTAAGTTTAAAAAAGTCATTACTTACGGGTCCCTGATTAATAATAATAATTCATAGGAGCATTTAGTTACTAACCGAATTTCCGCTTGTGCTCCAGAAAATTCAAATACAGAAGGAGCGTAAGCTCGTGAATAATCGGATAGGCGGAGGCAATCTGCTCACGAATCAGCTGACGACGCTCCGTGGGCTGCGACTTCACGCGACAGGTGTCCGTGCCAAACTGTAGAAGGGCAGGAATTAAAATTAAAAATTTAAAAAAAAATAAATTTCAAAAATTAAAATCAATAAATTTCATTTTCTTCTTTTTTAATTATTTTAAAAAACAAATTTCAATTTCTAATTCAAAATGCAAATTTTATCGTTCTTGACCAACTGTTATCTCGACTATTGTACCTTAATGGGAAACTTCTCGGATATTTCCATAAACTTGTCCAAATCCACAGAATCCGCCTTGGCATTTGGTTTATTCAGTTCCCTGCACCTTTCCAACTGTTCCTTTGCGAATTCGCTGAGAGCCGGAAAATCCCCGGCAACTGGACTTGGCCAGATAACTCCGAGATTGCAGCACATGTTGCTCATTCCGCTGCAGCTGCAGTTTCTGAATAATTTGCCTAGTTCTTTTCTTATATTGTGGGACAGGCCAAGCATTGGCGACAAACGATTTCACTTTCATTCGCAGACTACAAAACAACAACAACAAACAAAAATTGCCGCTGATGACAAATCAAGCAAAGCAGTGTTGGTTAACGCACAAAACAGTTAGCGCTTAAATATATAGTTAGGGTATTCCTGAAATACATTTTTATTCGACTTTATGTTTTGATTTTGGGAATTTAAAAAAAAATCAAATGCACATATTAATTTCAAAATGATGATTAGCTTGCATAATAATAGCTTTAGAGTGTAACCATTTGTTTATAAGAAATTAACTGCTATTCAAACATTATCAGCTGCTCTCTTATCTTTTTCTTCTTTAACATATTTTTGTGTTTTCGCTTCGCTAAGTTGGCAAATTTATCTGGAACTTGTATAAATAAAAAATTGTTCTATCAATAAATAAAACTTGACAGGCAGAAAACTTACAGCATTTAGAATAATATAAAAACAATCAAACAAAATCAAATCAAAATCAATCGAAATTAACCTCAAAACGGATTTTGTTAAAACTTATAGTGTGACCAGGTATATTTTCTGGCACTACACAGCTTTTAACTGCTGATCGACACTATAAATATCTGATCATAATCTGTTTCCAAAATACCCCTATTAGTGCTAAAAAAAAAATATGTATCGATATATATTACTATTATTATTAACAGCCTACAAGCGCTACCACTGCTATCAAGTGTTCAATATTTCATCAGTCTGAGCAATACAAGACGATTAATAAAACCGGTATATGGTAGTCGATCGACAAATACCTCAGCAAAATGCGCTTGCCCTGCTATTTGTAATATGTTTTGACGAACTAAAAACTAGCTCTTAAAACAAGTAAAAATAAATATAAAAAAGATCCAATGAGCTGAATGTTTTTCACAAATTAGCTATCGATAAATGTGATCGTATTTATCGCCAGCTTGAAGTCTTGGAGGAAGTGCAGTGGTTTTGGGAACGAATAAAGTTTATACAAGCAAACAGGTGTCTGTCACAATATACCCCTCCATTTGTCCACTTCAAACAGGGTATAATGTAAATAATTAAAAGTGCAGCACGCAAATGGAAGGCAGCTTAAATACAATTGTGAAATTGCCCAGTGCAGAACACAGAGCGACAGCATGACAACATTTGGCAAAGAAGTGGACGCAATTTGGCCAACAGTCGATGGAGCATTACAGCCAATTAGTGAATTTGGCCGACGGCTGCTGCAGCAATGTGAATCAATCAAGAAACCCGATGCCGAGGCAACAATAGATGTGGCTGCTTTTATGGGGAAATCCAGCGAGTTTCCACTGCAGGTGCGTCCTAAAAAAAAGTGATGTCGATAAATCGTCATCAAAAATTAAACACAATACTTGCTTACTTCCAAATTTATATTTTCAAATTTAATAACGTAATTGTAAATGCAAAATTGTAAAATTGTTATTTTAAAAATAAAATTAATAACATAAATCGTATTTCATAATTTCATGAAAATCGATTTTATTATCTCGATTGATAGTCAGAAATTAAACGAATGTTAGTACTTGAAAATCATATTCGCAAAAATCAAGTTGTGGTCTTTCAACGTATTTTTGAACAATAATTCTACGCTCTAATCCCAATCCTCAACAGTTCGGCGTGGAGAGCTGCCGTGTGCTGAGTCAACCGACAACGCGTCATCGGTTCATTGGACCACAAATCGCGTCTGTTTATCCGCTGATACACGAGCGCACTCTCGCACTCTACCTGCAGTTTCTGGAGCACAAGGGCGAGTGGGGTAAGTGTGATTCTTGGCCAATAAATTGGTAAATTCACCTAAGGCACAGCATAAATTAAAAAAGAAATCATTGCATAGCGCTGCTTTTAATTTCAACCTATAATTTCTATACCAGCTAAATATTATATATAATATAGTAATTCAATTTTAATCAAAATTGGTATAGACCAGAACCTATGAGTTTGATTAAGATATCTCAAAAATTATTGACGTTAATTTTCAAAATTTTAATCAAATTTGTTTAGGATGTAAAAGAGAATACCAAATATACAATCTGCTAGAAATCTAGTTCATTCATATCAGATCGATTTCTCAGAATTTGCTTAAAATTACTTTTGAAAATTTTTCTATGTTAGACTCAAAGTATGGGATAAAATTTGGGCTTTAAACTGCAAATTATCATGACCTTTTTAATAAAATTATCAGGCCTGTTCCTGTTTTCACTTTCGGTAAGATTTTGCAGAAGTGAATTTCTTTAACCTGCTCTAATATCATTTTGGCGAAATTCAGCGGATTGAAATCACTCTGAGTTGATGAGTTTAAGTCCGATAAAGTGAAAAACGATCATTTTTAAATACTTGGCCTAAATGCAGCGATTAAGTGCATTAAATGCATAATAAATAGTGAATATCGGAACACGCCCGAATATATCCAAATCTATTGCTTAGCGTATTAATATATAGATTCTATTGATTCTAGATAATACTGACTTGTACATATAGCGTCTGACAAAATGTTTTTTGTTTTGTTATTTTGGTTCCTTATTTTGCGATATTCTACATGGGACTTTAAAAACATACACGTAAAGCAGTAGAAGTCAAAAAAAAAAATTGTTTAGAATCGTGCGATTTTCAATAAAATATTTATGAATTCGAAATTTTTCCTATTGATATGTTTTCCATTTTATTTATTCTTGTTTTTAATTCTTATTAATAAATGTTTTTGGTTTTCTCTTGTTAAGATTGTTTAAATTTTAATAAAATACTTTTGAATTGCAACTTATTTAATTTTGATCTTATTCCAATTGATTTCCTTGTTTTAAATTCTTCTCTATAATTCTTTTCTAATTTTTTTAAAAAAATATATCTGAAATCATATTTTTTTATTTATATCCATATTATTCCATTTTATTTTTCTTGCTTTTAATTTTTCCCAATAAATGTTGTTTGTGTTCTTTGTATTATTTGTCAAAATACTTGAACGTAATTAATGAAGCCTTCAATTGATTGGCAGGTAATGACGTGGAGCTGCCCGTGTACCGTCAGTTGTCGCTCTGCGACTTTGTGCAGCGTCTGTTGGCCAAACGCTGTGCCAGCTTCTTCGCCCGCAACGACAAGTTCCTGCTGGTGACGGGGGAGCGCGGTGCCAGCGGGTTTGAGCCCATTGGGAGCACTGAGGAGCAGGCGCCGCTGCAGCTGGAGCACGTGCTCAGCTACGATGAGGTCAAGCTGTCGGCCCTGCTCTCGGTCAGCTCGCACACGGAGTTCATCAATGAGGGCGAGCGCACGAATTGCGGACGCGTGACAAAGAATCGCAATAGTCTGGAGACGGAGGGCGTCATCATTGGCCTGATTGGTGCTCGGCTGTCGCGACGCAATCTCATGGAGTTCCAGGACATTGTCGTTGCCCGCACCCAGAACACCAAGGAGCATGGCTATGGACTCGATCTCGATGATCCGACGAATACGCGGGCCGAGGATTATCGACGTCTCTGGCGTGGTTTCTATGGGACGCGCGATCATCTGCACGGCACTGTGAGCATCGACAACAAGCGCTTTGGTGTCTCGGGCAACAAACTGGATGTCTTTGACAATCTGGTGATGAAGCGTCGCTATGCCATCAGCTTTGACATGCTGCTCCTGGAGGCGCAATCGCGTGCTCGGAGAGCGGGCAGATCGGCCTACGTTCATGTCGTGGGCTTCGGTCTGGGCGTTTGGAAGGTTGCCCCGCAGCAGGAGCAAATCTTTCTCGAGACCTTCGAGCAGCGTCTGCGCGTGCTCTGCGAGCAACTCACCCACATCGGTGTCATCCACTTCTCCTGGTTCAAGCTGACCCGATGCGGTGGCCTCCACGATGGCGCTGTCATCGAGAGCTCGCAACATTCGCAGGGCGGCATTCGTGTCCATCTCTCGAAGCGCAATCCCGCCGAGAAATTGTCCCAGCCGGAGCATGCCGACATGCTGCTCGTGGTGTCATATGCCTGGGACGGCAACGCTCTGCCCGGCAACGAGTTCTGGATGGTCAGTGGCTTCACTCTCAAATTTATCACAATTCTCACTTCTGTTTGTATTTATAGAAAATGCTGAAGTCCACCGGCGACTCCTCGACGGCCTGCTCCACGCTGATCACCGAACTCCACAATCCGCACATCAACAGCGACTACTGCAACGGCAGAAACCTTCACGTTGTGTCCCCCAAACACGGCGTCCTCCACATTTCCGATTATGCCAAGCGCCTGCTTAAAACCAAATAAATTTATATCTGCATCCATATACATTTGTATATACAATTTTTAAATCAGAGTTTTGTCTATTTCTTAGCTTTTTATAATCATTACCATTAAAATAAATGATGGTGAGCGCGGCACCAGAACTAATCAATCAATTATCATGTATCACAAATCAAAATCCTTTCGATGGGCATCTGGTGAACGCTTTGATGAAATTTTAAAGCCAAATTCTTGATGGAATGGGAATCAACACAGGAAAAGGCCTGATTTAAAATAATAGATGATATGTTGCATTAATAAATAATTGTATGCGCACTCAATATTTTATATAGGATAGTTTAAAGCAGCGGTGGGCACGCATAGGCTCCGGGAGCTAGCGAATGCTCCCGAATTCAAATTTCGTGCCCACCGCTGGCTTAAAGCACATTCCTAGCCATTTTCCTTTAAGATACTCAGAGTTCAACGTCTTTTTTTGTATTTTTTGTATGCAACCCAAAATAACATGAATAAAGTGGTTTCCCTATTAATTTCGTTGCTTTTAATTTCAAATCTTGTGTTCTTTTGATTACGATTTGATGAATAGATAACAAAGCATCACAATCAGAGAATTTCAGCGTTCTATTTTGGTGATGAAATTTCAGTCATCATAATCACAAAATTTTGAGATTGTAATTGCTAATCATTGCTGTTCACTAGAATAATCATAAAAATTTTATCTATTTTCTGTTTTCGATTTGTTCTGGTGAACGCGGCCAATTGTCACTAGCAATTATAAAAGTAATGTTTTAAAATATTATGATATTCATTATCTTCACTATTTTCAAAGCTACTGAACTTTGTTTATCATTAGCTTCACTTTTTTAATAGCAATGAAATTGCATGAAATGCATTGCAAAAGTATTAATTTAAGGATAATGCGATTGCATTTCACTAGATTTTAAAAAAGTAATGCTCTCGAAATGTCATAAATTTGGATTTGCATTAGCTTTACTATTTTTAAAGCTAAAGAAATTAGATGATCGTTAGCATTATTTTACTCAATCCCAATGAAATGACCAATGCATTACAAAAGTATTTAATAATACCCAACACTGTTTATTGCAAATATTGTTTGTGAAAGTCCACTGTTTTGATTTTTTTCCTCAATTTAAAAAAAAAAATATTTTGATGCAAAAAAAATTTGTTAAACAATTCTAAGAGTGACTGCAAAAAAATTCAAAAATCTCTTCGCTAGTATTTTTTATAAATTTTTGAAAATTGCCAAATAGCCACTTTTTGATTGAACCTCTGCAAAAGTATTTTTGCCAAAGAATCGTTATAGGAATTGACTTCAATTCAAAATTTTGTAGTGCTGTCATTATTTTGCCATTTCACGAAGTGAATTTTTTTATATTGGCTTTAAATTTTCCCTAAATTTGGGCAAATACAAAAAAATCTGCAAATGGCCTTTGAAAAAAGCCGGATTTGACGGGAAAAAAGCGAATCTGGCAGCACTGATGACAACAACAATGTACTAAGTACGGCAGAAAAGCATATAAAAATACGGGGTGCGTGTCTTGGAATCTTTGCGAATTAGGACGCAGCCAACTTCAAGCTGATCTAAATATGAAATCAAAATCTGCGCATCACGAATTCGCCTGGTTGAAGTCTCGGCTGCCATAAAATACACATAGCAAATACAAGAACCGCAAGCACAATTTAGCAAGGCAATTAAAAACCTGTATTACTCGGAATTCTACCACTATTTTATGTTTTTAAATTCGCAAATAAATGTAGTTCGCAAGCAAGAAATTAAAGTTTCGAAATAGGGCTGGGCATAGAATCAGGTGTGCTACGGAAATCACAAGTGAAATCGAAATCAGAGAAACGCAACTCCTCTCGAAAAATTTCTAAGTGCCACTGAACTCAGTGAAATAAAGGGGTGCCACAGATATCGTTTTCGCTTGAATTTCACTTAAATTTGTATGAAATTTAAGTGAAATTCAAGCGAAAGCGATTTCTGTGGCACCTAAGATAATTTTCTTTAGCATGTGCACCAACCTTTTCGAACTCGGCTGCTAGGGTTGGCCTCTTCTCATATTACATTTTCCTAGGGTTTATTTAGCAACTTTTTTAATTTTATCATTGCAGAATAATAGGTTTTTATTTTATTTCTTTTTTAATGAATATAATTTACTTTAATTATATAAAAATTGATTTTGTATAGCTTAAAGCAATTTAAAAGTTATTGGCGCGACAAACAATATAAGTTACTGGACAACTCTAAATTCTAAATTCCTGACAAAAGATGTGACATTATTCTCATGGCCGCGGAGTTGACATGACTGTGAAATGAAGTTAAAGGGAAATGCAAGTGGAAGTTATTTCCGTAGCACACCTGAATAAGTTTCTAAAATATGTGCATTACAAATACTAAAAGATTTAAATGAGAATTGTTTTTGAGAACAACCACAACTTCATTTCCAAGGTGGAAGTAGGAAGTATATATATATATTCGTTAGTCTGTTTGAACGCAACGATCTCGGAGACTCTAAGAGCTAGAGACTTCAAAATTTGTATACAGGTTCCTGGATTGCGGACGCTGATCAAGGCTGTTTTTAAATTTTGATCGGACCACTATATCATATAGCTGCCATAGAAACGATCAATCGAAAATCAAGTTTTAGAATGAAAAACTTTTTTGTTGTTTGAGATATCTGAACCAAAAATCGGTCCACTATATAATAAAGCTGTCAAAGGAACAATTAGCCTAATTAACCCCATGTATTTAAATTGAATGAATTTGTTAAACACTTTAATTCAATAAATTTGGCATTTACTGAATTTACATTTTATCATTTCCACAATTTGACAATTTAGAAACATTGCTTGCTTGATTTCAGGAAATTTGCCTGATTATGTGAATATTGTATTTGAATTTGAGCTTATTATTGATGGCTAATCAATTTAATATAAAGATATCTAAACGGCTTTAATAACTTGCTTGTTATCTGTCCCGACTACTTTATAAAGGTCGGGTTATTGTTGCGAGGACTTAGATTCTGCCTGCGGGGGGTTTCACGAACGCTCCGCGGGGTTTCACGAACGCTTTGAGGGCTTTCACGAACGCTCCGGGGAGTGGAAGCTGGACGATATTGAGGGGATGGGCCGATGCCAATGGGGACATCGAAGCGGGCAGCTACCGGATCATAGCCGTCGGGTATTTTATCGAAGTTGATGTCGTAGAAGAGACGAAACCATTGGGCGAACTCATAGTTATCCTTAAAGCATCCCTTGACCAGCTGCACGACATTCACGGGTGTATTCACTTTCAGCTCGTGAAAACACTGTTGCAGCAGTCGAAAGTTGTCGATAAACTCGAACTGTTGGTTGCACAGGAACTTCACTTTACGCATCCGAATCGTGCCCGGAAATAGGACATCCATTAGCTGGCAATAAGCTGCGCCAGTGCGCAGATCCTCAATCTTGTTGACCACGCAGTCCAGTGTTTTATTCACAAAGCCCAATATTTGGAGGCGTGACCATTTCTTGCAGCTGTTCGTGGAAATCACATTTTTGGCCTTCTTCTTAGTCGTCGCCTGGCTTGCTCCTGGATTCTCAATCATTTTTATTATGATACCTAAAATACCAAATAAAACATAAACTGTGTTACAATATTTTCTAAATTTTCGAAATTAATGGCATACACTTTTTTTAAAATTTCTTCTCAAACAAAAATAAAATAAAGACAAAAGATCACTTACCTGATCTCTATTTCAATAAAATGTTCTTCTTAAATGGAATTGAATCCCTATTCTGCTAATGTTATACAATAAAATGTATTGCCAAACGCTTGAAACTGAATTTAGCAGTTTGATTCTTGAAAAAGTAAAAAGAAACTAGAAAAAATGTTGAGATGCCACTTAATTTGCATTTGGAAATGCCTGAAACACAATAAGAATGGGAAACCATTAAAAATTTAATTGAAAGCTAGAATAGAATAATTTTGGGGTTGCAAAATTACCTGAAACCTGATAATACTTAACCTATGCGAAGAAGTGTGTGCAGTGAAAAAATTCGAAAAATATAAAAATATTTACGTTACAAAATTGTAAACTGTCGTTAGTGTCATGCTATTTGAACTGCCTAACAGCCTAATCGTATTTTATTTATACTCCAGCGCCTGCTTATACTTTCTTTAAAAAAAAGGTATGCCACAGAAATCTCTTCCACTTGAATTTCACGTCAATTTCATTTCTCCGTGCCACAGTCCAATCACCTGAACAATTTTGAGTGAAACGAAATCATCGCTCAGTTCACTGGCATCCTCTGCCATGAGAATAATGTCACATTTTTTGTCTGAATTTTAGAATTTAGAGTTGTCGAGTAACTTTTATTGTTTGCCGCGCCAATAACTTTTAAATTTATTTAAGCTACACAATATCAATCATTATATAAATAATTAAATAATATTAATTAAAGAAGAAATAAAATAAAATCCTTCTATTCTGCAATGATAAACTTAAAAAAGTTGCTAAACAAACCCTTGGGAAATTTAATCTGAGAAGGGGCCAGCCCTAGCAGCCTAGTTCGAATAGGTTGGTGAACATGCTAAAAACTATAAATTACTCAAAGTTCTGTGGCACGGAGAAATTTTCGAAGTGGAATTGCTTTTCTCTGAATTCGATTTCACTTGTGATTTCTGTGGCATACCTGAATATTAGAGGTCTGAATAAATAAGCAACAACGAAGTTCGAGTTTTGTGCGTTCGTGTCAAACTCAGTTGACAACGTTCATACGGAGTGACTGACACGAAGTGAATGAGTGAGAAAGCTACTTTGTTTTGAGTTAATTTGAGTTTGAATCGAATTTCGATTTAATTTTTATATTTGCATTTTTTGCATGCTCATTCTCTGTTATCTATCAAAGTCATTATTCCTTTGCGACCGCCCCGCAGGAAAATTGAAACAAAGTGAAAAAAGCAGCCATTTGACAAATAAAATTGCGAATCATTCGATTGAATTCGGCCATTTCAAATTCATTATTTTCACATAGCACATTCCTTCATTCGCACTCATTTCGTTAAGGAGCTGACTCAGACTCAAGCGAATTCAATTCACAATGTGCCTCGCACTCACTCAATTCGACATCGTTCGAATTAATTCATGTGAACTCAAATTTTAAGTGAATTCATGCAGACCTCTAGTGTATATGAACAATTCTCTCAGAAAAGAAAGATTGCTAAATATTGGAAAAGTTGATTCTTTTAGCTACTTATATTTAGAATATATGTCGGAGTTTGTCAGAGCGGATATTATTCAATATTTTTCAAGGATTGGTGAGAATTTAGAAGACGAAAGAAGTGAAGGACAGATAGTTGAATAATTTAATTTAATTTAATTGAATTGTGTGTTAAATAAACAATATAGTGAAATATAATTTTATAACTCATACATTTATCTCTTGAAAGATAGCTTACACACGGCCAGGAAAAAAGGGGATTGCTTGGATATATGACAAGCATTAATTTAATTTAAATTAAAGTCCATTTCCAGCTTCTGTGCACCCCTGACCTTTTCTACCTTCCTCTCCTGTTGTCCTTACTTACCTACTATTCCCCTCCCAGCGCACAGGTGTGTAATTTCTAAAGCTGAACAATGACCATTCCGAGTGTCTATGTCAGTTTAATCGTAAAGCAAATAAATTGCACAAAAATACACAAATGTTTATTTGTTTACACAATCGCGTGTAGTTATCCCATAACAAAAATAAACAAGATTAAGCCAGAACGCTATACCCGACTATAAGATACCCGTTACACATTTCAGATACATAATATACTTATTTTAAAACTTTAAACATTCAAAAAATATAGTTTTTTATCCGATCTAAATACAATTAATTAGTAGGATAGATAATGATAAAAATGAACGCTAATTTAAAAACTGTGTATGTTTTATTCTGATACGATACGCTGGGGCGGAAGGGGGTGTGGCAATTATTTTTTTAAATTGTCTGTGGGTTACTTAACAATTTAAGTGAAAGTATTACTCAATTTTATTCAACAGCTTCAATTAATAAATAATTTAATTAACAAATATCCGATTTTTAATCTTGGAAAAAATTAATTTTCTATTAAGAAATAATAATTTTTTTTTTTGATATTTGATATACAATTTTTTTCATAACCCAGTTTATTCAGCAAAAATAACAAATAATATTTTGGCCTTATCGACTTGAATGTTGATGTGATCGAGATTTTATATACATACGTAAGTTGTTGGGTCAGCGATGTCTGCTTTTACCATAGATAAACGGGTATAAAAGCATTCAACTGAGCTCGAGAGATTCGGATTCTGGTTAAACAGACCCCGAATGTGATTTCTAAACAACTTTATACGGTTGACCGACCGAATTGTGCGTGCGGCTGTTGGCTAAAAGCTTTTCCCGCTGCAAACATATAAACAAATGCAATTAAATTCTAAAGCCAGCGCCAACTGCACCACAATGCAGCCACCCAACCACCCAACCAGCCAACCACTTTAACATCCAACTCCACACACTAACAATTCAGTTTCAGTTTGGATTGTATCACCTGCCCATAGGGCAGTTATTGTTGTTTATTTTCCATTTTGTTTGCAGTTGGCTTTTAGTTGTGTTTTGCATTTATAAATTTTAATTGATTGCATTCATGACAAAAATTCAATTTCCATTTCTGCTCCACATTCGTGGAACACTTACTGCCTCTGTCAACCCTCTTGACTTCTGTTAGCCTCAAACCACCGATGGGAAAGCCATTTGCTGACTCTGAATGCTTTGTTTCTGAGCCGGATTCAGTCACTTAAGAGCTACAAATTCCTTGTAAGCCAAGCACAACAATCGAAATTCAAGAGCATCCAAGTGGTGAGAATAAAATACTGAAATAAAATAAAATATTGCAATAAAATGACTCTGGGCTCTGTCACTTAATATCCAAGAAGTGCGTAATGAACTACTATATTTTACTATTTGACTGTCCTGCGTATAAATATGATAGAATCCTCAATCGACTAAAATATTAAAGTGCTGAAAATTCAAACAGTGTAACGAGAAGTGTTGCCAATTTAGCTATTTTCCCGATAGATTTAGCGGGTTTCAACTAGCAAAAGCGGAATAAATTGTAAATTAAATTCCGTTTGAATGATGCAAAAATTTCCTTAACCCATTAAGTACCCATGGAAAAATTTTAATTTTTTTTATAAAAGTGTATTTTTTTACCTATTTTCCTCGGTCCCAAACAAGAAATATTTTGATTCAATAAAATTCTTAAAACAATTCTAAGAGTGATTGTTAAAAATTTAAAAAATAACTTCGATAGTATTTTTTATGATTTGCTTCAAAATATTCCAAAAACACTGGATTAAATCAATAAAAATATCGTTTGACTACTCTAGCGTTTTTTTTTAGCTACCAACAAAATTTTCTGGCTATTTCTAGTTTTTTTCAAAGGCTAAATTAGCATTTTCACGACCCGAAGAGTTGGCAACACTGGATACGAGTTTAATACCAAAAACTAAAAGTTTGGAAAATTAAAAAAAAAAACGACCTAATTTTCACTTTTAAAGTTGCTAGGTCAAAAGTGTGACCAATGAAACTTTCAAACTTTCATAAATTTGTCTAAACTTGTATGATTTCCAAGCGGATTCGGAATCACAACAATAACAACTACAACAAGATCAACAGCGAGTCTTTTGTGCGACTTCACTGCGTTGAATAGGCAGCAAAATATTTGGGAGCAGTCGCTGCTCCCGGAGCCACTGCGTGCCCACCGCTGATTTTGATCATGGTCTTGCCACTTAATTCAATCTGCATACAAATTTAATTCATTTCGATCAAATGATTTTATGCTTTGAGTTATCGATGTTTAGGCAAAGGGTTGCTTTTTAAAAATTTAAAATTTTTTAATCTATTGATGTATGAAACTAAAATGCTTATATTGGTCATTTGACGCTAGGTTAATCCTTGACCTCACAGACCAGCAGGATCGAAAAAAACCCTTATAAATGAATCGGTTACTAAACGGTTATTACGGCTTACAGAGTTTCGGTTCTGAAGAAACTTGTACTGTATTTGTTTACTCGAAGTTCTCATAGTAGAAATCTGCACGCAAAAAATTTGAGTCCAATTGAATTATATTAAATTTGAGTCGAGTTGTGTTCGGAACATTCGGCATTCTTACGAGATTTATTCAAATGAACGAAGGTGCAAATGCGATGGATGAATTTGGTATTGCCGAACTAATTCGAATTACTCGAATATTCAACTTTTCTTACAACTAACTACTCGCAAGGACGGAAGGAAACAATAATAAGCAATAATAATATTTTTATTTGCATAATTAAATATGTGATTGTTTGTCTAACTGTTACATATTTGTCACTCCACAGTGATTGTTTACTTTTTCATAGTTTGTTGATTGTATATGTTAAACAGGTTAAATTATACGGGTTTTTGGCTATTGAAGTATGAAACTCTCAGGGGTCAATTTAGTTTAGGCGGTAAAACAGCTCGCAAAAAAGTTTGCGACCTAAAAACACAAAATAAAAAATTGACTAAAGAAGTTTTTAAAATTTGTGTTTTCAAAGTTGGATCTGCTTTTGGTGCCAGTGTCGATAAACTTTTACTCCTCCCAACAAAACTATCGCGAAAAATTTCTGTTCGCTCCAAAAAACCCTTTGGCCTAGTAAATGCGGAAATTGAGAAGCAAAAATGCTTTGGGTACTCTTAATTTCTTAAAATCGTCATTTAAATTATGATTTAAAAAAAAATTATTAGACCTATAATCACAACAAATATGAATGCATTTTTATCGCAAGTGACAAAGCATTGCTTTTATTAAATGTGTATTATATGTGACATAAATAATATAAATAATTAATAATAAATTTGTATGTTAACAAGAATTAGTCATAATACTTTGTAGCAAAATAGAAGAAAAATTGCCGAAAATTGATTTTAAAAAATAAATTGAATTATATTTGTTTAATTTGTGCACATGTATGAGCAGACAAAAGGAAAGTTTTCTTTGCCTTAAAGTTTTGGATACTTATATGTACTTGGGTTATTTTACTGATAGTTAATTTTGTCCTCTATAATCGCAGTCAACTTTCAAGTTTGTTATCGACTTGTTTCACTGTACCTTAAACTGGAACTGAGACTGGACACCGGAAGGCTATTTGATAAATTAGTTTTGGAGTGATTATCAAATGTATCATTATTTGCAATTAATTAAAGGAATCGCATTAACAACACATGTTTAATATTCCCTTTAAATTCGTCTTTACATGAAGTAATTTATAATTTGTCATTTAATTTCAATTTAAGAAAACAATCTGTATAATAACTCAAAATCGATGTTTATAAACATGCTGTAGATTCATGTAGTGTGTAATAAGCACCTTAACTCAATTATTAAATTATCTTAAATTAAAGATACATTTTTAAATTTGTATTATGTATGTATGTAAATATGGATGAATGCAAATGAGATGTTATTCGATTGCGCGCTGTTCATCACAAGCTGTCTGTTGTGATCCATGAATGCAATGTGAAATCTGACGCCTCTTAAAAATTTAATGAACAGCCGACATACATATGAGAGTGTTTATTGCTGGTATTGGTATTGCTGCTAGTGTGTGTGTGTGTGTGTGAAATGCTGAGTGAAAATATGTTGAAAGCACAGTGAAGAGGAAAAAAGCGTAAATGAAGCGGAAATTGAAATGTGTGCGCCAAACGAATGTTACTCACTCGATTTTTGAAAGGTTTTTTGTGTTGATGTCTGCTATGCATTGTATGCACACCAATGCTTGCAAACAGATAAACACACACACACGCACACACACACACACACACACACACACACACACACACACACGCACGCACGCACGCTCAATTTGTTTACAGGCCTTGACTCTGTCTCACTTAAGTAGATACATACATTCACACACAGACAGATACATCCAAATCCGAATACAAATACAAACACAACTTACTTGCAGTCTGTCTGGCTTGAACTTGAACTGCATGCCAAAGGAGCTTCCAAGCAGTGGACAAGCTACTCATCTGCTCATGATGAGCCAGAGATTGAGTTAAGTTGTTGCAGCTGCTTGCACAATCGCAGTAGTGCCTGATTCTGAATGAATTATTTATTTAACGGCCTTCACACATTGTTAGTGGCACCTCTTGACCCTCTTAACCCACTGTTGAATGCGTCGCCAAATTAAATATAATAAACCTCTCAAAAACCTCTGTCTTCCATTTGGCCGCCATTTGTAATGAAGCATATAAGAGGAAGTGTGTGTGTGTGTGTGTGTGTGTGTGTAATCAGCCAATGAGACTTTGAATACGAATACTCCAAGCTTTGAAAAATGTCGCATCACAGAATCAGCTCCTGCAAAGTGAAAGGCCAAAGAACTCTCCAAGTGAAAGAGCTAATTAAAGCGAAACATCGCATTTAAAGAGTATGATTCTGTGTGTGCTGGATCAAAGAAAAACTAATCGAACTAACTAAATTAAAATTCTTCTCCTCTTTTTTTCAGTTGCCGCCTCTTACTCATTTGTCGGTTTATACTCAGTATTTTAGTCAGCTAGATTTGTATAAAGGGCATATTATCTGAAGAACAGATTTTCGTGAGAATCATAATAGAACACACAAGGGATTATGGTGCATTTACACTAGTTGATAAACAAGTCAACGTTGATATCAACTTAGTCAATCCTAGTGTGAACAGCTGTCAACTTGATCAACTGTTGCGTTGACAGTAGATTGACAATGCCAAATACTACATCAATTGTTGCTCTGAATGTGAACACAGTGTAAACACTTTGTGTCAACAGTTGAAGACACAATCGGCGCGTTGACAACACAAAATTACGTTGAGCACGTGTTCATTCTTTTGCTTTGTGTTGACAAATTTTATGTACAGTTTAGAGGTGGCAACACTTCGCTTGCCATCCTATTTAATTATTTTTGTCTGTTTTTTTTAACTGTGCAGTCTATAAAAATCAAAAATGAACAATAAAAAGCTATTTAAAAATACATTTTAATTTATTTATATACATATTTGATGAACTTTTGCTCTTCCTCGTCCTCAAGAGCTAAAGTCAAAATTTCTGCTGCCGCTATTTTTCTTTTTTAGCTGATGCCGTTGTACCCATTTTATCTTAAAGTAAATAAATACATATGTATGCATGAGTACTTATGTACCACATTTTTTGTTTTACGCAATTGGTAATACAACACAATGTCGATTAAAATCACTTTCGATACATACACAATATCGACGTCAACGAAAAATGCAACGTGAACATCAACGAATGTTAATAACAACTAGTTTAAACTACTCTCAACTTCATTGTCAACGCGTTGGCATCTTGCGCGTTGCCCAACTAGAAAATTAGTTGGCAACTTGTTTTTTTTGTCAACTCAATCAACTAATGTAAACACAAGAAATGCGTTGACCTTGGATATCAATTGTTGATATAGCTAGAATTGACGCTGCATCAACC
>JBAMBL010002775.1:0-51783 GCA_037043405.1 Drosophila subquinaria
ACTTTCTCTTTGTTTTGCTCCATGTTTGCGGCGCTATAACTCACGAATAGGGCTGGGTTGCTCATGAGTGAGTGAACAAAAAAGAGTTGCTCACCGAAGTGAGCAAGTGAACATGTTCCTTCTAAATTGCTCTTTTTTGCTCACTTGCTCAGTTGCTCAGTCTTGTTCAGTTGCTCTGTTTTGCTCTTTTTTGTTCACTTGCTCAGTTGCTCTCTGCTTTGCTCACTATCGCCCAAATGTTCTTATTCTTTATTTCCTTTGCGCTCTGAGCTCTGTTACGGCACTTTGCATATATTTTCTTTTGGAGAAAATTATAAAGAAGTGAAGGGAAATCAATACTTTCATTATTTTACTTTTTAATTTGGTTGTTTGTTATGAAGGGAATATATTATCATTATTTTATTTTTAATTTTGCTACTTTAGTTTTATGTACATGTATAGTAAACATAATAAAGTGATGAATCCGATTTAAATTGAAATGTATAACGTATGAAATTTTTGATTTGTTGAGTGAGGGACTTAAAGCAGTTGGCCACTGAGCTACTGAACAAGTGAGTGACTGAGCAATTGAACAAGTGAGCA
Organism: Drosophila subquinaria; assembly: GCA_037043405.1. NCBI lineage: Eukaryota > Metazoa > Arthropoda > Insecta > Diptera > Drosophilidae > Drosophila > Drosophila subquinaria. The sequence continues at coordinate 583 of JBAMBL010002775.1, forward strand.
ATCTGAACAAGTTAGCAACTGAGCAAGTGAGCGATCTGAGTGAGTTGACTCACCTAAAAAAAAGAACAAGTGAACATGTTCACCTAAATGAGCAATGTTTACCCAACACTAATGTCGACAGTAGAGATGGGCATGGGCCTCCTTTTTGAGGCACGGCACGGCCCAAGCACGGCTGGTAAAAACTGAGGCCCAACACGGCCCAACACGGGATTTTTTTAAATAGGCACGGTTGTAAGTGTTCGCAAATTGTGCGATACATCGATGAATTCTTAAGCTCAAGCTGACAAGCAAGCGATAAAACTACGCCAACTTATCGATAGTACCATATTTAAGTTCAAAATCTGTACCGTGCCTACCGACTTTGGCACGGTAAAACACGGCAATTTCTAATAAGGGGCCCAACACGGCCCAACACGGATTTTTTTTAAATAGGCACGGCACGGACACGGCACGGCCCATGCCCATCTCTAGTCGACAGATATCAACAACAACAACAAGAGCTAAAGGCAAGGCACTTAAAAATTAACATTTTGCTTTGAGAACACCATCTGAGTCGCAAATAAAGCATTTTTAAAGTGCACAGCTTTAAAGTTAATAGCTTGCATCACAACGCACAAGTAAGAACCAAGTAAAGAATATTGCTTTAATTGTTAAATTGTGATTGGAAATATCAATAGCAATCGCAACCACACGGCTAATAAAAACAACAAGCACAAGCATGTCTGTCAGTGATTTTATTAAAGGTCTACCAACGCACGATTCGAAAAATTTCGCACACCTGAGCAATGATCATGGCATTCGAACGTCCCAAAAGCGCGCCTCCATATACTTGCCCACGGAGGATGTGCCCGAGCCGACGCAACTGATCGTGATGGACAAGAGATGCGTCCTGCTGAGATACCTGACACAACAGTGGGACAAGAAGACGCTGCAGCGAAAGAGAGAGCACGGCAATGAGGGGAATGGAAACAATGCCAACAGCACTCCCAATGGCAGCAATAGCAAAAAGCGCCCACGCTTGGATGCCAATGAGCTCAACTGAGCCAGATGCACTCAAAACAAGATTACATGCATTAAACACACACACACATCAAGAGAGAACTCCACAGAGAGCACTACCATTAATTTAAGACTTTTCCCCATTTATGTTTAAAATAAATACATTAGAATGTAATTAATTGCGACAAACACAGCTTCTTTCTTGAGGTGAAATTATTAACATGGAGAACACGTTGCCCACGAATGGTGAGTTTATTTTTTTAATTATTTAACACCTCAGCGGAATACGTAACCTGGTAAATAATTCCACCATGAGCCAAACAGTTACTCCGTTTTTTCCAATTGGATTTTCTCCCAAACTGAAAAAGGAGTGAATTTCCAAGGATTGATATTAGTTTTAGCAACAAATAATATCTGGAATTTGTCCAATCGATATTTTTAATTCACAAACAATAATTGGATTTGACTACATTATTTTAGGCGCTAGTATTAATGATGTAGGTCCTTGGGATCTGGCTTGCCGTACTGCTTCTCCCACCAGGTCACATATTCCTTCTTGCGCTGTTCCCGTTTGGCAAAGTACTCTGGATACTGTGCCTTCTCCAGCGGATGCCAGTAATCGAGCAGCCAATCTGGTGGCAGGACCTCACGCTCAAAAGCACAGCCGCCGGCGCTGTTGGCAACTGCAAACATATACATATTAGACGTATATTTCATGATGCAAGTTAATAAACATACAGTTTCTGGGCTGGAAATGCTTCGTTTCGAAGAGCTCCTTTTCTCCGCAGGCTAGCAGACGTCTACCCTCTCCGAGATCCTGCTTGCGGTTCTCATCGAAGCGTGCACGCATCAGTGTCGCCCGATAACGGAATACCTCACTGGCAGCCAGCATTTAAAGGAAGATGCACAACAATTTTATTATATAATCGCGGCAGTCACTGGGATTGCCAAATTTTGCGAGCACTTACCGGCGATCGTACCACGCCTCCAGATTGCGTACGGCACGCTTGTACAGGCTGCACACCTGGCGCTTGTGCGACACAATTGCCAAGGGAACTTGGGCCATGTTTCGTTGCTGGAATTGTCTAAATTCTGTAATTTACTGTTTGCAAGCAACAACAACAACAGCTGGCGAGAACTGTCAAAAGTTGTGTGCTGCACAATTTTGCAATTCCTGTTTTTCCCAACACTGTTGCACAGGGCTGCCAGACTATACATTCAGTACAACTATATTTTTATTTTCGTAATAAAATTACAGGTCGAATATTAAATAAAACTCATACTAATAAAAAATTCACATTCCAAAACTCCTGGCTAAAATTGTCCAAATTCTGTAATTTCCTGTTATTGACCTACTTGAGCTGCTACCCAACATTGTTACACAGGGCTGCCAGAAAAATGTCCGTTAAATTCAAATTGTATTTTTATTCTCGTATAAATTACATATCAACAAATATGAATTAAAACTAATACTAATCAAAATGCGTTATTAAATTATGGAAATAAACACTTCCAAATTAACTCATAACATTCAATATAGACTGAACAATATGCTCAGGTATTGTTAGTGGCTGCTCACAGAGTTCGCCCGTCTGTTTGTCGTACATGTAAATCTCATTAACAACTCGATCTTCGTGATCAGCATCCAATGAGGACACCAAGACCATCGATCCCTCTGCCAGCTCTGTTAATATTTGTTCGATGTCGTGCTCACTGGGCGTTGCTATCGGCGATGGCTCGGCAATGAAATCAATGGTAAATATTGTGTCCGTCTGCGATAAAGTATCTATCTCTGTATCGGTGGCCATGTCCATGTCGCTAGCATAGTTAACCGAACCATCATCCACATCGACAACATTATTATTTTGAAGCGACTTCTTTTCATCGTTCTCAGTCTGTCCCTCTTCAAGCAGCGAATTTAATTCCCGCTGCAGTTGCTCTCCTTTGTCCTTGCTTGCTTTTTCCCTCTTAATGCTTCTCTCTCTTTTAATATCTGGATATGCTGGTGTGGCCGCTTGCTCCAGTTCCAGCTGCTGCTGCTCCAGTTCTAGCTGCTGCTCCAGCTCCTGCAGCCGCTGTTGTACCTGAAGATGTTCCTCTGAATGATGTTGCTCAGTCGTCGGTTTGGGTTTCAAGATACGACGTTTACGTTTCGCTGCAGGTTTTCCATTTTCATTTTCCAATTCCGCATTGCGCTGGGCCAATGCCTTCTTGCCCAGCCTCTTTTTGACCACATGCTCGTTCTCATAGATCAGATCCCCATCGCTGAGAGCTCGAGCCGCTTTACTGACCTGCGACTTGGAGCGCTGCAATAAAATTTAAAAACTTATTTAGAAATGTGTTTGAATTATTCACAGTGGATTACTCACCTTTTTGGAGTTGGCCACCTGAGTTGACTCAATTTCCTGCCATTTGCGATCCGCCTCGGCACGCTCGTCGTCCTCCTTCTGCAGCTGATCCTTGAGCTCCTGTATGTTGAATGCCTTTGGATAGAGCAGCGCCTTGTTGATCAAATGCCCATTGATGCGCTCCTCCCGTTTGTATTTGAGCTTTAGGTCGCGCCGCGTCCGCTTGGGAAACATTTGACACATGAGCGAGAAGTCTGTGCCAATGATTTGCAGGCTGCGATAGAATCGCACCGTATCCTCGGCCGACCAGGTGGGAGTGCGCTTGTGCCGCTTGTAGAACCCATTGTCGCCAGTGGTTTCGTCCATGAGTATCAGCGACGAGTTGGCCAGCACCTTGCGAGCCTCCACCTCGGCTGTGGTTTCAATCTCCAGTGTTTTCTCATCGATTATCAGCTCGCCGTTGGCGTCCAGCTTCAGCTGTGGAACTGGCATAGCTGCAGCCGCCGCTGCTTCCTCGGTTTTCGCTTCCAGCAGCTCGGGCGTTGTGGGCTTAGCCTCGTCGGAGGTGGTGCTGCCATTTGACTCGGCCTTGATGGTGGTCACCAACGGCTTCTGCTCCATGGGATTGCTATCGGGATTGTAAAAGATCATGTCAAACATTTTAAATGTCGACTTATCGGGCACGCCCTTGTTGAAGCGCGTCTCAAAGTCACGTTTGGCATTGACGCGTTGCTGCGCCTGCGATTGACTCTTCTCTCCATCCCGCTCCCCCCTGCGATGCTTTCCCCCGCCACTGTCGGAGAACACCGAGCAACTGGACTCGGTGCGTATGCGGCCCATTCCCGGGCTCATAACGCCGCCCAAGTATTTGGGCGATGCTTGAATCTGTTGTGGCGTTCCACCACCGCCTCCTCCGCCTGCCATTGAGGATCCACTTAGATAGCGTTCACGTCTTGTGGGTGTTCCCGGCGATTGATAGTCGCCATCATAGTCACCAGCCAGCGGTGAGCCCACGAAACTGTTGCGACGCTGGCCAAACACAGGAGTGGGACGCACTCGTTGACGCCCCTGCGCCTTGCTGGGTGACATGGGAAACCCATTTGTCGTTTTCTGCAGATCCATTTGGATGACACTGTCCTCGATGTCCGAATGAAAGACATCGTCCATCTGGCCTGCACCGCTGGCAGCGGGCATTTTAAATGCTATCTCATTTACATCTTCCTCTGAACGCTCCTGCTTGGGAGTAGGAGTGGGAATCGGGAGCGGTTCGGGCTCAGCTGGTGGCTCTGGATCCCGATCTTCCCTGCGTGCCTTTCGCTTGATTTGACTTAAATTGGCAGCTGCCTTTATACGTTGCCGTCGAGTGGACATTGCGTCTATTATTTGTTAAATCTCTCACATGAAATTCAAGTAATTGTTTGCGAAAGTGCACCGCAACAATAGCAAGAAATGTGCAGCAGCACGAGTTTTTACGGAACAGTGTTGAACAGCGTTCACAGCAATATAAGCATGAAAACAGTATGCTGCTTATGATTGCCGAACAAAATTGACTGAAGTGACACTAATGGGATTCCGGTAAGCGTTTTAGATATGGTTTAGATTTTTTTTAACCAAATCTAAATCAGTTGACGGAACGACCCTTTTTGCACACTGATTAGTTTTAGATTTCGTGAACAGCTGACAGCCTGGGCGAACAACTGATTGACAGCTAAAAAGTATATAAAAATAGGGAGTAATTGCACAAAATGCCAGAAATAGAAATTTATAAAAGTATTAAACAAAAGTTTGCTCATTGAAAATGTTTTTATTGAATATTCGCAGATTTCCAATCTAAACAAACACCAACTGTCACACAGCTGTTTGAAACCAAATCAAAATGAAACCGAAATCAGTCTTAGAGCTGATTTCACGAAATCAATTAGTAAGACCACATTTCCCTGATTTGCTCTGGGCACACTGAAAATTTTGTATGGAGCAGCTGTGAACAGCTGACTGCGAAATCTAAACCAAATCTAAACCAAGGTGGATTTATACATGGTGATGTATTCGCTCTCTCTCGGGGCAAAGCTGTCAAAAAGAGTCTGACGTGAGAGAGACGACAGAGATAGATATATAGAAAATCTGGAAACACAAACCAAACGACTTGCGTTCGAGCGGCATATGTATTTTTCACACACGGGGCATTTTTCAGAGAATTTAATACAACCGGTCACTACGATGTTTGCTTTCGTAATGACGCTTGTGCCCCGAAAAAGAGAGCACGTCAAACGAATACATCACCATGTATAAATCCACCTTGATCTAAACCAAATCTAAAACGCTTACCGGAATCCCACTACTGTTTGTTTATAATATTAGGGCTATCCCTGAAATATACATAGATTTTATTTAGTTTCCAAGTCTACTAAGTCAAATCTGAATCTGATTTAAAATTTATTTGAAATTTTATCATTCGTAGGTTCACAAAAGATAAATTTACAAACTCAAATTAACCAAAAGTGCTAAATAAATTACACACGTTTCCTAATTAAATAAAATAATATACTGTAACAGGCTATGAAACTTGTATCAATTTACCAAGTTTCAGGTTCTGATCAAGCAAATAATATATATAATGTAAAATTATAAGAAATTAAATCAGTATTGTCACTGTCAAGCTCAGGAAATTCAATGTTGCTCTGCAGCTTTAATAAGTTTATATTTTCGTTTCGATTGCGATAAGGAAAATACAAATAAAGCTTATTAGCTATGTACCGAGCTTAAAACGAGTGCTAAAAGAAATTGCGAGTTTACCAACACAGACACGGAATACAATAACAAGAAGAAGAAGAACCATAACAACAACAACAACAGTATAAATTGCAGGTTGCACGTTTTGAACTAAAAATGTGAGCGCGTTGATAACAAAGCAACAACGAGAAGTGGAATCTATATTATATGTAGAAATTGTCAACAATCGGAAAAGGCGACAAAACAAAATTATTAAAGTTTAAAGGCAGAGGCAACAAATGTGACAGATGGTGTTGTGTGTGTTAGTGTCGAAATTTGTAGCGGAGGAACACAGGCAATAGAATAATAGAAAAAGAAACATATAACAGTACAGCTGCTGCCGCTTGCCGCTGTCGCTGTCGATTGTGTTATGCAAGCAGCGGTGCAACGTCCCTCGCCTCACCTGACAACCTGACAACCACCTCAAATTAGCCGGCGGTCGCCATGCTGTTAAATCGTCTAGTGCTGGCCATCAAAAATCAATCGCGAGAAACGCTGCGCGCCTGGGGCTATCAATGTGAATCGATAATCGCCCAGCGTTCGCGGCGGGTGCAGCAGCTCTTCAGCTTCTATCAGAGTGTGTATGGCACCCAGGGATTGAAGCAACTGTGGCGCGCCTATTATCGCAGTGAGATCCAACCGCCGATCCGGGGCATCATGTTGAGTGCGGTGGGCCTAATGGGTCTGAATATGAAGCACTTGGGCAGCGATGGCTTCGATTGGAACAAGGAGCGATTGGCGTTGAGCAACTTTGATTTGTGCCAGCGTGATATTGATTTTATTAACACGCTGTCCGTCAATCAGCTGTGCGAGCGATGTCAGGCCAAAAAGATGAAATACTGCTACTGTATGCTCGGCAATCAGCGGTGTCGCAAAGGTGGCATTGTTGTCCCGCCCCCCACCTCGGATCAGATGCCCATGAAGGAGGAGCAGGCGGCGAGCATTAGCAACTGCCAGAAGGCAATGGATCTGGATGCACGGAGTGCGCCGCCGGGTGAGGTGCGCATCCAGGCGGAGGAGGATCGCAATTGGGAGCCTTATTTCAGCAAGAACGAGTTTAGTATTTGGCGGCGGGAGGAACGATCCTCACTCTATTCATACAAGGTGTATGCGCGATTTGATGATATCACCGCCGATGATTTTCTGCATGTGCAAACGGATCTGGACTATCGCCGGCAATGGGACGATACGGCCCTCAGGCTGGAGCTGATCAGCGAGGATCCCGTGCCCAACAGCAATTCGCACCTGATCTACTGGGAAATGCAATGGCCGCGTCTCTTTGCCAATCGCGACTATGTGTATTGTCGGCGCTATCACAAGGATGACACCAAAAAGATGATATTCATTTGCAGTCGGGCGGCGAAGCATACAACATATCCCACAATATCGGGTAAGGTGCGAGTCACGGACTATTGGAGCCTGATGGTCATCAAGCCATTCCGTGGCTTCCATGAGCCCGGTCTGCACTTTGTGCTAACGTATTTCGATGATCCCGGCATCCCGATACCGCAGAACATTAAATCCTGGGTCACACAGAAGCAAATGCCAGAGTTCCTTACCAAAATGTATGTGGCGACGAAAAACTACGCCTGCTCCCGAGCCATCAAGATGAAGGACATGTTCAATAGCTTCACTATCATCAACGATGAGTACACGGCCAACGATCAACGGGGCAGCTGGCTGGGCAGCCTCAGTCGGCACAGGCGCAAGCTGAACGACAATGAGACCGATCGTTGAGAACGCTGCAGTTCCTCCCAAATCATAGAAATAGTCCAAAAACCAGATAGCAACTACAGCAAAAGGAGTTATACCAACAGATTTATGCCAACCTCTATCTATCTATCATCCCTAATCATCTTATGTTGTAATTCATTTTTAAGCATTATATACAATACACGATTGTAATATCTATATAGTTTGGGATATAGTTTGTCATCATCACGAAATCATACGCAAAATGTGCAATAAAAACGCATTCGAAACTTGGAGGCATTTACAAAATGTTGAATCTTTTGTGCCACACTGAAGAAATCGATTAGAAATACCAATAAAAACATATATATAAGCAATTATATATATATATTATGACAATTATATTGGTTAAGTTTAGAGGTTTTTTTGTTTTAGAAATTACTGAAATTATATGAAAGTCAAAAATATACATATAAATACACGCTCTCTTATCTACATTTACATGGTTTTAAAGAAAACATTTTTTATATATTATAAATACAACTGATAAAAGCACATCCGAAAATAATTTCGATCAGTGTCTATATATAGACAAGTCCGTCTCTACAATCAGCTCCAAATGAAAAGATTTAGCTCTCTAATCTACAGCCATGGGCACATGAATAACACAAGTGGAATGCTAAAAAATAATTGAAATAATTAAATGAGGGAATTTGGAATCGATTTAGGAATATTTTGAAAATGCTCAACTTGGTTTTGTTCTATTTATATGTCGGTGGCTGTAAACAACAAAAGGTATTCTAGAATTCATTTCACAAGGTAAAGAAAGCAGCACTGCCCTGAACTAGCTAAGTTTCTCATAACCATGTATACATTCATATGTATATACCTGGATACACTGTACAATTGAACACAAATAAATGCACCATAATAATTGAAACATAACTTTGTGTGCTTTCTGCTTGTTAACGCTTCCAAATTGCACTGTTCCCACTTTGCATGTACCACACGTACGATCACTGCCAATTGACTCCTTTCTGCATTCCCTTTTAACATACTCACAAACTCAGTCTCCTCTCACTCTCACTCAAGTTCGGCTTCCATGGTTGCTCCTTACTCCAAACACACGCTGACGCCATTACAGCGCGATCTCTCACTTATATGTATGTACATATAGACACCTCCATGTATGCCAACCAGTGATGTCATTTTTTTCTGAGCATAAAAAGCTGGATCAACGAAAAAAAAAGCTTAAAAAAGCGGAATCCCAGGAAAAAAGGTCAAGAAAAAAGCTGCTTTTTATAAAATAATTTGTTGTTTGTTTTTCATTAATAAAGACTTATTTTCATATATAACAAAATAGAAATTCACTTAAAATATACAAATGTTAACATTAATCGAAATTTAGAGTTTACATAATATATCTTCAATATTTTCTTCATCATCGTTTGGATAATAGTCTTGCTGTACTATTTTGGTTAGGCAGCTGGGGGGTAATTGGTAATTAAAACAGCACTTATTCTGTCCCTCCATAGAGCTGGTGTGCTTTTTTGTAGCACTATGTGCACGCAAATCACTTAATTTTGCAGTTATGCTGCATTTACGAGCCCAAACCACCATTAATTCGTACGCCCTTTTTTTGACTTTAGCAGCTATTTAAGTCAATTCTTCACAGTAAAAAATATATTTTTGGAAAGGTCTTTAAATTCCGTTTAAATGGTGCAAAACTTTTCTTAACTCATTAAGTACCCATTAAAAATTTTGAGTTTAAAAAAACAGTCGTTTTTTAACTTTTTTCCTCGAATTTTTAGGAAAAAAAAATTTCAAAAATCTCTTCGCTAGTATTTTTTATGATTTTTGAAAACTGCCATTTTATCCCATTTTTCCTACTTTTCATACAAAAAGTGGCTTTTTAGCAATTTTCAAAAAATCATAAAAAATACTAGGTAAATTTTTAACATTTCAACCGTCAAACTCAATTAAAACAGTTTCAAAATTGATAAAAACAACAAATTAAGAAAAGATGTTTAAATTTGCTAAAAAATCTAGAATTCCCGCTGCCCGCTGTTTTAAAATTTTTCCCGCAAACATACTTCAAAAAAATCCAAATCTGACGGGAAAAAAGCGGAAATGACATCACTGATGCCAACTGCAGCGCGCTTTCCAACCTAAACCTAGCTTCCACAAATGCTCTTCTTTTATGCACTCACAAAACTGCAGCACGCTCTCCCACAATTGCTCTTTCACGCATTAACATTGGGCGCTCACTGTTAACTTAACAGTGCTAATAACAGCTTCCGACAGTGAGAACGTTATTTATTTTCCGTTTCATTTAAGCTGCTTAATATAAAACAATAAAAATACAATGAATTTCACATATAAATGCACTATAAACATGGTTTATTAAGAAATTGCCTTCGGCAAACCGAAGCATAAATACACTTGCAATCGCTTGAGGAAAGTAATTTTAGATTAAATCAAAGTCTTCTTAATGAGGAGTCAAATGAGATTTTCATTGGGCAGTTGATAAGTTATTCGCATGCTTTGCAAATGATTTTGTGGGTTAAATGTATATGCAAAATTAATACAGATTAAGAGATTCAATAAGTGACTGACCCGGCAGATCACAGCTCAATGTGTTCCTTGGCGCTGGGTGGATTGTTCATGTAGGCAATGAAATCCTTGCTGGTTCGACCGCCATTGTAATCCAGGTGGACTTTGAGGTAGGAGAAGTATAAGATGGTGGGATAGCCACGTACATTGTACTTGGCACACAGCGCTGCATATTTGGTGCAGTCCACGGCAACAAAGACAACACGAGGATCATCTTGCAACGCACTCGCAGCGGCTGTGAATTCCGGCTTCGTGTGCTTACAGTGTCCACACCCTGAAGGAGAGAAGTGGGTTAGTGGTTAGTGGGCAACTTTATTGTATACCATTACTGCACTTACATGGAGCATAGAACATGACCAGCGCATGTTTCTTCCGCTTTAGTGTTGTGCTGAATGTTTCGTCATTCAGGAAGAGCACCTCCGTGCTGTCGGCCTCCTCCTCCCAGCTCTTCTCTGGCGGCGGCGGAGGTGGCGGCTCTTTGGGATCCCGCATAAACTCCACAATCTTGGATGCCTCACGTACATTTACATCAAATTTGTAGACACCATTGGAAAAGTATTTAACTGTTGGGTATCCCTTCACCTTATACTTCTCTCCTATGCTCGGCTCCTTGGTGGCATCCAGAGCGGCCAGCACGCCGGACACTTTGCTCTGCTTCATCTCGAGTGCGGCTTTTTCGTACTCCGGTTTCATGCGCTTGCAATGACCACACCAGGGAGCATAGAACATCACCAGCACCGATTTCTCATCCTTTAATGCCGGCTCAAATCCCTGGGTGGTCAAGTGCACTATTTCCGAGCTTGTGTCGGCGGACCAATCGGGTTCCTTCGGCTTGGGTGTGGGTTTGACGTTGGGATTCAGCATGAAGGCGACCAGCGCATCCTTGGTGTTCTCACCCTCGTATGTGAAACGCATTTTACCATTTTCAAAGTAAATTAAAGTGGGAAAACCTAAGTAGAATAAGTGATTATTGATTGAATATTACCTATGATGGAAATCTTACCAGTTATATTGAACAGTTTACGAACGGGAGCATTCTCCTGGCGCTCCACGTTCATGGCGGCCAGCAGATATCCGCCCTGTGCCTTAAGTTCCGTGGCTGCTTTGCTGTAGTCCGGCTTCATGCGCTTGCAGAAGCCACACCAGGGCACATGGAACATGACCAGCATGGGTCTGATATCCTTGCGCAGATGCTTGCTAAATGCTGCGGCGTCATTGAAATGCACCACGTCCGAGCCAGCTGGATCCTCTTCCCAGGGCAAATCCCCCGAAGGATCACGCATAAATGTGACCATGGAGCCGACGCTCAACTGCCGATCGTAGTCCTTGTGATAGTCGCCATCCTTGTAGTGCCGCAGCGCGTACGGTTCCGGGGACACCTTCAACTTTTTACAAAGCTTTTTCTTCTCCTGGTTGGCACAGTCCACCAACAACATGGTCCCCGTGCCACGAATCGCTTCAGCCGCGTCCCGGAACACTTTCAGCTCGGTGGCAGCTGCTTTAGCGCTGGACACGTAAAGGGCCAGCACATTGTTCTTGGTTCGCAGCAGTTTCTTAAAGTCCTTGTAATCTGTTATGTCCTCCTGCACAGCGGTAAGTTTCGTTTTAGCGGCAACAAGTGCCGTCAGCACCAATAAAACTTGGATCACAAATAGGCGTTGACTCAGCATTGTGATTCCCCTACACTTGAGGCTTAATTCGAGTAATTTACTAATGCAACAATGATGCTATCTCGTGTAACAACTGTGATTAATTCATGTTTTTTCGTTTATGAAAACAACAATTGCAACAGAAAGTGCCGATGAAGACGTCAGCGTTTGTATGCTGCAGCGTTGCCACATCTCACTTAAAACTGTTGATTCAAGCGCCTAAAACGTTTATACGCGACTTTCCTGGGCTTACAATATCATGATAATTAACTTAATCAATATTCATAATTACTTAACGTCAGTAATAATTATTTAAGATATAAAATAAGTATCGGAAATAAAACCTTTTAATAATAAATAATTTATATAAAACTCTGCTTTTTCAATAAATACATTTACTTAATGTGATATTACAAGTTTCACTAATCATCTTATTGCGAGCAGAATATCACGTGTAAACCTGCGATACATCGCAACTCATAGCAAATGCACCGATGTTAAAAAAGTACGTGGCAGTTGGCAACACTGGCACACAACTCTGACACATTAACAAAACGGGAAGAAGCAGAACGGGCAGCAAGTTTTCTATATAAATAGTGGCTATAATTGTGATAAAGTGTATTAGAATTTGATTAAACTGTAAGCGTTAACCATCATTAAGATGCCCCTTAAATTGGACATCAAGCGTCGTCTGACATCCCGTTCGGACCGTGTCAAGTGCGTGGATCTGCATCCGGCTGAGCCGTGGATGTTGTGTGCTCTATACAATGGCCACGTACACATCATGAATTATGAGAACCAGCAATTGGTTAAAGATTTCGAGGTGTGCGATGTGCCCGTGCGTTCCGCACGCTTTGTGGCACGCAAAAATTGGATAATTACCGGATCCGATGATATGCAAATACGCATTTTCAATTACAACACTCTGGAGAAGGTTCATTCGTTTGAGGCGCACTCGGATTACCTGCGCTGCATTGCCGTGCATCCCACACAGCCGCTGGTGCTCACTAGCAGCGGTACGTGTTGCCAACACATTTCACATTCATTAAGGCATTTTGATTTGCGGTATATGATGATCCTGCCGGTTGATGACCTCAATTTTCCGGTCACATTTCAAAATTCTCTACTGAATGTAGAAATAATGTATTTCGATTTCTATTAATTTGTATCATGTTTTTGTAGATGATATGCTTATCAAATTGTGGAACTGGGAGAAAATGTGGGCGTGTCAGCGTGTCTTTGAGGGACACACTCACTATGTCATGCAGATTGTATTCAATCCCAAGGATAACAACACCTTTGCCTCCGCTTCCTTGGATCGCACTGTTAAGGTGTGGCAACTGGGCTCAAATTTCGCCAACTTTACACTGGAGGGTCATGAGAAAGGCGTCAATTGTGTGGATTACTATCATGGCGGTGACAAGCCGTATTTAATTTCTGGTGCCGACGATCGTTTGGTCAAGATCTGGGACTATCAAAACAAAACCTGTGTTCAAACCCTAGAGGGACATGCACAGAACATTTCGGCCGTTTGTTTCCATCCCGAATTGCCCATTGTGCTGACCGGTTCAGAGGATGGCACCGTTCGCATTTGGCATTCGGGCACTTATCGCCTGGAGACGTGTCTTAACTATGGCTTCGAGCGCGTCTGGACCATTTCCAGCATGCGTGGCACCAACAATGTGGCTCTTGGCTATGACGAGGGCTCCATTATTATCAAAGTGGGACGCGAGGAACCGGCCATGTCTATGGATGTGGTGGGTGGCAAAATTGTTTGGGCCAAACATTCCGAAATGCAACAGGTAAGCGAGACATCTAAGCCTCAGTCAGATCCGTAAGGCCAACTACTCGCCACAAATAAAGTCAAAGCGACCAGATTAAACGGAGAAAATAAATGTTGAAAAAACAAAAAAAAATATAAGAAAATAGGGCTTCTTTAAAATGTTGATTTTAAATATACAGTCAAGTAATTGTTTAAAAAAAACAGTATTAACTTATTTTATGCAAAAAAAAAACACATACCTTTTCTTGTTTTATAATTTGTTTTTTATTATTTTATTACAACTACATATAATGGGTATGGTTCTTAGAACCGCTTAAAAAAAATAAATATTGAGACTCATTGACTTTATTTATGTTTCGTAATTAGAAACAAATATTTGAATTAATTACTTTGTCAAAACAATAACTTGGCATACTGTACAACAGTGATTACAATATTCTGGATATCTTTTACATTGAAATATGTGCGCATTTGTGCACAAACTTCTTAAAGATACTCTGCGCTCAGATATTTAGCTATGTACATGTATTTGTACTCATGTAAATACATTTAATATATAAGCACACCACTGCAAACACCTCAGGCGCTTTTTCCTTTCGCCCGTCAATTAGTAATGTTTTTTTAATGACATCGGAGCATTGAGGAAATATAAGTACACAGTGAGACCAAAACTCAAGGACTTAGATTAAAAAATTAACGTGTAAATAATTTATTCAAAATGAAAGAAGCAAAATTAAAAAATAAAGAACACTTGTGCCTTGAATGTGCAGGAGAAATCTACATACCAAGTTTGGTGTGTCTAGCTCTCAAATTCTCTGAAAACTAGAACTCTGTTGTTAATGCTTCTTAAGAATATTTAAAATATTTCGCCTTCAGCAATTTTTAATAGGCGATCTTATAAAAATTATGGAAAATGCTAAATTATATCCAAAACAAGATCGACATCCGTATAGTGTATGCTTGATATTTTAACGGCTGCAGTACTTTTATAAACGATATTCATTCAGATTGACAAACATTTATTTCTTTCTTTTCACCCCTGAAGGTCAATCTGAAAACCATTGCCGATGGCACCGAGATTAAGGACGGGGAACGATTGCCCGTTGCGGTTAAGGATATGGGCGCCTGCGAGATATATCCGCAGACCATCTCCCACAATCCCAATGGACGCTTTGTGGTCGTCTGCGGCGATGGCGAGTACATAATCTATACGTCCATGGCGTTGCGTAACAAGGCCTTTGGCTCGGCCCAAGAGTTTGTCTGGGCGCTGGAAAGCAATGAGTACGCAATTCGTGAGAATAATGGCACCGTTCGCTTGTTCCGCAACTTCAAGGAACGCAAAAGTTTCACACCCGAGTATGGCGCCGAGAGCATCTATGGTGGCTACTACTTTGGTGTAAAGACCTCGTCGGGATTGGCCTTCTATGATTGGGAAACTCTGCAGCTGGTGCGACGCATCGAAGTGCAACCACGTAATGTATTTTGGAATGAGAGCGGCAGTCTCGTCTGCCTGGCCACCGATGATTCGTACTTTATTCTGGGCGTGGATTCGGCACAAATTGCCAATGCGCTGGAGAGCAAGGAGGGACTCGAGGACGATGGCGTGGAAGCTGCTTTCAATGTGCTCGGTAAGTATTAAACAAACAAATCTGTCGAGAAATGTAGGTGATAGGAGAAAGTTTTTATGATACTCTTGATATCAGAAGAAATAGACGAGAAAGTAATATTTTTAAAAGAACGAATCAGGTTTGGAAAGAGCCTTTAAAGTTATAAATCTTAATTTTTAACAAAATTATTTCTGATAGTTCATTAATTAATTGAAGATATTTCGGATATCTGAAAATATTTCTAATTTAGATTGACTTAAGGGCGCCTGAGACGAGCAGTTTTTCACCGACACTTTTTGTCAAAAAGCTGTTCGTGTCGTGAAACCACACAAAATTTCAAAGCGTCGGTGAAAACCGACGCTCACCGATGGAAATAGAACACGTTCTATTCCATCGGTGAGCGATAGTGAGCGACACGGACACGAAAAAGTCTCTTTTTGACAAAAAGTGTCGGTGAAAAAGTGATCGTCTGAGGTGCCCTTTATCGATTTGGGGTCTGCTTTCGTCACTAGCTTGATACTACTAATTAAGAAAATTATTTTCAATGAGATGAGATAGAATAATTTTTTTAATAAATAATAAAAACATGAAATATGTGAAATCTTTTGAAAAGCATAAACTTATCATTATTTCTCGGTAAAGTCGAAAGCTTGATTTTGACTTTAGACCCATGGTTTCTTGGGCAAATCTTCTTAGAAATCGAAAGAATTTTAGAAACAGTAAGAGGCTATTTTTGTTTAAGATTTCATATTTTATTAAGATAGTGATGAAAGAAATAAAAGTATATAATGGAAACATGAGAAAGGAAGTATATATTTGAGGTAGATATCGAACATTTTCAGATAATAGATAATATAATAATTTTTTATGAATTTTTTACGTTAATGTTATTTGAGTAAGTTTAGAATCTTTTGGCACTTCCCACATTTTAATGAATGTGAATCATGAAAATGGTTTATTACCTATCAAAATCCTCAACGGAATAATAAAATAATTATGGTTTCTTAATGATAAACTGTGTCATTTATTTGCTTATCTAATTGTAAACCTGGAAGTACTTTTTACATACAGAGATTATCAAAATTCTATCAAAATCCTCAACGTAATGATGAAATAACTAAGCTTTGCTTATGGTAAACTGTTATTTATTAATTTCTTGCTTACTTAATTGTGAAGGAGTATTTTTTTAAATGTTACTAATAGGAAACCATTATATTTTCAATTTGAACAATTCATTATCTTGGAATTCTTGCTTTTTTTACCCACAGGCGAAGTCTCCGAATCGGTGAAAACGGGACTCTGGGTGGGCGATTGCTTCATCTATACCAACTCGGTGAATCGCATCAACTACTATGTGGGTGGCGAGATTGTTACCATCTCGCATTTGGATCGCACCATGTATTTGCTGGGCTATGTGCCCAAGGATAATCGCTTGTACTTGGGCGACAAGGAGCTGAATGTGATTAGCTTCTGTCTGCATCTGTCCGTGCTGGAATACCAGACGGCCGTGATGCGACGCGACTTTGAACGCGCTGATCTGGTGCTGCCCACCATACCGAAGGAGCATCGCACACGGGTCGCCCACTTTCTGGAGAAGCAGGGCTTCAAGGCGCAGGCGCTGCAGGTGTCCACGGATGCGGATCACAAATTTGATTTGGCGCTGCAAATCGGCGAGCTGGATGTTGCATTGAAGCTGGCACGCGAGGCGGAGAACTCACAGAAATGGTCACAGCTGGCCGATGTGGCGGCGCGCAAGAATAACATGGCCTTGGTCAAGGAGTGCATGCAGAAGGCAAACGATTTCAGCGGCTTGTTGCTGCTCTCCACGGCCTCCGGTGACGCACAGATGCTGGAGGAGCTGGGCACGACAAGTTCCACACAGGGACGCCATAACATTGCATTCCTGTCTGCATTCCTGCGCTCGGATGTCGAACGCTGTCTGGAGATTCTCATCGAGACAAACCGTCTGCCCGAGGCGGCCTTCTTTGCGCGCACCTACTTGCCTAGCCAGATGTCGCGAGTGGTGGAACTCTGGCGCGAAGAGCTGGGCAAGGTCAATGAAAAGGCCGGCCAATCGCTGGCGGATCCAACGCAATACACAAATCTCTTTCCGGGTCTGGCTGATGCACTGCGCGTTGAGCAACATTTGCAGGAGGAGCGAGCACGTAAGGCGCCTGCACGCATCGCCGGACAACTGCCATTGAATAGCGACCGTAATCCCCTGGAGGAACTGCAAGCGGCCGAGCAACAGAGTGGAGTTGGACAGCCGGAGGATAAGGAGAAGCCAGCGTTTGTGCCGGCAAGCACAAAGGCTGCGGCCGTTGTTTCTGCAGCTGCAGCTGCAGCAGCAGTCAGTGAGGAGGACGATGATGATGATGATTTGGATCTGGAGATTGATGGGATAACGTTGGATGACAACATTGATACGACAGATGTTAACCTGGATGATGACTTTCTGAGCGATGATTAGATGCAAGACAGACACACGCTGTATTCAATAATATGCATAGAAATAACGTAAATTCGTTGTTGATTCGGGATAAATTGCTTTAAAAATCGCGCATTTCAAAGCTTAAATTCCATACCCAAATCTACACACACACACATACAGATGCATTCACCTTTGATTTGATTGAATGAATGTTTCCTGTGCATTAATTATACCAATTAAATAAAAAGAAATATATTATATATTATGTACAACAATTATGCGGCAACAGCAAATTGCAATAAACATTATATTATAAAAATATCGAAAGTGTTTTGAAATGGCGGAATGCTTCTTCTTTATATCATTTATCATTCAGACACGGTTGCCACAATTGGCGTTCTTGCGCCAAAACTGGCTCTTTTTTTTTCCTGTTGGCGCAATGGCACTTTATTTTTCGATTTGGCTCTTTTTTTCATCAGTTCAGAATCAGTTATTTTGTATAGTTTTAGTTTGAAAAATAAATATGTATTTTTATTTAATAACATAATCACTAAATTAAGATGAAAATGTGAATATGTGTTTTTGCGTAAGTGTTTGTGAACGAAATATTTTTTATTTAATTAAATGCAAAAATCAAATTTAACTGCAAAAAAAAGTTTTGGCTCATTTTTTGTCTGTTTTTGGCTCAATCTGATATTTTTAAGTGGCAACCGTGCATTCAGATTTAGTTGGCATCAGCGTTGCCACTGTGCCAGCTGTCAGAATATAATCAATACGGCAACACAATTGTAGCACAAATACATATATACGCAGATATCGTGTGTGCGTCTGGATTTTGCTGTATTTTTTATTTAAGAATGAATTATTAATAAACAATTAATAAATTATTATTAAATAAAAATCAGTCAAAAACACCAATCAACCGTAAGTCTCTTACATTATTAGAACAAACACAGCGTAGCCCCAGATAAAACACACAATACACACACGATAGTCGTAGGGTGAAAACGTATATTTTATTGATTTTTTTTCAAGCAACGTAGCGTTTTACTTTACAGGTACACAAAGTTTCTAATTAATTACGTTAAATATGGAACCGAATAACTATCATGCCCATGGACATCAGCAGCAGCAGCAGCAACAACTGCACGAGCAGCAAATTCATTTGCAACAACAACTCCAGCAGCAGCAGCTTCATGAGCAGCAACAACAACAACAACAACTGCAGCAACAACAGCAGCTTGAACAACAACAACAACAATTGCTGCAACAACAGCCCATTCAGGCTGGTTTTGCACCCCGTCGTCAGTATGACAACATGGGCAATTCATCAGCTGCCCTTGCAGCTGCCTGTTTGGCCAATGGCGCTGCCAGCGGTGCCGGCAGCTCGTCGACAGCTAAAATAACCGTGATGCAGCGGCCGAAAATCAAGAAGGAGAAACAACTCCAAGCATTGCAGCAGCAGCAGCAGTCGCAACAACAACAACAGCAGCAGCAACCACAACAGCTGTCGGAGCTAAGCACTGGGGGCAGCACCGGCATGTTGCCAACTGAAGACGCATTGAAGTTTGTCAACGATACTGATGCCAATGGGTTGGCAATGAAGACGCCTGTCAGCATCCTGCAGGAGCTGCTGAGTCGACGCGGCATTACGCCGGGCTATGAGTTGGTCCAGATTGAGGGGGCAATTCATGAGCCAACGTTTCGGTTTCGGGTCTCGTTCAAGGACAAGGATACACCGTTTACCGCCATGGGCGCCGGACGCTCCAAGAAGGAGGCTAAGCATGCGGCCGCACGTGCTCTCATTGACAAGCTAATTGGTGTCCAGCTCGAATCATCACCGGGCAGCACAGCCGCTACATCTGCTGTCAACTGCTCGATGACTGGCAGCGGTGGCGACGGAAATGCCAATGTTTCTGGCAGTGGCGAGTAAATATTGTTGCAATTGTCTCTTACTATCCGAATTGGAGCTATTATTTAAGATCTGTTTATCTGTTTTTTTTTTCACAAAATTCATTAATAGTGCCAGCGACAAGATCGTGGGTAATCCAATTGGTTGGCTTCAGGAGATGTGCATGCAACGCCGCTGGCCCCCGCCGTCATACGAAACGGAGACTGAGGTGGGGCTGCCACACGAGCGACTATTTACGATTGCATGCACAATTTTGAACTATCACGAGGTGGGAAAGGGCAAGAGCAAGAAGATTGCCAAACGCTTGGCCGCCCACAAGATGTGGACACGGCTGCAGGAGACGCCCATCGATGCTGCCAAAATTAATGACAGCATCTGTAGCGAGCTGGAGGGCGATGTGAGTAGTTTATCGCTTGTTGATACCGTGCCACATACTACCGTGCCGGCTATCTCAAGTACTCTAACATCAAGTCCGTATTACGAGCGCATTTCACCAGTTATACAAATTATTGATATTTAAATCTAACCAATATTAATTGCAACTCCTTTTTAATTATAATATTTCTGTATCAATGTCTGCTACTCTTCTATCTTTTCTTTAGTTCTGTACAGTTTCCGTTATTTTCTATGTCCTGGTGTTGAGTAAATTAGTTTTAATCCTTTTCAATCCCAACTAACTTAAAGTTTCTTTATTTTTTTAATTTGTTACTTGTTTATTGAAATCAAATTATCGTGCAATGCATTGAAATATTCTTAGCTGCAGTCATGTTAGATTACTTAAAATGTTTACATCAATTTAGACCTTTATCCTAAATCAGAGATCGCAAATGTTTCTCTGTGATTTGCGTGCAATAAACAATTCAATTCTTTATTGGAGTTTCTGTTGTTTAACTGTGTTTTTGTTGGCACACAATTTAACTTCCAAAAATCTTTATTCATATTATAGACACATGTCGTATAAATATTTTACATCCACCTGAGTTATTTTCCTCTTTACAAACACATTTTTGTGAGCCTGTCCAAAAGTGTTATTTCAAGTTTTTACGGCTCAGACACTTCTGATTTTTGCTCAACACAAGGCACATGACAGATAACACAAATGTTCCGTATATCGAGTCAAATATGTAATGATTGTTATTTGCGAACTCTGATTGTTAACAATGTTTACATCAATTTAAGCATTTTTTTAGAATAACTTTTAAAAATGAAATAAAAATGATTTGTAGAATTGCAAACTTGTACTTCAAACTTAAACTGCTTTTAATTTAATTTGTTATTCAGATTACGATTTCAGTATGTATTAACAGTACTATAATTTTTATTTTTTAAAATTATTTCGCTTATTAATATATTTATATTACGTTTTTATTATACACGCCTGATTTTACATGCGATGCGATTTGATGATATGCCGTCAGATGTTTCCATCAAATATGTAACATTAATTTGCTAATATGTTTAATTTACATTAATTAATCAGGTTTTGTAGTGAATCTTCTGTTCATAATGATAAATAAACAAAATATATATAGATTTGTGATATGTTTCAACTCACCATTTTTGAGTGGCGAGAGTTTCTGCGTATTGATTGACAAAACGTTGCGCTCTTATTTACAGCCCCGCATTAACGATAATTATTATGGTGATTTGAAAGATATCACTGTGCCAACACTGACCACGCAGCACAGTAATAAAGTGTCGCAGTTCCATAAGACCTTGAAAAATGCGACTGGCAAAAAACTGCTTAAATTACAGGTAAATTAAGTTTGCGCTTAGTATAGGCCACATAATAATCCAAATACAATATCATTTTTCTTTTGCTCTCATTATTTATTTTTGTTTTATGAACATTTATGTTTTGTTCTTGATTTTTCAGAAGACTTGTCTCAAAAACTCGAAGATTGACTACGTCAAGCTGCTCTCGGAGATTGCCGTCGAGAATCAGTTTGAGGTAACCTACGTGGATATTGAGGAGAGGACGTTTAGCGGCCAGTTCCAGTGTCTGGTTCAGTTGTCCACATTGCCGGTTGGCGTCTGCCATGGCACCGGATCAACAGCTTTGGAGGCACAGCGGCATGCGGCTCAAAATGCCCTGGAGTATCTGAAGATTATGACCAAGAAGTAGGCCACCAGCTGAATAGCAAAATCTAAACGCACATTACGACGACTAAGAGAAAATATTATTGCAACATTCTTATTTGTCCAGTACTATCTTTCCACCCTATGTTTCTAAGTGGTTTATACCAACATTGAACACTGTATTTAATATTTACAATTACGTTTGTTGACTTTAGTTAAACCCCAAATACGTCTTTATAGAATCTTAAAGAAGTATGCCCTGTTTTGAAATTGTAGACATTAAATACCTTATTCTTCACAACAAACAATAAAGCCCAAGTAAATTAAAATATCTTAAATTTTAGACATAACATTAGAATGTTATTAATGATTGAGAAAACTGAATTATTTGGCAGCGAATCGAAAACTAAAAATGCTTTCGCTTAACTTAACAATCATGGAGTCTTTGTAAAATATATAATTATACATATTTCTCAATTGAATTTGAAATATGGTTTTGATCATTGACATACAATTTATTATACAATTGTTGTACAAATTAACGAGACAACATTAAATGTAGAGGCAACTAAAAGAGTTCCATAAAAATATTCATTTTTAAAAAAAAGAAAACAAAACGCTTAACTTAAGAAATCAACGGAATCGTAATGAAACATAATTAATAAAAAATAGCAACTGAAATTATTCTGAAATGAAAACATATTTGTATGTTAAAATATACGAAAAATATTTGTATTTATCATTTAACTGAATATACATTAAAGTTATGGTGAATAAACACAAGATTCAATTTCTTCTTAATTTTTTTGGAAACATTTAATTACTACTGAGTTATATCTGCGTTATCTATTACAAGGCGGAATCCTACTGAACACAGACAAATTGCAGTTTGTTTATTTATAAGATATTTATTTAAAATATTCAATACTTAAGCTAAACTAACAACTATGTGGCGTTACAGGCTATTTACATTAAAAGACATTTTCTGCAGCAATAATCCCGCATAATTCATTGGATCTATTTCTTTTTACGATCCTGCGTGCATTTGGGACAAAACCATTTGCCCTTCGGCTTTGTGGTGAGGCCAACGCAGGCAAAGTGGAACCATTCGATAGGACACTAGCAAAAAAATAAGTGAATATTAATAAAATCCAATATAAATGTAATTTAATTAAACTTACGTCTGGATTGTCGCAGCCAATCATCTCGCCATAGGAAACCTGGTGGCATAAGCAGTACGTTGGCTCGTTGGGATCCACAGGCATGTCCATGACATCGCTGGGATGTGTAGCCGCCGTGTGAGAAGATTCCTTCTCCGAGTCATCAACATCGGCAGTTTTCTGTATTGAGATTCAATAAAAAAGTGATTAATTCACTGAAAAAGTGTTTGGCTTCATTAATGGATTCATGCGAGGAGGTGAAATGTAAATGAAAGATGCCAAATTGAATACAAAGTCACTGAATATAGAATCTTATTTTTATACATAATAATAGTAAGGAGAAGAATGATCCGGAGCTCTATCAGCTCGTATATTCAGCGCTTTTTCTACCAGGCAAACAAACTAAATTGTTTTTAAAATAGAATAACAAAGTTAACAGAACGAAAATGTATCATGAAATAATGTTGATGAAGATGATTTACCTTTTGTGCGCCCCCCTTGCGTGTTTCTTTTTCTTGATTTACCTTGGACTTTTTCTTTTTGCTACCTTGTCCAGCACTGCTGCTGGCATTAAGATTAGTACCACTGGCATTATTCGAATGATTACCACCACGCCCAGTTTCCTCATCGGATGAGGCTGTTCTTTTCTTTTTACCCGTCGCCTTGGCATCCTTAGTCTTTTTGCGGCCACCTTCTGCAAGAACATAAATTGAATTATACAAGAATATGTGATATTGGTTTACTTACTTTTGGCAACTGCTTCCTCGGACTTAGCCCGCGTAGATGAAGCTTTCTCTTGTATTTCTCCCTCGAAGCGCGCCAGGTCATTGTCCAGCCTGCGGATTTGTTTATCCACCAGCTCATACGTTTGTATGGCCAACTGCACCTTATCGTCGCTGTACTCCTTGGCCTTACCAAACAGCGCCTTAATGTCCTCCAATCGCTCCTTGCGATCCTCCTCACTCATCGCGCCATTCTCAGCGGTTAGCTTGCGCATAAAGTCCTTAGCATGGCTATCGATGCTTTTCATTGCAGTTTGCGCCCGATCATCCAATTTTCTCATCAGCTTAAAGTTTCGCTCCAATTCCGTAGGCAGAGATTCCAAACCTAGCGACAAACATCAATTAAATGGTTTCCTCTGTTATTTTTTAATATTTTCTTGGACATACCATCCAGATAATTTTCTAAATATATTGCTGAAGACATTTTGAAGGCGTTTTTGTGTGTTTTAATTGCTTTTTACGCACATTACAGTTTTACTAACAAGAAAAAAACAAACAAGCGTCCATTTGCACTAGAGGTGGAGAAACATCGCGTGAAACATCGTTTTCGTCGATGCTTGCAAAACATCGGATCCGAATGTTTTTATATACAACAAAAATAAACAGTCCTAATAATTACCGCCCTCTAAAATATTGGAAAGAACGACTTCAAAATTGTATGAGAAATATTTTCAATACAATCCCTTTTACAGATGAGATTTACAGATTTATTTAAAAGCCGTGTCCAAAAAATTGTATGTGATCAGCAATCATCGAAGCATCGTCGACAAAGCACACCTCTAATTAATCAGCTGATTGCATTCACAAAAAAAGTGGCAATCTTGGCAACGGTATCATACAAAAACACACACAAAATATGCGACTGTATGGCAGCCTTGGCCGAACTTTGACAAAACAAGGTGGCAGCCTTGGCTTCCAAAACGCGGAAAGTTTGATCAAATAATTGATAATTTATTTTACTGTCGATGTTTCTTCGATGCTTAATTTTAAACTAACAAGAAAACAAGCGTCTTTTTACCACATTCCAGCAGCTGTTTTCTGAGTGTGCAGCAATGCATTAATTAATGTTTATCTATACAACATTTAACCGCCCGGTGACGCCTAAATAAAATGAGCAACAAGTTGCATGTATTTTAATTCGTTTTTAATAGGTTTAAACAATTTTACATATATAAGGCTTATTTTGTGATAGAATTTATGTTAATATAATTTTTTTTTAATTCTGTGTGTTCATTATTTAATTTATTAAAATCTCTACAAACAGGTGTGAACTGCATTTTGTTTGGTAACATTCAGCTTTTGTCTGGTATCGCTGTACAACACTTTTTGGAACAGCTGATTTTTTGCGCTAGTCAACATTACAGCTGCTCGGCAAAAAAAAAAAAAACAGGAAACAAAATGCAGAGAATATTTCAAAGTTAGGCTAAAACACACGCTGAAAATGTGCTGATGATAAGAAACATTGAAGAACACGTAGCTCTAGGCAACAGCAAGAGCATGCATAAGAAACTGCGTAAAATGTTGCCTAAAATGCGTCCAATACACTGGCTGATAGCCTCCATCATCTGCATTGGCACCTGTTATTGGTTGCTCGGGATTCGAATGGAACACGGTATACATAATGACATGACATGCTATAATTACTTACTTATATTACTTATTTCACCATGCGCAGCTTTTAAGCCACTGACCAAGCTGGCCGGCAGAGAAGTCACACAAGCGGTACAAAATTCAGTTGGTCGTGTTGCGTCCCCCACTGTGGACAGCTTTGATTATGAGGAGCAATTGGTGGTGCTGTACAATCGTGTGCCAAAGACTGGCTCGACCAGTTTCGTGAACATTGCCTACGATCTTTGCAAGCTAAACAGATATCACGTCTTGCATATTAATGTGACGTCCAATATGCACGTCCTATCGCTGCCGAATCAGGTGCGTCTCTCTGTTACCGCCATTTATTCCACGACAAGTATTTTACTGTGTGAATTGTTTACTTAGATTTCGTTTGTGCGAAATGTGACCAAATGGCACGAAATGAAGCCGGCTCTCTATCATGGGCACATGGCATTTTTGGATTTCTCCAAGTAAGTATATTATAAAAATCGAATTAAAGATTTTTAATATCTTGCTTTTTCCTTTTTGCAGATTCCAAATCGCACATAAGCCTATCTACATTAATCTGGTGCGCAGGCCACTAGATAGACTCGTATCCTATTACTATTTTCTGCGCTATGGCGATAATTATAGACCAAATTTGGTACGGAAAAAGGCAGGCAATAAAATCGTAAGTATAACAGTTTCGATATTTGTAAATAGTAAATTTTAAAACGAATTTTTCATTCTCTTATTGCAGACTTTTGATGAGTGCGTGGTTCAGAAACAACCCGACTGTGATCCCAGAAATATGTGGCTGCAAATACCATTCTTTTGTGGTCACGCTGCCGAGTGCTGGGAACCCGGTAGTGATTGGGCCTTGAAACAAGCCAAACGCAATTTGGTCAATGAGTATTTTCTAGTCGGCGTCACAGAGCAAATGTACGAATTTGTGGATCTGCTTGAGAGATCGCTACCCAGGTAAATCGAAATCTTAAAATGATTCCAAAGTTGCATTAAATTTAAGGTATTTCAATTACAGAATCTTCCTAGGCTTTCGTGAGCACTATCAGAACTCTAATAAATCTCATTTACGTGTAACCTCATCGAAGTTACCGCCCAGCGAAGCCACTATAGAGATCATACAAAGATCTAAGATTTGGCAAATGGAAAACGATTTGTATGAATTTGCGCTGGAACAATTTGAATTTACCAAGAAGAAGCTCATGCAGCCCGACAATAAGCATTTACAGCAGTTTATGTATGAGAAAGTTCGACCGAAATGATTGCGTTCGAAATGCAGGGATTTCAAAGGGAAGAAACGAGTTAAAAACAGAAAGTGGCAACTCAGGTGCAGGCTTTAGTTTGACCATGTATAACAGTTTAATTATTATTAATTTGTACATAAATATAGCTTCTCTAGACATGATTTGTACTTAAAAAAATCAGGCACACTACTCTTGAAAGACACTAAAGACTTTAGCATTGAATATCGTTGACATATTAATGTTTTTTTTTTTGTATATTAGTTTAAGCCATAAACTGTATAACACTTGATATCACGTTCTTAGACATATGTACGTAAGCAATAACTAGTATCAATTGTAATGACTATTCGAAGCACAATGTATTTATCCATACGTCTAGTTAATTGTAATATCTAATAAGTATTTGACAATACCGTGTAAAGTGGAAACAGAAATAATGGATCTACATATACGATTAATAATAAGCTACTTAGAATTTATATAAGTTATTGTAAGTGCAATGATATTACTGGACTCTCACATTTATATCAGCTTTTAGCAATTGTAACTGGAACTCATCAAGTCAAATATATGTAAATATCTATATCTACTCAAGTACGTTTAGTATATTTATCATCAGTTGTCTGTAAGCGATTAGTTGCATGCAACCGACAAATTGATTATACCTGTCCAGTGTCTATACACATCTGTTTGTAACTATAAATATTTGCTTTTTTTGCGAAAACTTCGAACTTTGGTTGTGCGAAATTCCATTGAACTTTAAAAAGCTGACGTATCGCGAGCAGCATTGGCAGATTGTCTTATTGACAAACTGATGGACTGATGGTCTGAGGTGTTGAGCTAAAGTGGAAAAGGAAAGAAAAGAAATTGAATTGAACATCGGATACACAAGTGAAATACTTAATTAATTGCCTGCTCGCGTTTCCAACGCGACAAGACAATGAGTTTGCATTATCGTCAGTTGTACATTTGAACATAGACACGCAAGTCGTCGCATTCGCATTCGTATTCGGATCGTACGAGTATTTCGGTTTAGGCAGTTAATTATGAACTGGTGCTCAGCATTAAAAGTGGGCAATACAAAGTGCGAGCACGCTTTAATTCAAGCCCAGGCAGCACTTTAATTACTACAAGTATAATAGTTACTTACAAACACACATGTACATATACATATACTATATGCGAATCAGGTAACGATCACAGACTTTTGATTAAATTAACTTGTTATGTATTTATCTGGATTCTAATTCAGAGTTCAAGTGTTCAACGATAATTACTATATAAATTGTGAGTACACTGTAAAAATAAACCAGTATAACAGTTCGAAATGTGTATTACACTGCAATTTAAGTGCCGCTCATCTCTGAAGAGAGGTTCGAAATGTATAACAGTTTGGAAAAAGTAGCAAAGTGCGCGTTTTTTCGGTTGACCTTAACCCTTGTGTTGCTGTTGTTGCACATTTCTCCTTGGAACATCGCGAGAGTTTAGAAAATTCAAAGCAAAGTCGCTGTATAACAGCTTGGAATGCTTACGCTGCAAACTCACTTTTAAACTTTGTGTGTATTTAAGTCTGTATGTGATTTATAGTTTTATATGCTCATGCATATGTACATATGTATGTACTTAATTGCGATACTTCTTAACGACTACTACAATGCTCGGTACACCTCGATACACATTGTACATTGTATGTGCAAAACTGGTATAAAATTGTTGAATAAACAGCCTTATATTTTCAGTCTTTAAACGTGCCAAGAGCGAGCTAGACCTGTGTAAGCAGCTGAAATTGAAGGATCTCCTCATATTTGGATTAGCTGAGAGCCTGTATTACATTTTTAGGTAAGTTATAACAGTTTACCGTTGCGCGATGTGCTAGTTCTGTTCTGCTTACGTGACGCATTGCTATTTCCGTACATTACTTTGTTGTTTTCTTGCTTCTCTTGTGCTCCGCCTTCTCAATGTCTAATACAAAAAAAACAACAACTCATATGGCAGCACTGTCAGACTGTCAGATTTGCGCGTCGTTCCTTTTGCATTTACTTTCGGCTGCGCTGTAACGACTTCCATTGTTGTTGCTGCGCTGCCTGCAAAAGGGTCATTGAAATTGTGCTGCGGTGTGAGAAAGAAATCACAAAGAAAACATAGCGAAGAGAGTGCATTTTTGCATAAGGAGTTCAACAAACAGTTGGCATTGACCCATTTTTAAGGTTCATTGCAAACGTGTTTGTAAAAGGAAACGAAGGGAATAAATACATAAAGAGGAGTGTACATTTTGTAAATGAGTTCAGTTGGCATTGAGCTATTTTAAGGTTCAAGTGCAACTGCAATTACATCTCAACTGCTGTTTGCAACGCGTAATAAGCGTGAAAACTTATTAATTTACTAAGTAAATATTGAACGTAGCGAATTGTGCATTAATCGTCATGGCAACTGCAACGAGTTACATGCCTAGGACAGTAGCTGTCGTCGGTGTCTCTTCGCCGGCTGCCGTTGAAACAGGTGAGACACACATACAGACATACTGATATCCAGCGACAGTTGAACAGAGACAGATCTATTTATGTATGTATGTTTGTATATATGTTTGTGTGTGCATTTTGTATTTACCTTTTATAAGTTTTTTGGCACGTAAGGTTAAAGCACTTTTTACATTGCTCTTAAGTTTGCCCTTGCTATGTACAATACATACCTACACCTAAATGCTTTTACCCGTTTTTGTTGCCAACAATTTTTGACCTCAGAGTAACTTTTACGATCAACGTGGAATTTTTTATCATTGTCTTTTGACTTCTTTCTTTATCCTGTTTTTTGCCCATGAATATAAAAATTAATTTTTATGCAACCCATTTCTGAAACTATTCAGCACAGTGGTTAGAATGCTTGAGTTCACAAGTCAATTTGAATGCTTGTGCTTTAACTTAACATTTTTGTTTAATGCATAAATAATTGAAATCAAGAAATTATCTATAGGAAATTCAAGTTTTATTTGCTAAGAGGCGTTGAATGAAAAACAGCGAAAAATTGCTGTAAAATTAGAATTTGCAATGCAAGAAAAATGTTTATACAAAGTTTACTAATACTAATATATTATTTTCAACTTTTGATTTGAACCGCTTGACATTCTGTTTTAAGATAATTAAATTAAATTTAATTTAAATTTTATAAAAGGTTTTCATTTAATCCTCTGTTTTATGTAGCTGCCAATTCTAGTATTAAGCTTTAAAAATTTGAAATCAGCTGTTTGACAGAAGCTTTAACACATAACTTCACGCTGATAACAAGCTCAAAGCTGAGCTCGAAACGAAATCGAGAGTGTCGAACGAAAATAAAAACCAATGAATGGATGTGTGTGATGGAAAGGTGCGGCACAAAAAGCGCCGCTTCGCACGTGTTGGTTGCTGGTTATGTTTTTAGACCAAAACATTAAAAAAGAGAAGAAACAAGTTTGCCAAAACAACTGAACAACTTGTCTGGATGTTATTTGAAACGTGTTAGTTATGTCGTTGTCGTCAAACAGGTGTCATTACTGAGTAATTGCTAATTAACGTCTGTATCATTCACTCACTCACTGGGCGCAGCAACATTGAACAGAAGGTACAAAGTTTCAGGGTCAAGTGAATTGAGAGAAGTGCTTGTTTTAAAGCGCATTCGCCCTTTAATTATGCATAAGATCGAAGCACACACACGGATGCTGTGGAATACCCCGTGCCAGTCATCAATAATAAAATGGAAAACAACAAAAACAACGACAACAACAACAGCTGAGCAACCGCAATAAAAACCAGCTTTCAGTGGCATAATTTTCCAAATGCACTCGCCCTGCATCTCTCAGTTCTCTCTTTCACACTCTCTCTCTCTCTCTCACTCTTTTATCTTACGTGCTCTCTCCCTTCTTATACACTTACAGTGGGTGTATTAAAATGGAATTATATGAAAATATTTAGTAAACAAATTTAAATCGAAATGATCAAACAAATTTATTTTAAGTAGAATTTTCTGATATTAACAGATGTTTTACGTTTGCATTCAATTTTCATAAAATCATCAAACTTAAAATTGATAAGTTTTTTGATCAATCGATGAATAATCTTCGCTAGTATTTTTATGATTTTTTGAAAATTGCTAAAAATTACTATTTTATCCCCTTTTTTCTCCTTTTCAAACAAAAAGTAAGGAACAATTTTCAAAAAATCATAAAAAATACTAGCGAAGAGGTTTTTAAAAAAAAAATTTTTGCTGTTACTCTTAGAATTGCTCGAAGAATTTGTTTGCATCCAATTATTTTTTGTTATAGCCCGAGGAAAAAGCTTAAAAAGTATACTTTTACGAAAAATTAAAATTTTCAATGGGTACTTAATGGGTTAAGGAAAGTTTTGTATCATTCAAACGGTGACATACGTTTTTCCTCGAATAAATAAAAACTAAAAATAAAGTTCAAAGACCGCTCTTTTATGGTGTCCGGTTTTTTTTTCCGCTACTGTATGAATATCCTATAACTCCTACCAAAGTAAAGCTGTTTGGTCGAGTTAAAATAAAAATGAATTTTAAAACTAAATAATATACCAGCCCACTTAAAAGTTGAGTTGTTCCATAAGAACATTTTATTTGCTAAAACTTTTGATTGGAAATTAATTGGTATTAAATTAAAGAGTATTAAATCTTCGAATTGAAATTATCTCTCTCTCTCGATGTCTCTCTCTTTACCTGGCACGTGAATGTCATGCTCAAGTTCAGCTCAAGTTTCAGTTTTAGCTTCGGGTTCAGCTTCCATTGTGTCTCCCCCTTTGGTCATGAGTCTGTGACCAGTTTTGTGATTCTTGGCCTGGTATAAAATCTCCGTAACGCGCTTTTAACCACAACAGTTTCGTCAGCTCTTTCGGCTCCGTTGCACGCATTGTCTGCGACTCCGTCTCCGTCACCTTCTCGTACATCTTCCGTTTCATTCAATTTTATTAAAAGCCCAAAAAAAAAAAACGAGTTTTACGTTTTCGGTTTCGGTTTCGATTAGACTTTAGTGTGTTGTATTGTGTTTGTGCAGAGTGTGTACTACTTATTTAGATAATATTATGCTTATTATTATGTTGTTTTTGCCTTTTTTGCAAGCACATTAACAATTCATAAGTTGTTTAAATTTGGGTTTTGCCCACGCAAAAGAAACAGTGGAAACTTCTCGTTAAACTTGGGTTTTTTCAGCCTACATTTACTTTAATCTCAAATGATTAAAATCTGTCACAAATGATCATCTCTACAATCAAAATCAAAATCAAATCAATGTCGAGCGTTTCTGCCTGAATTGGCGGCATTTGTTTCTTTGCTAAAATTTAATTTAAATGATATCTACTGTAATTTTCAAGTTTCAAAACTGAATTGTAGCTTTGAGAATATTTATGGCCTTGAATATGATATAAATATTTACATAATATATCATTAAAATGCATTTGTAATTTAAAACTAGAGAGACAGCTTGTTTCAATTTTGAAAATCATTGATGTAGAACTTGTTGAACTCGAGAATTCAGCTCAAGATCTTACTGGAAAATATACATGCTCATATGTATGTATGTATCTTCTTGAAAAATGCATTTCCATTGTTAATGATCTGCAAAATATAAATAAATACTGTTATGCAGCATCCGTTATTGAATTTTAAAAAATTGGCAACAAAAGCGAATGTCAAGGTTAAGGTTAATCGAAGTTAATTCGTTGTTTTGATGCAGCTTTTTAAAAAAAGTTAAGCGAAACTCTTTAATAGTATGCACAATTTATCTGAACAGAAAGAAGAAACTTGACATCTTTTAACTTATCAAAATAAAAAAACAATTATAAAAAATAAACAAAAGAATATTTAACTTGATTGTAAAAGGCAGTTGAGAAACAACAACAAAATGAGTAAGTACTTAATTATTGCGTTATTTGTTTAGCGTTTCTACATAAGAATATAATTGACAATGATTGCTGGGTTCAGTTAGTTAAGTCTTAAGTGCCCAAGCCGGGGTTCAAAGCGCCGTTTCATTATCTTTCAGAGTTTTTTAAATTAATTGCATTTTAATTAAAGATTTTTCCTTTTCATCTGCATTTTTTCAGGAGTTCCCACCATGTTATCGGAGATCAATGAGCTGCCCTCGATTCAATTGGGCGATTTTACGCTTCAATTTGAACTGGGAGAAGCAACCGCTGCAGCCAAGGAAGTGGCAGTTCAAGAGCTACGTGAATCCCCCGAACGTCAGAAACAGGCAGCACAGGAACTTAAGCGTCTGCTAGAAGGTAATTGATAAACATAAATGATCGAGAAAAAACTCCCGCATAAGATGCGAAAAGATACAAACGTATAGAGTTATCAGAAACTAGTTAAGCTGTCCCCAGAATATGGGAAATGTTTATTTTCTTTATAAATATATAACTTACATTATAGATTCAAGGTATTTCCCATATCAATGGGTTATTAATAAGTAATACATAATACACATTTTCAAAAGAATTGTCGTTAAAATGTATATGCCTTTAGATAATAAATAACTTGTCTTTATTTATTTATCTAATTAACGTCGACTACAAACAATCGACAGAGGGAAGAAAAATTCGAATTTAATATTGAATCTTGCTAATAAATAGAGTAAGAAAATGGTTTAATTGTTTATTTAAATATTGTTCTATGATGAGTTAAAAAACAGGTTAAAACTTTAACTATTGCAACTTATAGAAAAGAAATACATTCGAACTTCCCTAACTCTAATTACCAATAAAGGGTTAAAATAGACATTTTTTGCAGTTTTAAAAAAAAACTAAAAACTAAAAATACTATCGAAGAGATTTTTAAAAATTTTTATTTGCAGTCACTATTAGAAATGTTACAAGAACTTTTTTTGCAACAAAACCTTTTTTTTTTAAAATCGAGGAAAAAAGTTTCAAAATAGACCTATACAAGAATTCAAAATTTTCAGTGTGTACTTAATGGGTTAAGGAAAGTTTTGTATTATTCAAACGGAACTGAAATGATCTTTCCATTGATGTCAAAATGTACAAGAAGTAGGTTCATATTAGGAGTAGATTTAACTTTAAATGTTGTCAAAATAAATATGCCGTCTAGTGTATGTA
Source organism: Drosophila subquinaria (assembly GCA_037043405.1). Taxonomy (NCBI): domain Eukaryota; kingdom Metazoa; phylum Arthropoda; class Insecta; order Diptera; family Drosophilidae; genus Drosophila; species Drosophila subquinaria. Next base: position 34,359 of record JBAMBL010002775.1, read on the forward strand.
AGTCATATTATCCTAGATAAAAGCAGAAATTTTTGCTAATATGAATTTATGCGGTGTTTGTATCTTTTGTACAAATATTTAATAACTAAGAAAAATTGCTTTTAACAACTCTTAATAGTTATTATTAATTTAGAATGATTATACTCATTGCTAGTACTCTACCCAAAAGCTTATATCTCACCTAATAATACGCTTCAATGGGCTTAAAGCTTAACTTAGAAAAGACTTTCTTATATAATCTACTACTATAAAGCTTAAAGCTGCTCGTAAACTTGCACAGATCAATATGATTATCTTTAATAATAATGTAATTTCGCAGCATGTTGCTAATCACATAGCAAATAAAGATTAAATGGGTTTGAAGTCGATTGTCTGCCAAATGACCCCTTCATTAAAGTAACTTAAGCTAACATTAATGAAAGGTTTATAAAAATGTAATTATTACCAGATAGATGTAATGGAGAAAGGTCAATGAGATCAACACTTGGCAAGCTGTTCATTAAATTGATTTGATAAATTTTAATTGTATTTAATTGTTGAATTATTGTATATTATAAAACTCTAGCGGAAACCGATTTGTACTGCCCCAAGGACAATGAGGAGTGGCTCATACGCTTCCTGCGTCCCTGCAAGTATTATCCGGAGAGTGCACGCGACTTGGTAAGCTGATTTAACTGTTATACTGTACGATAAATGACTAATTATAATTTTTACTTTTAGATCAAGCGTTACTACTCGTTCAAGGTAAAGCATTCGGATGTTTATAACAATTTGAAGCCCACAAGGGAAGCTAACATCTTCAAGAATAACATACTCACGGTGTTTCCCAATCGGGATCAGTGCGGTCGTCGTATTCTGCTGCTGGAGCTGGGCAGTAAGTGGGCAATCTTGATAACAATTTCAAAATACTTATTTTAACAATTCTTTTAGAGCGCTGGAAGCACAAGCAGGTCACTCTGGATGAGGTCTTCAAGGGTGCTGTTATTTTTCTGGAGGCTGCCATGCTGGAGCCGGAGACACAGATCAACGGCGCCGTGGTCATTTTCGATATGGATGGCCTTAGTCTGCAGCAGACCTGGCAATTTACGCCGCCGTTTGCCAAGCGCATTGTGGACTGGCTGCAGGATTCGGTGCCGTTGCGCATCAAGGCCATTCACATTGTGAATCAGCCAAAGATCTTTAATGTTGTGTTTGCGCTATTCAAGCCATTCTTGCGTGAGAAGCTGCGTAGTCGGATCATCTTCCATGGCACCGATCGTGAATCCCTGCACAAGTACATGTCACCCAAATGTCTGCCATCCTGTTATGGCGGCATCCTCGAGCTGCCCCGCATCGATGGCGATCAATGGTATCAGCTGTTGCTCATGTGCGATGCGGAGTACGAGGCCATTAATTCGTATGGCTATAAGAAGAAGTGAAGTACAACCAATTCACATTGATTGTGTACAGCAAGTGATATACCCACAACTCGATTAATATGCATTAAGCTAACTAACTGTTATACACGCATCTCCAGCCAACGCTTGCGATAGTCTGTAGAGCCATGAAGTTTGCCTTAGTCTTAAGCAATAGATTCTTTCCAATTTGGCAGTGTAAGTGTTATAGCTATAACATAATCAACTTTATACATATATATAAATTTAAACGGGGTTAAGCGTACTTAGAACGTGTTATATACTTTTACTACTTACTTAGTTAAGCATGCTAAACAATAAACATATGTAAATCTCACTTTTTATAATGAAACACATTTCTTTCATTTCAATTTATTTGAATTTCTTCATTCGAATATTTCACACATTAGTGTTTATAAATAACAAATCACGTATATAATATTTACTGTCTGTTTTAAGTGATGTCAAGACCGTTATACAAAGCAATATTCATTGTTTCACACACAATTAGCTAAAATGTCATTTCAATGGTCTGAGATTTACTTTTTCCCACACTTATATAGGTACATATATAATATTTACGTCTATGTTTAGCTGTCGTCTTCTTAAATCGTCTCATATAACAGCTACTGTTATACGTCTACTGTTGTATACATTGAAAAATTGTATAATAGCTAAAGCAGTATAAACAAAATGTTCAAATCACTCGATTCGATTTAAAGGCACAACTGTTATATATCATATTTTGTAGAACAGTTTTAAAGACGTTTACGCACTGCAACTGAAAACTGTTATACAAATCTCTCGCTACTTGAATTGCAACCTGTTATAAGAACCTTTCTACTCGTCCTCTGCTATATTCAGAAGATTCTAAAGATTAAACTGTTATAAAATTCGCTCTATATAAATTACTCGTCACTCAATCGATTGATTGAAATCCATTCTTTTATATATCAGCTTACTTTTAGAGAATTTTATATAAACTACTCGTCACAGAATTAAAGAGACGAAACTGTTATACAGTCCAAAATCAGTTTCAAAATTGCAATAAAAAAATCTTTGCATCTTTTTTTTTGCATCTATTCGAACGATTAAAAGAATTTCTAGAATTTCAGAGATGATGCAATATTTCAAAACTGTTATAAACAATTTAAAATTGGTTTGCAAAGCATTACAAAAATCGCTCGTTACATTTTACTCGCTAAGCGTACATCGATTTTTCCTTAATCTTACAATCTGTTTACCACATTTGAATTAATGTGTATTTGGTCTGTGCTAGGACTCTGGCCAACTATCAGTTAACCCGTCTGGAATGTAATGATTGCCTCTGGCTAAGCATTAAAAAGTTGAAAAGAAAAACAAACTTGTCATACTGTCGCTGTTTGTGTTTAGAGACGGTAATTGGTCGATGGCGCCTTTGGCGAACTGCGTGACTGACCAAACAAGTGGCGTGACATTGAGGAGGGCGAACGCATGGCAGCATCTGCAATTTGCCCATCATCATCATTGGCATCAACGACGTCACCGGACTTACTCGCACCACCGCCGGTGCAGCAATGGCGACGTTGCATCAACCGAATGGGACGCGTTAAATCGATGGTGTCGCCATGTTGTCGCTGCTCCGCTTCCGCCACACACTCCATTGCCTTCCATTGGCGCAGGCCGAGCACAAAGGCGTCCGTCACATTCGTTGCCGTCTTCGAGGAGGTCTCAATGTGTGTGGCAATCGATTGCTCCATGCACCACTGTTGCACATCCTCGCGACTCACTTGTCGCTTCTGCTCTCGAATATCATTCTGATGACATAGACATTAACATTGACATTGAATTGCAACTCTTTCCAGTTTAAAAAACACTCACCTTATTGCCCACCACAATGAAGGGGAATCTGTCCGCCTTCACGTCCGCATAGTTGATGAACTCGTTGCGCCACAATTTCAGCCCACGCAGACTATCCCGATCATCCAAGGCATAACAGAGCAGGCAAATGTCGGAGCCTCTGTAAAAAGGTGTTCGCAGTGCCCGAAATCGTTCCTGTCCAGCTGTATCCCATATCTAAAAACAAATACAAAGAGTATATTTAATACTCGCTCTAACAATATCTCTTGATTGCCATTCAATTAAGGCTCTATTGAAATTTGCATTAATTGAAACTAACGCGAATGTAAAGTCCCTAATTGGGGCCACAAATATATGCAATAAATTCACTGCCGGGTCGTGAAAAAAAAGATAGCAAAAGTTGGCATAATTCAAAGCTATAGTCATACACTGACTAAAATCTCTTAAAGCCTAGAATCATAGACAAACTCAGGGACTGATAACGTCAACCTGATAAGAAAGTCAAAACAAATTCAGACAAGAAACCTGAAAAGCATTGAATAAACACAGGTGTGTTAGCAAATGGAAAATATATGTTTTACAAAATATTGCTTAAAATGTATAGGAAGGTTTCAAATCTCAGCGAATTTATAAATGTATATTGGCAAAAATATTTTTATACAGATTTACCATATCCCTGCCAGCATTTGGATCAGAAAGGTGAGTCATAAAATCTTTTAAGAGGAATCGGGGCTAGGGATCGGAAAAGGACCGCACCTATTACTAATTTGATCAGATAGAGTATTCGAAAAAGACTCGAATGCGAACAAAAATGTATTGAAATGCTGACTGGGATGGTACTTTTAAGTTCTTTTCTATAAGAAATGTTATAGATGCTATGTTATTTCTAATTAACAGCTATGTTAAGTACTCCTTTTTCATTATTGCACTTTTCTTAAAAAAAATATAACTAATCTGCTTTGATCCTAATAAATCTATACAAAAATCTTTGCTAATAATGAGAAATGATTTGTTTTTGCTTCATTGTAATCAAAACAATTATTTCTAAAAATACCTATTCGTTGACTAAAAAAACAAATAGGTATATCATAAAAAAATTACAAAATTATTATAAAACATTCTAAAATCTAGCTAGCAATTGAAACTTAAAAATAAACATATTTAAAGAAAAATGAGTTCCTATAACTTGATTAATTCTATTATTGTATTTAAATTTTTTTTTTATTTATCTTTAATTTTTATATAAATAAACCAGGGACATATGTATGTAGTAATAATTATTTAAAAAAATTTCAGGATTTTCTTGAGCGATAAAGATTAAAATAAAACTTACAAATAATCATTATTTATGATTTTTATTTTTTCGGTACAAATAAAACTTACTTTTAAAAAAGATAACGTAATTATTTTAATTATTTTTATTTTACGTTTAATGGGTCCCCTGGGTTTCTTTTAAAAGGATACGCAAAAATATTGGGGGAAAATCCTACAGAAAAGCCATGAATTAAAAGTGAGTTTTATTTTTGTAGCGAAAAAAAAAAAAAATCATAAATAATGATTATTATTATTAAGCTATATTTTTTTTGCTCATATTTAATCATTATCATTATTTTTTGTATATGTATTCTAGTCATTGATTTTTTGATATAAACAAATTTTAATAATCATTATTAGTGGTCCCTGAAAATAATCCGCTGTTCGAATTGCACTTTAAACCTGATTACAGGGTATTCCCCGCTTTATGCCTAAGCTTAGTAATCTTAATTCGTTTGGTATTTTCCCAAGCGGTGAGGGCAGCTCAGAGTCATACACACATACATTTATAAATTGGTACACACATACATTTATTTAAGAGAGCTTACAAAGTTGCGCACTTCTTGTTTTTCTTTTTCGGCCAAAACTCAGCGAAGCGTTAACACAACTGGTGGTGGCTTTGTTTGCAGAAACTTTTAACAACAACAAAAATGACTAATAAGAATTGTAATTGCAACTATAATTAAAGTTTTTTTTTATTCAATTGCGAAAGTAACTAGAATTTGTTGTACTGATTAGTAGTGCACCTAATGTTGTTTACTATTCAGTTTATTTAAACTGTCATTTTGCAACAATTTTCGATGCGTCATTGTTAACTGAGTGCACAATCTGGATGGAGCCTGTTGCATATTCATAAGCCAGAGAAGACGAAAGTTGTCCGACTGTGAAAATGTGAATTCAAATGGAAGCCGACAGCATAGATTAAGTGCATCATCGGCTGGAAAGGGGGAAGAAGAGAGCGCAGGAAATGGTGTAAACACTTGGCGAAAACTACGCGCATTTGGAATTTTTGATGAGGGCTACCATAAACATGGAAAGAACATGCAACCACACATTCGTACATATTTATGAATAAATGTTACACATTTGAATAGTGAAACAAAGTCGTCGCTTTGTTGTTTGTGTTTGCGGTATTTTTTGATGCGCTGCTAAACTGTACGTTAATTGAGCGCTTGTGTGTGGGTGAGGTGTAGGTGAGAGTGGGGGCAGATGAAACAGATAAAAGTACGCTGTTCAAATATACGCAAAACAAATAGAGTTCGTCACGATAAAAGTCTCGAAACTATTAACTGAGCACGACTTAATTCACGACATGACTAACAGGACGGAAAACTAAACTATTAAAATATAATATAATACAAATTATCATGTTATACTCATATTAAAAGAGAAAGCAAGAAACCTATCAAATAGTATGCCGGTCCAATTGGAATAAAGGAAGTGACGTTAGGCATTAATAAAACTCAACGAAGCCAACGAAACAAATTAATCTAATTAGAAAAGCACAATTATTTTAGACGGACCTGCAGTGTGTATTTCTCGCCGTCCACTGTTATGTCCTTGTTCATAAACTCCACGCCGATGGTATGGAAATTGTTCTCATCATAGCGATTCGATACGAAGCGTGTGAGAAGCGCCGATTTGCCCACACCCCCGTCGCCCAGTATGATGACCTTGAGTAGTTTGGTTTTTTGCGGTGGGCGCATATTTGTCATTTTATACGTACGTCGGGCGACCGCCGGCAGTCGCAATAATTGTAATTATACCAAGTAAATTGTTGTGTTAAAAACAAAATAAAACTACGCAACAATAAATAATTTACACAATAGTCAAACGGTTGTATTTCTTTGTGTCATCAATCACTGCTTTCGTAGCATTGCATTTATTTACAAAACCAATTTTGCTGTAATTATAGTAACGTGCACTTATTTTTTTTGTTTTGTGTGTTCAAACCCAACAATTAAAACGATTGAAATTGATCACTCAACACAACCGCGCGGCGCCGCGTCTGATTGGACCAACCGTCAGCTGTTAAATAAACCGAATAGGGTTGTTGATAATATATCAAAATATCAATATATCGATATTTTTTATAAAAAATGATATACTATATCGCGATATTAGATTTGCCGATATATCAAATATGCGATATTTTTTTTGATATATTATTTAATTTGCGAGCTGGTCACTCTGTGATCTGGAAAGCAAGCGGAGAGGAATGGACTTTTAAAGTTTGTTTTAAAGTCTGTAAAATCCAAATATTGGAACTAAACAAACGAATCTGAAAAAAATCTATTCATATTTAATATGTAATACATTAAAACTTGAATCTCATTTTTGGTTGCCTAATATATTAATGATAAATGTATATAACCTAATGGAAAAACTGTAATTTTATTAAATATATTGTTATGTTTGATTAATAAGACTATTTATTTTTATTGTGGGGCATACAACTTATTTTTTTTGAAAATTATGAAATTATATCAATATATCGATATTTTAAAATGATATATTAAATATCATTTTGATAATTTTTTTAAACAGAAAATATCATCGATACGATATTTTAAAAATATTCGACAGCCCTAAAATAAACCGAATGAGCTAGTGGAACAACAAGAACGTGCTCACGGAACTAACAGACTGTTAAAAATGTAAACAAACGTTATTAACAGGCTGTTAAGAGTATGGTATTTATTTTATACTAAAATAAAATAGCAAATTAAAATTACTTTGACAACAAAATCCAATAGTTTTTTTCAATTGATTTAGTTTAAACCGTCTATAAATTAATATTGAATTTAAATTCTCGTTCAGCCTTTGATAACCGCAATGGGACGCATTTTGATGCACTTTTTGCTGATTCCCGCCGCATGGCAGGTGTCCACCACATCGGTGACATCTTTGTACGCTTCGGGAGCCTCCTCCATGACTAGCTTTGGACTGGCGACACGTATGGCAATGCCAAGTTGATCAAGTTTGTCCAGGACCTCCTTGTAGTCCAGATTACGACGCGACTTGGCGCGTGACAATGCGCGACCCTGTGGAAGGATTATAAATTGAAACTCTAGGCTTATCATTAAAATCATTGAGTTGTGCTTACGGCGCCGTGGCAGGTGCTGCCGAAGGTCTCCTGCATGCCGCGCTCTGTGCCCGTCAGCACGTAACTGCAGGTGCCCATGGTGCCGCCAACGAGCACGGGTTGCCCCGTTAACTGATAGTCCACAGGGATCAGGGGATGATGTGGCGGGAAGGCGCGTGTCGAGCCCTTGCGATGCACCAGCAGCTTGCGCTCCTTGCCGTCCACCATGTGGTTCTCCACCTTGGCAATGTTGTGCGAGACATCGTAGATGACATGCATGTCCAGATCATCCGGAGTTGTGTTGAACATCTTGGCAAACGCCTGACGAGTGAGGAAAGTCATCGAGCTGCGATTCACCCAGGCGAAATTCGCCGCTGCCGCCATGGCCTTGAGGTAATCCTGTCCCTCCACGGAGTTGATGCGGGCACAGGCCAATTGACGATCGTTCGTCTCGATCTTGTCGCGCTTCATGGCCTTTTCCATTTGGACGAGGGCGTCGGTGGCCACCTGATGGCCAAAGCCACGGCTGCCGGAGTGTATCATAATCACCACTTGGCCCTTCTCCTCGATGCCCATCTTGGAGGCACTCCACTTGTCGTAGATCTCGTCCACCACTTGAATCTCGGCATAATGATTGCCAGCACCCAATGTGCCCAGCTGGGGCAGACCACGTTTCTTGGCCCGCATGCTCACCTTGGCGGGATCAGCGTTCAACATGCGGCCGTATTCCTCGCAGTGCTCCTTGTCCTCTGCCCAGACGTAGCCCTCGCGCAGTGACCAATCCATGCCCATTTCGAGTGCCTCCTCCAGATCATGGGCAGTCATCGGTATGATGCCCTTGGAGCCCACGCCGACGGGTATGTGATCGAATAGCGACTGTGCCAGCTGCTCCTTCACCGGCTGCACGTCCTTCTCGTAGAGATTTGTGCGCAGCAAGCGCACGCCACAGTTGATGTCGAAGCCCACGCCGCCAGGACTGACCACAGACAGTGGATCGTCCATATCGAATGCAGCCATGTTGCCAATGGCAAAGCCATAGCCCGAGTGTATGTCCGGCAATCCAATCGAGCGTCCCACAATTCCCGGCAATGCAGCCACATTGGCAATCTGCTTGACTCCGGGCAGGAAGCCGCCAACGGCTCCGGGGCGACACGAGTTCTTCAGCTCCTCCAGCATTAGCTTCTCCAGGCGACTGTTCACGTAGAAAACTCCCTCAACGTTCATATTGGGCTGGAAGCCCTTCTTGATGCGCCAACAGTGATCATTGATCCTCTCCAGATACTTGAGTTCCTCGTCGTACGAGCGCACCACCATTTTGCACAGTTAGTGTAACTGCTTCCAGTTCTTGACAATATGTATTAAGCAACTTACTAGTATTTTGATGCAATATTTATTGTATTTATTGATTGTATTTATCAATTTCGCCAGAATTTGCAATGCAATTTGACAATTGCCGGCAATGACTAAATTACTTATTATAATATTGATATCGAAATATCGATAGATATTTTTTGCGGTGATATATTTTTTAAATCGGTAATTTCAGTATCGATATAATTGGGCGATATTATCGTGCACTATTTTTAATTTTTGCCGCCACTTTATTTCTACACCAAAATTCTCTCAATACAAACAAACACTGCTGCCACAATTGGCGTTTTTGCGTCAAAACTGGCTCTTTTTTTCCTGTTGGCGCAATGGCACGCCAGGCAAAATCTAAGTTAGGCTATAAGTTGCTGTAAACTTGCTATATATAATATTAATAAATTTTAACAGTCCGGGGAAATTTGAACAGTGGACGCTCTAGAAGGCCGTTTGAACGACACTTTTATTTGCTTGGATACTTTTATTTTATTTCTAAATTAGAATCCAAAGAATTCTACCTTCTACAAATAAAAATATGCCATTTTTTAGCTTTTATTCTTTAAAATTTATTAGTTCAAATCTGTTGTTTTTGATCGGAGCAATTCTGGCAACAGATTAGCTTAGTGATAAAACTCTGCCTGCATTGATGATTTAAAGTTTAAAAAGTATATCGAAAATGGATATTTTTCGACTACTTTTAAATATAACGCTTTATATTTGAAATATATATAAATATTTCATATGCAAATGTAATTAAATGAATTTTAAGTGAAATGAAAAAGTAACTAAAATAAATTCTTTTATTTTAATAGCAGTTCATTTATTGATGAAAATATCGAGTTTTTCCCGCCAGAGGTGGCCCGTAAACGTCAACGTTGCTGGACTGGTAGACCGCGATGCTGAGATGGGGATGCAATTCGCTGACTTCACCTACATTAAACATCGTTGTGCCCACGAGCCAATTAATCTTAAAATAGCGCAGACGACTGAGAATTGTTTTATCCAAACTAGCCGCATCCTTGTTGTATAGGGCCAATGTCTCCAGCTTCTTTGCCGAGTGCAATAGCAGCATCAATTGATTGTGATCCTCAATGTCGCAGCGGCTGAGATTCAATTCGCGCAGTAAAGGGGCAACAGTCAAAATTTCTTTCACATAGTCGGTCGTAATGTTCGCATGCTGAATTTTGAGTGCTCGCAATCGTCCCGACTCTCTTGCGCCCACAAACAGTTGATGCAGTAGGACGAGCACCTCGTCAGCTCGAATGGAGTAACCCACATTTACATTTAGACTTTGTAGGTGTCTTCCAAGTGCCTGCAGTTGTTCTCCGTTGTATTGTGGCGGAGAACGCATACTGAACTCCAAGTGACGAAATCTGTGGAGTTGTCGCTCGATGGCATCGTCAATAAGAGAATGGATATTACCAAATATTGCTAGTAGCTCGTGGAGTGAAAAGTATTGGAAAATATTGTCCAGACAATCGTCGTTGAGTGTTAACAGCGTGGTGATCGGTGAATCCATTTTGAATGGCGACTGAAACGAAGAATTTGAAATTGTCAAATTGGCGCGTAAGCTATCGTTTATCGCTGTGACGAAAGCGCAAGTGCTGCCAGACTGCAAACAAAGTGTGACGTCAAACACTTTAAAGTGGTGACGTCACAGTATAGCCGCTTAGGTATTTTAGAATTAGCTTTGAATTTAACGAATTAAATTTCTTATATTAAGCCCCGTATATTTTATAGATTTTAAAAAAAGGTTTATTGTGGTATCTTTGGCGCAAAGTGGTCGATAAGTCCATTGTGAATTCGCCTGCTATCGTATATCGTGTCAATCGATAATAAGTCAGCTGTTGGCGCGTGTGCATGTGTATGTATTGTTTATATCTGTGCTGTCTACGTGTTTGTGGCCGACGCCGCTCCAAAATTGAAGTGAATCATATAAAACTCGTCTCCAACTTGCGCGAAACTGACGAGTAGCAGAGTTTACTGCCATTTCAGCAAAAATATTTCCAATTCCAAACGCGAACGCGACGGATAAAACTTCGAGCAGTCAGTCGCCGTCGACTCTAAACTGCTGTGTGGATGTTTTTGTTGTTGTCGTGTCGCGGTACAGGAAAAAATTGTTTGCGTGGATTACAAATTTAAGTCAATTAAACTACGTATTGTGTCTGGCTTTAAATGTTCCAATTGGAATTATATATGTGTCAATAAGTGTATATACGAGGCGTGGCACTATTTGTAAAAAACTCTGTGTGTTAACCCAATTGTAGAATTCAACACACACACACACATTCATACCTGAACTAGAACAACAGCAATTCAAAGGAAACGGCGCAATGGATGATTTAGGTGAGTGCACACCAAATAGAAATATTTCCTGTTGCCGTAGAACGTGGCACCCTGTCTATAACACAGGGTGCGGTAACGTGCTTAGGCTAGAGTGGAGTCGCTGCTGCTGTGACTTCAAGGTCAATTGTTGTTAGCGGCATAAAAATACAAATATACATAAATCTAATTAGCATTCTGCGTTAGCAGCTTCGGGCATATGCCGCTAGATGGCGCACTTATGATTCTTTGAATTTCTTTTACACCTTGGAATAAGACACATATCGCCTCTTATCTGTTTTGCTTGCCCGATTAATCATGTTGTATGATTAGCCTCAACTTTATCACGCAAAAATGTATTCGTGTATTTGTGATGTGTATTTTTGGACACCCCGCCCAATGCTTATCGCAGCTTATGGATACTTTGCATCCTCGCCATTGCATTCTTTGCGATTTTATGATTTATACGCATTCCTGGAAATCAAAGCGAAATCAACAACACCAGCAACAACAACAACAGCAATGTTTCGCCATCGACGTTGCGATCATTCACACGTTAGCAGTCTGCAAATTATGCACATTGAAAGTCTCTTTTGTCATTCGCATTCGTATTGTAAATGATGTGGCTTCGTTAAGTTGGCCCAACTGTTAATTGGGTTTGCGGCTTATTTGTTTGTTTTGTTTTCCACACACTCTTTTAGTCATCATCAGCAGAACGTTTTATATCGTCATCTTGTATCGCAGCTGCTATTCGGTCTTCTTACTTTATTTTCTTTATGACACAATTTCTCGACTGTTTACTGCCTGTTGCGCTTGTTCTGAATGTCTTTTGATAAGCACACATACAAACAGACGAGTGGGCACATTCCTAAGAGTTGAGTAAAGGCCACTCACACACACAAACAGACACACACGCACACATACAAAACTGACTAAGTTGACAGCTCGGCTGCAACTTTAAGCTCAGCTGACTGCACTTCGCCCACGCACAGTGGTGCACTTACACGCAAAATGAAAGCACAAATTTCCCATTCATGAACGAGTTCGAAATGAGTGGAGTATGCCCACTTTATTGATCACTCCCGTCACAGAGGCTACCCACTCGACACACGCAACGTCCGGAGTCGGATTGCGTGTGCAGTTGAAGTTGTTGATGTGTCTCTTCTCAGCACTGCAACTCATCACAACGAAAATTACACTGAACTCAGAATGAACAACGCATTGAGATTATATTTAAATCTGTTTGCATGTAAATGAAAACAATAGTATACAAACGTACTTGTCTTATCGAACGTATCAGTGCATATTATACTTTTTAATCTCAGCGAAATCGTAAAATTTCTTTTTTTAACCACTGTAAAGCATTTGACAATCTTTGTCTGCCTTACTGCTAATTCCTCTTTTCGCCTGTTGCCTCCCACTTGCGGCTTTCGCTTTGCGGTTTTGTTACTGTCGCCGCGACGGCGTTGTCATCACAACCTCATCATCACGACTTGCAGCAACCGCAGTCAGACGAACGCCGGCAGCGACGCGTCGTGGCGCTGACTGAGCGATAGCAAAGCGAAACAGATGAAATGAACAACGTAACGTTTCGTTTGTTTATTCGCTCTCTTTCTATTAGTCTCTTTCCGGCGCTCTCAAACTGCGCGCGGCGCTCATGAGAAGCAACGCTGCGTTTGTTTCTAATTAAGCTCCATCGACGCTGCGTTTGTTGTTCCATTTCATGTTCCATTTGGTAGTGCAAGCGCCAAGTTCCATTTCAGTCGTTTGCGACGCTTCTGCTTAACGCGACGCAGCACGCGCGCGATACACTCGCGTCCAAAATGAGGAATAACAACAAAATATGAAAACAACATTAAAGCAAAAACAAAGTCAAAAGTTCAGAAAAACATTAGAGAGCATTGTGCCGGTTAATATACCGTGTAATCGGGCAATCAATAACAAGAAAAAGTGTCGTCGACAAATCAATCAATCTATCAAGTGCTCAATGTGAATCAAAATACAAACCAAAGACAGAAAAACTGCACAAAAAGTCAATGAAAAATCGGTGGGGATTTAAGCGTGGGAAAATTGTTTACTTTGCTCATGTACGAGTAGGTAATATTTACTATTTTTGTGGGTAATTAAAAGATAATAAATACAAAGCTCCGTAAACTGTATTACTAAGATAAACCAGAATGGAATTTAAGTAGCTAAATTGATAAGACAAAAAGCAGCCAAAAGACAATGAAGAGACGCCTATGTTTTTATAGTATATGGTCAATAGATTAATGAACTCACTGTCACTCACTAAATCCCGCGAACATCGTTGTATAGCTTTTAGAATTTTAATTTAAACTAATTATGAAGCTAATTCCCAAATCGAATAAACAACTAAAAAAAGAACAAAATGAATAACGAGAAATATGCCTAAATGTGACAAGAGAACAAAAATTTTGGGTAGCGCCATTAATTATAAATGTCCCCGACAAGCGGATTATAAGCGATATTAAAGAAAAATTGAGACACAACTCGTAGGCCTCTAAAGAGGGAAATCTATTTGATGAGTTCTCATCTAAATGTATGTAACTCGTGACTGGAAAATTGGAACAAAACAAAACAAACAAAAAGAACGACGCAAAAATAATAATAACTACGAGACTACGACATTTCCTGACACATATTTCAATCACTTGACTTGCGACTCTCCTCCCAATCCCAAAGTATCTCGGATTACGACAGCACACACAAAGTGCCTGAAATATTGGATACATTGGTTGTTGTAGATAGAGCTACGCTTGCATCCATTGAATGCACTTAGTGCAATTGCCGCCAAACGAATTTCAATTAGTCACAATATGTATCTGTATCTATCGGATGCCACACAATCGTTTGTTTATGACGAAACAGCTGTTCCCAGCCCTCCTCCCATTTGTCGCCCACACGCATGCGTTGAGGGCGACTCCATTGGGTTTTGAGTTTACAGGGCCCGATCAAATGTTTGTACAAACCATTAGTTCAAATATCGCAAGATGAAGAAGAAGAAGAGAAGTTAGCACCTCTTAGCTTCCCTCTCTTTCTCTCAGTCCTCCCCACTTTGGTTTCCCACTGCAATGAGTTCATCGTTCATTTTGTTGTATAGCTAGTTCTCGTGCTCAATCGTCGAACAGATTCTTATCTCCAAGTGCCAACTCATAAAATTTCAATTAGTGTGCGTTGTTTTTGTTTGCTCGACAAAAGGGAGAACTAAGCAGCGCTCTCTCTCACTCTCACTCTTCTTCTCAGAATAAAGATTTCTATGGCAATACTCTCATGAGTACGGCTTCAATTCGAAGTAGTGATGTAAAAATACATCGAAAAATCGACAGCCCGATTTTCATATAAATATTTTTAATTAAATCGATTTTCATAAAAAATCTACAACCCATTGCAGTTGGTTAGTTCATCGTAGCTTATTTGCATAACTTACTTAAGTTAAATATGATATGATGATTTGATTAAATGTTAAAACTTAAGATTTGAAATTTTGATTTTTCGGAAAAGTTAGGAAATCCTCTTTGAGGAACAAAATTATTTGAACGAAATGAACTAAATTTGAATGCGGAATTCATTAAGAGGCCAAACCATGATCAAAATGAGATTTCGCTTGGAATGAGGAGGATCAGTTTGGGTAAAGCTTGAAGTACATAGGTCTGATTTTTTAACTGTATTTGTATTTATAATTATGGATTCTTTTAAATTAAAGTTTTTAAGAAAACTCTACATAATTATTATTTGGAGATTCCTTTTTATTATTTATCATTTCCAACACATCGCATAACTCTCAAACAGAAAACTTTAAAAAAATTTTTATTCATTCTTTATTTCTTTATTTCTGAATGATTATACGAATATATTTCTTTATATTTTTTTTATTTATTTAATCTCAACTAAGTACAGTTGACCAAAATTAATGTTAAAATTTAAGTAATATAAAAAATTAATTAATATTAAATGAATTAATATTAAATGAATTAAAATCGAATTTCAATTTAACTGAAATGATAAAAAATAAAAATCTGGGGGTATTCAAAATTGTTTTAAATTTTTAAAATGATCCAACATTTATTGCAAGAATTGGGGAAAATCCAGATAAACCCAAAACATCAGATCAAAAAGTATTAGTAGTAATAATTAGTAATAATACAAGTGTTAGAGCTAGTAAGGTCAGGGAAAAGAAGAGGATAAGGGATGATTTCAAGGAGGGGAGAGAGAATTCTATAGAGAAAACGTGAAAAGATTGTTATAATCAGTGCACAAACTTTGGAACTTGGAACTTTCTACACTACAAACTTCTTACTGGCTATAAAAACAGGAGCTTTTCAATTGACCAGTTCTTTCTAAGGTTTGGTAGACTGCCCACATCCATTTCGAAGCTTTCCCTAATTTCACCTTTTAGCGTCACAATAGATCGTACATCTCGAATTTCCATTGGGCGGACAAATACAAAGTTTAGGACAAATGAATTTTACTGCGGCATAAACTGGACAAGTTTATGGGCAATACTGGTACGGGTATAGATCACCCACGTAAATGCACGTATGTATGTATGTGTGTACATACATAATTATATTTTCACCGTTCGTTTCTCACCTTTGGCGCCTTCAACAAGGTCAGGCACACACAGACGCACACACACACCTCCGAATTTTATGTACTTACCAATAAAATATTTCTATAGTATTTATATAGAGATAGCGTTCACCCGAGGCATCGGTCAACGTGCGTCCAAGTCCATCGAGCGCTAGATCTTGGAATTTCCTTTAGGCCAAAAAAAAAAAGTAAATAAAAAATTAAAAAAAGAAAAAATTTTAAGAAAAGAAAAGAGAAAAAAATGAACAGCAAGAATTATCGTGCCTTTGACTTTTAAATATAGAAACTGGCAAACACGAATCGCGTTTGTTAAATTTGTTGTTGTTCTATTCGGATCCGACGTCATAGCCAGACCTGGAAAATGGTGTGCACATTATCCCAGGGCTCCACATTGAAAGCTACCTTTTTGGCAATGCACTGCGGAAATGTTGTGCCTTTCTTATTTATTTTGTTTTTTCAATTAATTTCTTTTTTTGGTTGTTAGTTGATGACTTTGCTCCGCTGACGAGACGAAACGACAAAACGTCGCCTTTGATTTGCCAGTACTTTTTATTTTTAGTTCTCGATCAATGTGTTGACGTAATTTGGCAACCTTGATTCCCCGCTAGCATCCATTCCAACAACAAAAACAACAACTCGAACTAAAATATATAAACCTGCTGCTGCTGCGATCTTTTCTTTCATTTTTTTGTTTTAGCTTCTAATTTATGTTTATTATTTGTTACCTTTTTCAATATGTCGTTATTTGTTTAGACACATGTTAGTTGTGTGTGTGCGTCTTGTATTTTCTTTTTGGTATTTTTATGGTATCATAAATCTGGCCTTATGGCGCTCGGATCAGCGCGATCATCCCCAATGTGCACTTGTCATCCGTCGAAGCTCATAAATTTCCAAAGTTTCATATATCAACTCAGCATTGTTCCATTTATTTGGACAACCCACGAATGCGATTGACTTTAAATTGGGTCATTTTTTATTATTAATCGTTTATACGAATCTAGTTTTATTAAAGAAAATCTGGTTTGATATTTGGAGCCAATGAAGATAAATAACATTAATTAGCTTGACATTGCAGAAAAATACTTATAAATACCAATGTTGCTGATAAATACAATTAATTTGTTTGACATAACAGAAATATGTAAAACATAACTTGAAAACGTTGTTAACAGTTTGAGCACATGTTATGTTACTACAAATCTTGAAGCAATCGAAATTTATTAAAACTACTTAATAATTTAATTTAAACACAGAGTTGTCATCATATATTTCGATCCGCAAAAAGAAAGTAGCATATTTTTCTCCTTTCTTTAATTGCCATCTTGATGCTTTGAATTGTTCTCTAGGGCAAAATCTGTTAGTCTTTAGGGTAACATTAAAAATATTATCTTGTATCACTTGAAAAGATTTTCTACCCTGTACCCAGTCATATTTAGATATCAATGTTTACATGTGAGTTTCTATTCATTTCTGAATTGTTTTACATAACATGAAC
>JBAMBL010002777.1:0-44431 GCA_037043405.1 Drosophila subquinaria
ATATTTCTTTAAATTTGCAGCGTTTAATAATTCAAAATTAAATTAAAGATTTCATAATTATCGTAGTGTGGCCGCGCGCAGTTAGCAGTAAATCGGCAAACAAACTCAATCGCATTTTCATGGACATGTCCAATGCTGACGTCACTGGCCATTTTCAACAACTGTGCACAACAAAAACACCCACAAAAAAATTAAAATCAAATTAATCACAGCTGGAAACCAAATAATAACAACATGTCGTCGGGTAATCCCTTTGATAGCGACGAGGAGCCGAGTGCCGCCAGCGACGAGATACTGGAGGGCTTTCTCTGTCCCATCTGTCGTGCCGACTTGAAATCTATTGATTTCCTAACGGAGCACTTTGCGCGCCAACACGCCGAGGAGGAGGACGCACTGAAGTCCGTGTTCAAGGATATATTTACCAAAGCCAAGAAGAAAATTCTCAACAACTTTGAGGATGATCGTGAGCGTGGGGCGTCGTCGGCAGCGTCTGCGTCGTTGGCTGCAAGTGCCTCCAGTGCGGGAGCAGCTGGTGGAGCACGTGGTGGACCCAACGGATCCAGTAAGACGAGCAATGCAAGGACGCGCAGCAACGTCTACAACAATATGTCGAAGCAGACTGTGGGAGCCGAGCGCTCCTATAATGACTACTTTCAATCTGTGCGCAATCCTCGCCTGGAACGTTACGCCAGCGAGACGAACAAGCTGATCATAAGACTGCATCGCCTGCTGAAGGATTTGCCCACGGACGCAGTGCAGCGCAAGCAGCACGAACAGCAGACAGTGCCCTGGTTGGACGGCAGCTCCGTCAAGTTGTGTCCCAATTGCGCCAAAAGCTTTCACATTGCACGAAGGCAGCATCATTGCCGTCTCTGTGGTGGCATCATGTGCCATGACTGTTCCCGGTTCCTGCCGCTGGAGAATGCAAGTAAGTGCCTCCTGGTTGTGCTGTAATCTCTTAATGATACCCAATGGTTTTGTTTGCAGTGCAATTGGCCATTTTGTCCACAACCAGAAGCGAGCCGCTGCAACAGGTGCAGCACCACGAGGATCGCGCCATCCGCCTCTGCCCGCATTGCCTGTGGCTGCTGGACACGCGCCAGGACATGCACGAGAGCCGCACTTGCCGCCCGCTGCTGGCCCAAGTCTATGAGGAGATCAGGCAGCTGCAGAAACAAGTCACGCCCGATTTGGACATGTACTTGAAGATTGTGAATAGTTTGTACGAGGGCGAGTCCATCTTTACCATCGCAGATGCGGGCGCGTTGCGTGGCAAGATTGGTCAGGTGGCGGAGACAATTGATCTGAGGAGTAAACGAATTCTGACCATACATTCCGAGCCAGGCAGCCGCGAGGAGGCGCTGAAAAAGGCCATAAGACTAAGCTGCGTCCAGGTAATTAAGGAACGCATGCTGTCACTGCCTCCACTGCCAGATGAAGCACACATACGCAAGATCCAGGAGCGCAAACGCATGGAAACGGAACAGCGCATCCTGACCGAGCAGCGCATGGCCATGGAAGCCTACGAACGTTATGGTGCCACAACCCAAGCCAGTGTCTCTAGCATGGAGAACCGCAGCTTTGCCCAAGGCGTAAGTAGATCAGAGATTAGCAGCTACTCCTTGCAACTAACAATTGTTGAACTCCTCTTAGTCCGATCTGCAATCCTTGAACAATTGGTCGGCCCCACAAGCGTCTACGATGACCAAGTCTAGCGTGGATGATCCGCTAATCGAGCAAATCAACAATGTCAAGGGATACATCAAGCAGGCGCGTCAGGACATGAACTTCGAGGTGGTCGAGACACTGGAGCTGAATCTGCGCGATCTGCAGCGAGAGTTCTACGAGCGACAACGTCACTCCAGCCAGAACGCCACATCGCCCCATTCCTAGAGCTAGACATTAATATACAGTTGGTCAAGTAATTGTTTTGACAACTTTAAAAAGTCGTATCTTTTAATTTTGTATTATTGTATGGTTCCTAGAACAAGCTAAAAGAAAATAACAAGTATTTTTAAAAATTAAAAAAAGTTTATGCGTTTGACAAAACATTTACTTGACACACTGTAACCGTTACCGCTTTTGACTAAATAAATTTAAATACTTTGGAAACGTTGTTTATTTTAGAGCTCGTGTATTTTGTGCAGATGTTTTCAATGAAGCGAACATTTTGTGCGTATTACGTGTGAAAAGATTGAATGTCACATTGAAAAATCAATAATCGGATGCTAATAAATGTATCTATCAAATCAAATCATCACACTGCTTAGGACTTTAGACCCACAGCAGCAATCAGAGATTTCACTTTGGCAATGTAGTTGGCCTGGGCGTCGGCATTGCTCATGCCCTTCAGCTGGTTCCACGCCTCCCACTTGGCCTTGCCCTTGAAGTCGAGGAAACCGGGCTTGTCTGCAGATACACACATACATACATATAATTCACATGCATATAAAAAATTAATTAACTAAACCACATTGTGGTTACGCCCATTTCACCTGTATTGCAATCTCCCACTTTGGCCTGCTTGTAGAGACTGTAGAGCTCCAACAAATCTGTGTCGGACGGCGTGCTATTCAAGTTCTTCACATCCTCAGCGGCTTGATCAAATTCCTGTCATATGAAAAAAACACGTATATAATGTACTTTTCTCAATTTTCTCATCTAAAAATTCACCTGTATTTCCGACATGATTTAAATATGAATGAAAGTCAAAAGTTTATCGCCTGCTCGACACTGACGTGTGTGTGTATGTGCAGTTCTTTAGAGCTGGACAGTGTTGCCAACTCCTCTACACAAAAAAAGGCCGGTTAAGCCAAAAAACAAGACAGAAAACGGATTTTTTTTTATATAAAAAAAATAATATCATAGCTCTAAAAATTACTATGTACTATTGAAAGTATTAGCTCTTTATTAGAAAGTTAAAAATTTTCCACAGGAAAGGCATCAATTGTTTTTTTAAATTTCAAAGGTATTCGACGATCCGAAAATGAATATATTAGATGTATTTGATAAATTCTATGAGCAACTTAGAACAATGAAAAAAGGATAAATAATAGGTAAAATAAAACAAAATAAGATAAGTAATTTTATCCGCTTTACAATTTTTCCGGAAATCGCAGTTCCAAAACGGACAAATCTGTCCGCAAAATGGACAAATTGGAAACACTTGAGCTGGAGAAACATCGATGCTAACATCGATGTTTTTATTAAGTTTTTTAAGTATCGATGCTTTTCAACAGTACCTTTAAAGTTGGATTTTAACGGATTCGAGAGTTAAGAAATTTGTAATTCCACATTTATGTTATTTTATATAATATTTATATTATCCTAGTGATTAAAAGTGTATTGATTGTAATTTTAAATTCAAAATACCAAATCACGGTGACCACTGTTAACTTATTGCCAATTATGTATATGTTTACGTTTACGAGCTGCCATCATGCCGGATATGCTGCCCATTTTTGCCCAGCAAAACGAACAAGTTGTAAAAACTATCAAAATGTTTAAATCGAAAAATGCTAATTTAAATTTCTTTTTTAATCTTTAATTAAGTAAATAACGAATAACTTAATAGCTCTTATTCACAGATTCTTCATCGTCACTGAATTGCTCGTCATCTTTTGGTTTTCGCGACTTGCGTTCTAATTCACGTGCGAATAATTCCTTGAATGCTTCATACTCCGGCAAAGTGACATTGCAAATCTTGGTGGCAAAAGCTTTCTCCGAAGTATCCGTAATCTGATAGAGTCTATGATTGGTCGTACGCTCATTTGGATCCGCTTTCAGAGCACGCGGCTTAAACAGACCCAAACGCAAGAGGAACGTGTGACGACAACGTAATTCCTCAAAAGGCAGCGACATTGCGGCAGATTTCACAATTTCTGGTACCTCAAGGCGCATTATATCGATCATATAATTGAACTTCTCCTCTATACTCTGCTCCGATTGGGCCAATAAATCCGGACTGTTCATCAGCAGCTTCCAAACATTTTTATTCGTTGATACGCGGCTCTTCAGATACGCGATTAGGGTGAGCAGTTGATGAGCATTGTTGACATCTAACAATTCTGGATATTTGGTCAGCAGCAGGTGTAACAGGTGCTCTCCAAACTGACAGGCGCGCCAGATTTCCAGGCTTTCAATAATACGCTGTGGCGTGCGCTTCAACACAGTTGGATTGCCTGTGACGATTCTCAGGAAACTGACCGTCTCCAGACCATGATTCTGAAAGGTCTCGTGTGCACGTTTCCACACTTCCAGCGTGTAAACGGACAGAGTCGGCTCCATTTTAATGGCCTCATCAATGTGCACTTGCTCCAAATGCAACAATTTTGGTGCAGTCGCCTTTGCCGCAAGCTGTCGCACTGCTAGACATTTGATCTAAGAAATGAAGGCTTGTTAACGACAAAAATATACATCAAGTACTTCAATCATACTTGTTGCTGCTGTTTCAAAACATGCCGCGTTTTAAACAATAGATTTTTCCACATAATTCGTTCACTTCTTTGATAACAAAAACAGTCAACAGCTGTTCTGTCCACAGAGTTGTATGAAACTCTTCAGAATAAGTTCGATTGAACGAGCAGACTAGACAAGTTCATTTATTCAATTGAATGACTCGTTCATTTTAGCTACCAAACACCTATTATTCCGATGCTTTGCAAGTACTCGATGTTTCTCCACCTCTACAACAGCTGTACGTACGCCGCATTTATTTATTACACATTATTTATTCAAACGATGACCAAGAGTAAAAAACAACTTCGTGAACAACAGGCGGCCAGGGAAGCAGCCCAGGCGAACACAGCTCAGCTGGAAACACACAATGACGCGTATACAAGTGGCGCGTTTAATTACCTGCGATTTTTAGTTCACCTGCTGGCAGCGGCTCAATTCTCCTACGGCATTTACTACTATTTACTGAAAGTTCATTGGCCCAAGGGCCTGCACGAGGAGGAGGAGCTCAAGACGCGATGGGGTGGAAAATTTAAGTATCTGACATTTCTCGACGTAGTGCTGCAGGCTATATACCACACCGTGGCACTGTTGAACGATCTGTTTGGGGACAACACGGTCAATTTGGCTCCAAAGTCCTGTTTGCGTCGGATGCGAGATTACGTATTTGCCACGTTTGCTTTTCCCATCGCCCACAATGTTGCCATCTCCTTCTGGGTAATTTATTTATGGGACCGTGAGCTCATCTTTCCCGCCGCCCTTGACGCAATCTTCCCCAGGCAAGTGTTGTTGTTGTTTACCCATTAATATGAATTTATTAACATTGACCTTTGCAGCTGGCTGAATCACGTTGTTCATACAAATGTTGCCCTTTTGGCCATCATGGATCTGTTTACATGCTTTCGTCGTTACCCCAACCGCTTAGCCGGCGTCACTGGAAATGCGTCGTTCATGATACTCTACATCATTTGGGTGCACATAGTGCGTTACTTTAGCGGAGTGTGGGTTTATCCCCTACTGGAGGTGCTGTCGATGCCGCTGCGCTTTGTGATGTTTGGGGGAATGATAGGATTGAGCTTGGTATGCTATTTCCTGGGAGAATTCGTTAACAATATTGTCTGGGAACCGGAATTCAAGCTACTACAGCAGAAGAAGATCAAACAAGGTTAAACATAAATCTAAAAACTTTTAATTAACTCCTTTGTAAGGGACTCCAAAGTAGAGATTTTTTCATCGTGTTCGTTTTGCCCGAAGAGGCTGTTGTACAAATACTATACTCAATTATGTGTATGTCAGGTGTTTATTTTAAGAAGACAGTTTATTAAAATTGCATATGTGCTTTCAACCCTTTTGTAAAAAATTTCTTTTATTTATTAAGAGATATTCATTCATTCAAACAGCGCGCCCATTGCTGATGTTGAAGCTATCGATACATTGTAGTCGATTACTTGACTATCTGGCGACGGTCCCATGTCATTTCTCTAATAAAATAAATTAATTTTAAAACAATTATTAAAAAATTTGTAAGTACAAATTGAAAAAAGCAAGAAAGTAATAAGTTTTGTAAATTAATGAAGTTAATTTTAAAATTGGTTTGGGGAACGTCAGCCTTTGCGTTGTGAAGAAATTAACAAATTAGTAAATTATTCTAAAAAAAAAATATAAACATTTAAAAAAATATAAGAAATCCTCCTGTGAAAGTTTCAAAGCTCTAGCTTCAATATTTATTAAGAAAAAAATAAAATGTTCGTATTTAAATATTTTTCTGAAAAGAGTTAAATTCGGTTAAATTTGAACCGTTGCCAAGGCTGCCACCTTTTTTTTTTGGCTGCCATTTTTTGTTTTTTACCGTTATATTTTTCCGACGCACGCCACACACACACACGCGCGCAATTATTAAATCAATCAAATGTCACATTTTCCACTGCCTTGCATTTTGTCCGGGGATAAGATGATCATTTTACGATCAAGGGACGACGAAATAGTAAACGTACAATGCGTGCACTGCGCTCCAAAACCACCACGACTTTTCCACGGCACTGTTCGAAATACGGGAAACTTCCTCAAGCACATCAAAGTAAAGTGTACATACATATATGTATATATATATATATATTATTATTAGTGCGTTGTCCATTAAAATTTTTCGACTTACAATTTTAACTGGATTGCGAAGAAGAAACATCCTCTGAAGGCTGGGTATGCATGCTAGGGAAATGAAAATTGCCCACAAGGCAGAGCTAGCCTTAGCTAAAAAACTGCGACGAAGGAATAAATAAGTTACTTTTAAAAAATTATTTACAAATTTAAACTTACAAAAAAAAAAATCCAGCAAAATCATTTAAAATTGATTTGGTGCATAGGACTCTTCGCGTGGCGAAGTTTAGTAAAAATTCTAGAATTTTAAAAATTCGAGAAAAATTCAACAAAAATTCTAGTAAAATTTTCAAAATTCTAGCTTTAAAATAAAGCATGTTCCACTTTTAACTCGCGGTTTTTTAATTGAGTGAAATAGGATTCGAGTTATCCGTGGAACCTGATGGTCACCCCCCATTTATTTATTTGTACATTCCCAAAACAAAACTGAATGCGATAATTAATTTATTTATTTTCCATGACTTTTGTTCGTTTTAATATTATATAATATACACTTTTTACATATATATTATGTATTTTAGTATAATTTAATTTCATGTAGTTATCGTTAATAAACTTTACGAGAAAGTTTTTAAATAAAGAAGAAATTCTGTAAGAAATTTTTAATTGACCAACTGTGAAATGAACGATCTAGTTCATGATTGACTGAATAAGTTCATTCGTTCATCTTAATCACCCGTTCATTTGAACTTTTTCAGAACGAAACGACACAACTTCTACTAAAAACAGTAAGCCGTGTTGAACACAATGGAATTGTGTTAACGTTAACGCACATGTAAGTCAAAATCATAACGATTGAGAGAGCTTGTGAGTTCGTAGCAAAAATTTAATAATTTTCCGTGTGCATAATTTTCATAAACAGGCTTTGTTTGTTGGTTGGGTGAGTGTGTGTTAAGCGTGCAAGTGCAAGCGAGATAGCAACACTTGCAATTGTGTTGGTGTCGGGCTGGCAGAACTGCCAACCTGTTTGTTGCATTTGTATTCATGTCTGGCAGCCGCACAGCTGTTCCGTTTTGTGAGGGGTATACAGTTTTACATGTACTGTATAGCGAACACAGTTTGAATTGTACTGTGCGTTTATTAGTCGCAATTGCAAATGCATGATAATAAATGCAATAATTTTGTACTTTGTTGCAGAAAATGCCAATCGCGTCGCCAAGCTAACTTTATATACCCTCATCAACATAGGCCGCCAGCAGCTTCCACCTTGCATTGCCATTGCATCATTCACACAACTGCCAGACACGAAGAGCAACAACAACAGCAACAACAACAGGAACAACAACAACATGCCCATGAGTGATGTGGCTACAGCAGCACTAATCTATACGGAGCACGGTAACGGTACAACGAAGCACGCCAAGGCGCCGTCATCCACACCAACCACAACAACCACAACAAACATGACCAACTCGTCCAAGACAGATGTGATCGCTGGCAGCGCTGCAGCTGCTGCTCAACTGGGCAGCATGCTGGCTCCTGCCAGCCTGGCCTTGGCTACCATGCAGGGCCAGAAGTGGCAACAGGTGTTTGATCTGGACAAGATGATCAAACAGTTGCGTGCGGCGGAGAAGACGCATTTACGTGGCGGCGGTGGCAGCAGCAGCGGCGGGCGTGGCAATGATGCCAAGCAAGCGGCGCATGTGGTGCAGGTGCAGCGACTAAATGTGGCAGATATGTCCTACTATGACATGGTGCCCAAGCAGGCGACACGCGACATTGTCGTGTGCAACGCCTGCAGTGGCAGCTACACCAAGCCCGGTTTCAACAATCACATTGCGCTGCAGCATCCCAGCATCTGGGATAGTATTCCCAACAAGCTCAACTCCACGGAGGCGACACATCAGCCGCGTTCCACGGCAGCAACAGCAGCGGCTGCATTGGCCGAGAACAGTCAGGATGGCGTGCGGGAGCCATCGGAATTGCTGGGATCACCCACAGACACACTGTCGGCCACCACGTCCAGCTGTTCCAATGGCTCCAGTAGCTCTATAGCTGCTGCTGCTTCTGCTGCTGCCAACAACAATAACAATAGCAGCAGCAGTAGCAGCAACAACAACACAAGCAGCTCGGCAACATCATCGTCCTCCTCGTCGCGTCACAAAAGCAGCAGCAGCAGCAGCAAGAGTAGCAGTTCCTCAAAGACCAGCAGCAGTACAAGTCGATCACGTTCGAAATCATCCAAAAATCGCCACCATTCGGAGCTGCATCACAAAGTTGGCTCCAAGAAGAGTGCCAGTGCCATAGCAGCAGCAGCAACAGTTGCCGTTGCGCCACCAATTGCTGTCGTCAGTGTCAAGGAGGAGGTGGCACAGTCGGCAGTCGGAGCAGCCGTTGTGCCCGCTTCAATAACGGTATTCTCCTCCTCATCCAACTCGTCATGCTCGTTGCCACCGACGCCAACCCTGGCGACTGTGGCCAGCAACGGCAACGAGCATGCCACCACCATCACATATTCTCCTGCGCCCATGTTGGACACAGACACACAGCCAAATAAGAAGAAGGTTCGCATCTATATATATTTTATATGTATACAGTACTAATGCCTCTTCCTGCAGCTCAAGGGTGCAACAACGGAAGCATCTGCAACGCATCACCGCAGCAAAGCGGGCAAGGAGAAGCAATCGACGCCTCTATATGAGCAGCAACAGCAGCAACAGCTGAGCGAATTGGATCAGGCCGTCTCCTCTATAACCGGTCATGTGGATGTGGAGACGCAGGCACAGCAGCAGCAACAACAACTGCAGCAGCAGCAGCAGCAACAACAACAACGCCAGCATCAGGTTGACCTTTCGGCTGTAACCGAGGAGCCACTGCCCATGCATAATACATCTGATGATAATTCCATATCGCTGACACTGGATGATATGCTGGACAGCAAGTTTATCAATGAGATTCTAAACACCGTCGAGTCGGATATACCCTTCGATGAGAGCGCCCTGGACACCTCACAGTCGCAGTCGCAGCAGTTGCAGCAGCAACAACAACAGTTGGCAACGGCTGAGCATGCGCCAGCAACAAAGCGACTTCGCTATGATGATGGCACCATTAATGCAGATGCCAGTGACTATGCAACAGCAATCTACCAACAGCAGCAGCAGCAACCTCAACAGGTGTACAGTGAGGAGAATCCACATGGAGCAGAGCAGACGCAACTGACTGCAATTGATGCCATGCAGCTGCAGCAATTGATCTATCAGCAGCAACAGATGCTAGAGCAGGCAGATCAGCAGCAGCAAGAACAACAGCAGCAGCAGCAGCAACAACAACTGAAGCAGGAGCTCAATGATGAGGCAGCGGCACAGTTTAGTGTCTACAATGTGCCCTCGCTGACAGATGATGATGATGCGGAGGCAACAACAGTAACAGCAACAACCACAACAACTGCTGGGGATGAGCACATGATACTGCCAATCTCGTACTATGAGATTAATCCTGAAAATAATCAGGTGTCCGTGTTGGATCAGCAGAGTCAGCAGCAGGTTATAGCCGAGTTTCTCACTCAAGCTGGTTACGACAATGTGGATGTGAATGTCAACGTCAACGTGTTGCAGGCAGCAACAGCAGCAGGAACAACTGTGGATGCAAATGGAGCTGGCGTGGCCAATCATTTCAACGATGAACTAAGCGATTTTGACTTTACGAAACTGGAGACTGTTTGCGCGGAAGCCAACCACACAAAGACTGTCAAGCTGGAAGCAATCCAGCCACAACAACAACCACAACATGCCACCAACACATACAATAGCTATGAGAGCGAGTTCCAAGCACAGCCACATCGCCAATTGGTTAATGCCAAATACCACGAGGATACCACGTATTTCAACATGACGCTCTACGCCGGCCCGCCGCGTCCCCTGGCCATGAACACCTTTGGCCTCGTCAAGCTGCCCAACGGCATGGGCGCAACACTGCGCAAGAATCTTCTAATGACTCGCAAGGCCAACAATGGATTGCTTTCGCTCAACGGCAGCAGCAGCGGCGTTGTGGGCACCCTAGCCCGTCCACCGCCGCCACCGCCATCGTCGAACTGCAATGGGAATGCTGGCGGCCAGCAACAGCAACTGTTGCCCAGGAATCCGTCGCACGGCAAGACGATATATGCCCAGAAGAGCAGCATAATTTCCCAGGAGAGACTGAGGTGCAACAAGCGAGCGCTGTTGAATCGCCTGGGCAATGGGAGCAGCAGCAATGGCGTCAGCCTGACGATGAAGCGCCTGAACGAATTGCTGTCGGGCAAAGTGAAAACGCTGGCGGACAAAGAGAAGGAGAAGCCGGAGCCCAACGAAGCCAGCGAACAGCAACAACAACAACAAGAACAGGAGCGACTCAAGCGCATGCATAGTTTCTATGAGAAGCGACGCAAGTTGATGTCGTCGCGCAATCAGCGACACACAATTGCCAGCAGCAGCAACAACAGCAACAGCAACAATTATAATAATAGACAATTTGTACGACAGCGTCCAATGCATTTGCCACTGCAGTTGCAGAGTGGCGGCGTGAATGCCACCGGCAGTCCAAGTCCACAACATCAGCTGCTCAAGAAACAATTGCTGCGCACGTTGTCCGACAGCAGCAACATTCTCACCAATAACAGCGGAGCAGGAGGTGGTGCAACAGGCGGAGCTGCCAACGTCGGAGGCGGCAATGGCAGCAGCAACAACAATAACAATCCGTGGAAGAGCAACAGCTCCACGCCGGGCAGCAACTCAGCGGGCAGCGATTTGATGCGTGTTGTGTTTGTCTGAACATATACATTAGGGTGTCCCTTATTTGGTCAAAGTCAATATTTTTGAACGCATACGGGCTAGTTCTGTTCATTGGGTCCTAAAGCACTCAGAAATAAATTTTTACCTCAATCGGAGTATGATAACCCGTGCCGACTTGGATCGGAAAATTTAAAGATTATATGGGACAAAAAAAAAATTTTTTTTTTTTTTTTAATTTTTTATTTTTTTATTTTGTTTATTAGGTCCTAAAGAACTCAAAACCAAGTTTTCACCTTAATCGGAGTACGATAACCCATTCAAATTTGCATCGAAACATGAAAAATCATCGAAAAATGTCTAATCAAGTGTTAAAATACTGTTTTTTCATGTTTCGATGCAAATTTGAATGGGTTATC
Source organism: Drosophila subquinaria (assembly GCA_037043405.1). Lineage (NCBI taxonomy): Eukaryota > Metazoa > Arthropoda > Insecta > Diptera > Drosophilidae > Drosophila > Drosophila subquinaria. The sequence goes on from JBAMBL010002777.1 coordinate 11,738, forward strand.
GTACTCCGAATTAAGGTAAAAACTTGGTTTTGAGTTCTTTAGGACCTAATAAACAAAATAAAAAAATAAAAAATTAAAAAAATAAAAAAAAAATTTTTTTTGTCCCATATAATCTTTAAATTTTCCGATCCAAGTCGGCACGGGTTATCATACTCGATTGAGGTAAAAATTTATTTCTGAGTGCTTTAGGACCCAATGAACAGAACTAGCCCGTATGCGTTCAAAAATATTGACTTTGACCAAATAAGGGACACACCCTAATATACATACACGATATGTTTGCTGACGCTAATTGCAAATGATTATAATTATGAATAGAATTTTATGATTATCTTTACGTAGCGCTATGTTTAATATTTTAAATTTTTTAAATCAATTATTTTCATTTTTTTAAAAGTGATAATTAGATTGGAAACATGATTGATTGATTGTATGTAGTTTTCTGTTAATCTATGCAGTAGATTTAATTTAATTTTATGTTAAGTTAAACACCATTATGTTGATAATCCCCTAATTTATACAGTATAAACTTTTAAACATAAAATATATACTATAAATATGTATACAGAACGCATGCATAAGTTTCAAATACGCGCGTTTTATTTTGATGGGAAGAACCCGAATGGAAATAATGTGATTCACTGGAAAGTACTGACATTGCAGTGGAAACAGACCACCGCACAGTCACAATCGATATCAAGCACCGATAACGATAGCCTGGCGATTGTGCCGGCGACTTGCTTGTGGTGCGACGTGATTTGTTTATGTGCAATATTAATTTATAATAATTAATTATTAGTGCAGCTTGAAATTGTGTGTCTGCATATTAAGGTGTTCCTCACCTGTTGTAACGAAATGAGCGCCTCCTATGTGCACATTATATTGTGCATCCTGCTGAGCTGCCAGTGTGCGTTTGGCACACTGTCACCCGACAGTAAATCCAAGTCGAAGCACAAGGAGTCCAAGTACTTGCGTGGCCCGCAGGACAATGATGTGTTTGGCTTGGACTTGATATCCGCGGAGCCGCTGCCGAAGGACATATTGATGAACCATGAGGGATACTACAAGGACACCGCACTGCGGCATTTCAATGGCACAACCCTCGGCTATGTGACGCCAGTGAGCAACTGCAGCATTTTGTGCTTAATCCTTATCTAATTTCGATTCATATATTCCGCAGTGGAACTCGCATGGCTATGATGTGGCCAAAATCTTTGCCAAGAAGTTTGACATCATATCCCCCGTCTGGCTGCAGATTGTGAAGCAGGGCGGCGCCTATGCTGTAGCGGGCACCCATGACATCGATGCCGGCTGGTTGACTGATGTACGGCGGAAGGGCAAGGTGCAGCAGCAGCCACAAATGCGCACAGTCAAAGGTGCTGTTTGAGTACTCACGTTTCCGTCCATAGCTGCTTTATGTGGTGTCCTGTCTTTTGCAGTCTTTCCACGCTTTATATTTGACCACTTTACGGATCGCGATATTAAGCTGTTGCTTAGTGATGCCAAAGAGCGCACAAGACTGAATGATATGCTGATCAAAGCTTGCAAGGAGCACGGATTCGACGGACTGATTCTGGAGGTGTGGTCGCAACTTGCCGGACGAATTGACGAACAAATCCTCTACACACTGGTGCTACAAATGGGTGTGTGTGCGGCTTTAACTTTGGGTCTACTAAATATTTGAGTTGACTTTCTCCCTTTGTCGTGCAGCCAAGGAGCTGCAAAAGCAGCAACTACGCCTCATCTTGGTGATACCTCCACAGCGCAAGGACATGCCAAACTTGTTTGGTGACAAGCACATGGATAAATTGTACAAGCACGTCTTTGCCTTCTCCCTGATGACCTATGACTACTCGAGCGTGCAGCGTCCAGGTGCCAATGCTCCGCTCTATTGGGTTAGGAAAGCCGTGGAGCACATTGCCCCAGTTGGTTGCCACGACATGGAGGCGAAACGAGCCAAGATACTGATAGGTTTAAATATGTATGGCAATGATTATACGCCAGATGGCGGAGGACCCATAACTTACGGCCAGTACTTGGAGCTGGTCAGGCATGTGAAGAAGCATCTGACCTTTGACGAGCGCGATATTGAGAATTTCTTCGAGATCAAGTAAAGTGGCAATGGTATCTGGTTTAAAATAATTTGACTAATCACCATTATTCCACAGAACTGAAACTGGTCGTCATATTGTGTTCTATCCAACGCTATACTCTATAAATGAGCGTATTAAGCTGGCTAAGGAGCTGGGAACTGGCATCTCTATTTGGGAACTGGGCCAGGGCTTGAATTATTTTTATGATCTCTTTTAAATGAATTACATTCCAGTCAGAAAAACCAAATAAACAACGATTTTATAAATCTGTTTTTTGGTAGTACAGGGTGCTTGGCAGTCGTGCTGTCCTACTAGTTTCAAATTGACTTTTGTTGTCTGCAATCGACATATCGATAAGCATTCCCCAGCTCAATCTATTAATTCGATAGGCATGTCAATTTGGACTTCGGCTTTTATAATTAGTTTTTAAATTCTATTGTTCATACAAATTAAATATGTAATAACATTTTATTATTGATATTGTTTATTGTTGGATGGGCTTCCAAATGAAAAATTTGAAGGATCAGGACCCAGCGCAGCGGGGTCTTCGGTTGGCGGTGTTGGATTTTTAAATTGTTCGGCAGATATTCTTGTGAACAAGATTCCGACACCTTCAATGAGAGCCAATAAAACTCCTCCAATGATTGCACTTCCAGTCATTGCTGGAATACCGTTTCGGGCTGCCAAAATACCGCCAGTTGCCGCACCACTTATAATAGAATTCCACGGATCTTCCTTCTTGCGAAAATGTACTAAGGTGCAGTCAATTGTACTGAACATTCCTCCCCATACTGCAAAGTTGCCGGCTATGACAGGTGAACGGGTCTTTATGGCAATTAAGCTTCCAAGCATTCGTCTGCTCATCCCCGATGGTGCGTTGCGGAACCCTTTGATTGCCTGGAAGACACCACCACCAATGCAGCCCATTGCAAAGGCGCCTCCACAATCATCCACAATTCGATATGGACAGGGCTCACGTGTATATTCCTCCATAGTTATGTATGTATGTTTGTTATCTGCAAACGCACGCCGTCAATAATTATGTAAAAGTGAGAAAACGTTAGTTTCTGTAAGTGTCCACATATTATTTCACATACCACAATTGTATAAAAACACAAGTATCCGTTATCTAACGGAATATTCGTGTCAACGTATTTATTTCTTATTAATTACGCCAATGCAGAGCAAATTGTTTTCTTACGAAACACAAACTTTCTGCATGAAAACCCAAAATGGTTTTGCAGCCCTGGCAAAAGTAAACGCCAGCCCTGAGTTCTTGTGCTCGTGTGTCTGCAACCGTGAATTAACCGGCGGGTGGTACTATTTTTAATTTATTTTATTATTATTGTTGCGTGAACTTATTTATTTCCTATTAATGACGACAATGCAGAGCAAATTGTTTTCTTACGAAACACAAACTTGCTGCGTGAATAACCAGAATGGTTTTTCAGCCCTGGCAAAAGTAAACGCCAGCCCTGAGTTCTTGTGTCTGCAAACGTGAATTAACCGGCGGGTAGTACTATTTTTAATTTATTTTATTATTATTGTTGTGTAAACTTATTTAATTCTTATTACTACGCCAATTCAGAGCAAATTGTTTTTTTACGAAACACAAACTTGCTGGGTGAATAACCAAAATGGTCTTGCAGCCCTGGTAAAAGTAAACGCCAACCCTGCTTTCCTTGGGTTCGTGTGTCTGCAATCGTGAATTAACCGGCGGGTGGTACTGTTTTTAATTTATTTTATTATTATTGTTGCAAAATGCGTTGGATTTACGCTTGTTTTGTTATCGTACTGTGCGCGCTAATCTTTTGCGAATACGTGGCTGACTTTGTGGTATTACAAAAGTGCAAATGGCCCGAGATTCGACGCAAGAAATATGTGGACGATCCGTTGAGAGCCATGATTATCGCGGATCCGCACTTGCTGGGTCCACATCGGGGACACTGGCTGGACAAGTTGTACCGCGAGTGGCACATGACACGCTCCTTCCAGGCAGCCTCGCGGCTGCTTCAGCCCGACGTGGTATTCGTGCTGGGCGATTTGTTTGACGAGGGCGACATGGTCAGCGACAAACAGTTTCAGGAGTACGTGTGGCGCTATCTGCAAATGTTCAATCTGCCTGCCGGTATACCGCTCATCAGCGTAGTCGGCAATCACGATGTCGGCTTCCACTACAAGTGAGTAGTGAGCAATAATCTCCTAGAGAATTATATGTTCTATTAATTACTGTCTTTTTAGAATGCATCCGTTCTTTATGACGCGCTTTGAGAGCTATCTCAACTATTCCAAGGTGCACTTGTACACAATTAAGCAGATACACTTTGTGGTTGTCAACTCGATGGCCATGGAGGCGGATGGCTGCATGTTCTGCACAGAGGCTGAATCGGCGCTAAAGAATATATCGAGAACGTTGCACTGCATGCAACATCCTCAGGAGGCGGAGTGCGCACGCACACGTCGCCATCCGTACAGTCAGCCCATAATAATGCAACATTTCCCCACGTATCGCATCTCGGATAGGGTGTGTCGAGAGCACGATGCACCCCACATTGAGGCGTTCCGGGAGCGTTACCATGTGCTCTCCAAAGACGCCACCGACATGCTCGGCGAGCTGTTGAAGCCACGCCTCGCCTTTGCCGGACACTCGCACTATTTCTGCCACAATATCAATCGCCTGGGCATCGATGAGTATACGGTGGCCTCCTTCAGCTGGCGCAACAATGTGAATCCCAGTTTCATGCTGGTAAACAAAGTGTTTCTTCATTGCATACACGATTCTAATTACTCCGTTTCAGGCCACAATTACGCCAGATGATTATGCGGTGTTCAAGTGCAAAATGTTGCCACAACAATTCGTATTCAATAGCTATGTGAGTGCTGCAGTTGCATGCCTCGTCCTCATTGCTTTCCGGCTGAGAAAGTACTTTATGCGACGGAGTCCAGCGACGGAGGTGTCGTCGCAACAGCATCAGAAGCATCACTAACTGTAAATATGCATAACAGCCGAGAGAGAGAGAGAAAAAGAAAGATTCTCGTTTTTGTGATTCATGGCCAAATTAGAGGCTTACTTTAGGTACCATAATGCTAGGAATACGCGCTTGCTCACAAATTACACGGTGATACAAAATTGAATCAAAACAAAACTTCTGGGTTGGGACATAGCGTAGGTTGTAGGTATCGTTAAAAACAATATTTTGGCATACTAGAATTTTTTGTTGCACATGGATTTTTTAAATTACGCTAAAAAAACATGTTTTTTCGAACATGCACTCACTAATGTGCATATAGCTTCGTCAAATATGCACTGATTTTAATTTTTTGAACGGTATTGTAAAGATGAAACTTAGGTATTTAAAAATGCCATACTTGACTTAACTGAATTCAATTCCCTTATTCGAGTATTTTCTAGGTAAACAAATTTGTTTTTTTTTTTTTTTTGACATTGGTGATGTTTTTGAATACTATTTTATTAAAAACCCCTTAGACTTGTATTATTATTTAAAAATAACACATTTTCACGAGTAAAACGTCTATTTTCTAAAATCGGACAATAATTAGCAAAGCTATAATAGATTTTCTGAAACAGAATTGCTCAATATGTTGATATTCGCACCATTTTTTTCTAAAAAGTGGAATAGCATAGTTAAATGTTACTCGACTTACTCGACTAAAACGCAGAAGACGTAAAATTAAATGTTTTTTGAAACTGCATACCAAAAGTAAATTGCTTTCTACAAATTTAACTTATTAATTTACGCTCAAAGTACGGAAAAGTCGAAAAAATCTGTAAAAATACCTATATTTTAACATATAGCTCCCTCAATATTTATCCGAGATTGCAGTGTAATACACCGTTAGAAAGGTGTTACTTTTCACTTTCCAACGTTTTATGATTTATTTTAGGATACTTAGTTTAAGACATAGAATTTTTTTACACTATAAACCTCGAAAAAACGGTTTTTTACCGTAGTTTTTCTTCGATGTGCAACAAAAAATTCTAGTTTGCCACAATGTTACATTTTACTATAGTATCTACAACCCACGCTATGTCGCATCCCAAAAGTTTTTTTGGCTGTAGCGCCGTGTTATTTATTAATTCTTCATATCAATCGCAACGGCATTTTCTGATATTTCGTATAAACATATACATAAATATGTATACATGTGTATATTTATTAAATCTTTATCACAGACATAATGCTTGCCAAGTCCACACGGAATACACACATTCAATATGAGACACATTGATTGAACAAACAAAAATGCCAAAGAAATAAGTTTAACTAACTGGAAGCAAGAAAAGTAACAATTCAATAAAGCTATATACATATGATATATGATAGCACATAAACATACTGATAATAATTATGAATGTTAAACTAAAAGTAATATAGTAAGATAAGACAAAAGATGCGTACGCAGATTCATAAATTCCTGTACCTTGTTACATGTGCGCCCTTTACAAAATCGAACAATTGCAATTTGTACTACACTAGACTAATGATAATTTGGGCCTATAACTACTTAGATTATACAATGTGGTTCTTTAGGAATATTTTGCTAACTACTCGTATTTGTTGCTTTGTTTTGTGGAAGTGTATATGTACAGTTGCCGCTAATCCTCGCTGCATTTCCAATCCATTTATTGGCCATTCAGGAGGTTCGTTTGCGCCTGCGCCTGATGATTGCGTCGGGCAAAGCATTCCTTTGGCAAGCATCTGTGTATAACTGGCGATATCAGATCCGGATCGAGTGTCTTTAGCTCTGTCGGTTTGGTGAATAGTGAGACAATGGCGCCTACTAGAACAACCGTCGCCACACCAATCGGATTGATCCAGTGATAGCTTAGACGATACAATGGAAACACCGCCTCCTCATCCACCCAAACATTGTCGGGCAACGTCACATTCGCTGCACAGTTCTCTACGGATACGGGTAGCTTTTGTGAACTGAGTCCACCCGCTGCGATGGTAATCTGTGTACCAAAGGATATCCAACCGGCGAGCAAGGCGCCAGCAATGCCTCCAACGGCAGTTCCTACATTGTTGGCCCACGGCACCAGCATGCCCAGCGTGAACAGGCCAAATGTGGTGCCCGCTGCAATGGCCGTCATGGATGTGCAGATGCTCAGTATGCCACTCAACTGTTCCAGCACAAAGACCAGCGACAGCGCCATCACGCCCAGCACTATGACGGAAGTCTTCACCAGCACGGTGGAGGCGCGCTCACTTAGCTGCATCTTGAAGCAGCCGCGCACAATGTCCTGCAGGATGACCAACGACGTGGAGTTCAGCACCACGGACAGTGAACTTAAAGCGGCACCAAAGATGCCCGCAATAAAGAGACCCGACATGCCGGGAATGTGTCCCACACTCTGCACCACATACAGTGGCAGCAATTGATCGTCGTGCGTGATAAGGCCAGCACTCAGTGGATCACAGTCCTGGTACATCTCAAAGATCAGCAATCCCACATAGCAGCAGACGGAAACAAAGGCGGCCACGCCAATTGTGAATATGGCCATCGAGGCACGCGCCTGTTTCAACGAAGGCAACGACATGTAACGCTGCACCATGGTCTGATTGACGGCATTGAAGGATGTCCAGTAGGAGAAGCCGCCAATGAGCACGCTCCAAACGGTGTGCCTCACATACGGCGATGGATCCGTGTTCGAAAATATCAATCGACCTCCCTTGGCAGCATCTCCAAACAGTTTGTCGAGACCTTCGGCATAATAGGTGCCCAAGGCGGCCACAGCTAACACAGAGAGGAACATGACGAGGGTTTGCCAGGCATCCGTATGCACCACAGCCTTAATGCCGCCCACAAAGGTGTAGAAAACACACACGATTACAATCACCGTGGATATAACGTGCAAATTGATGCCAGAAACTAAAAAATATGAAAAGAATTAAACTATTTTCTTTAAGAGATCAGTTGGTATTACCTTGATTCAAGGCGATGGCCGGCACATACACAACAAATGGCAGAAAAAGTATCTGAGAAAGACAAATAATGAAAGAATCATCACAGAATAACTATAGATTGTACTCACCTCATCCAAAATAAACATAAAAGATGCTATACTGCGTATCACCGAGTGGAAACGCATTTCCAGATACTGAAAATTATTTTTAAAGTAAAAAAGATTATAATCTGATTGTAACAATCATCGATCTCTAAGATGTATTCAAAATATATCTTATATATTATATGTATTCAGTTCTTTTCTGCACTTGAAATTGTAGCTTTAAAACTAATAACTTTAAAATACCTTTTCCTAAAGTGAACAAATTTGTGTAAACAATATTTAAATCAATATAAAAAAAATTAAATAAATAGTGTAAAATAATTGCCTGGACCTGGGCACAACAACTGTCAAGTGGCATGGAAGTACGAATCTAATTTATCATTAATCATGGCAGAGCCACAAACAATATTTTCTTGACCAAAGTCCAATATATTGAATGACTCGACTCGTTGTGATGTCTTGGCTTAATTAAAATGTTTGCTACAATTTGCGCTTCTGTTTCAGCAGTTTTTTAGGGCAATGACGAATCGAAAGCTAATGAAAATGTATACCGTGATAGGAATGAACCATTTTAAAAAATGCCGACTAGTTGGAAATTTTAAAATCTGTTTTCTAAGAAAAAGTACATTATATAGTTAAGCTATAATATCGTTTATCTTTATGGAATTGCGATTGTAAAAGACAAAGTCAATAAATCATAAATTGGCTGCAACAAATATACCCGATCTTTGCCATTAATAGCGTAGTATAATTTAATTGAATACCATTCTACACTGTCGGGTTTCTCTTATCATTTGTGTTTTGATTTCCTTTAACAACTCATTCATGCATATATTGTACTTATACTACCTACATATATATAAATAGTGTCGTATCGTATATAACCATTAAGTTTATGGTTGACTCTAGACATACCTCGTACGAAGAGCCGACTTGAAGAGTCGCAAATACTGGTATGTAGATGTAGGAGACGGCAATTCCCTGTAGTATGATGGCAATGGCTATAAACCAGTATTGTGTGCCATAGTTATATATCTCGGATGTAGTGCCCAGTATTGTAACGCCCGATACATAACTGTAGATAAACCATTAGAGAGATAAGTTCTCACATTGTGGGTGTTAGATTTTGTATTTTTATTGTCACCTGGCTATAAGACTCATGGCAACAGGGAACACTTTCAGTTGTCGCGATCCCAACAAATACTCGCTCATCTTTTCCGAACCAAAGTCATGCTTCCGTGTCTCCGTACTGCTCGTGGTTGTGGTGCTAATTGAGGTGGGCAGCGTGGGTTCCACATCCACAATAGATTTCTTAGTCTTTCTGTAAACAAAAATAAATATTGTTTATTCTTTTTCAGGGGTTCTTAAGTCTTACTCACTTTAGGCAGCCAAAGTAAATGCCAGTGCCTGTAGAGAGTATAATCATACCCAGAAACACGATATAGTCAAAGGTTCCAAATCTGTAAGTCTCCGCCTGTAATAAAACATTTATTTGATAACTGATATTTAAGCCGACAAGTTTTATCTTATGTCGTCTAGCAAATAAAACATGCTTATCTCTGATGGATCGTCAAAAGACTGATAATAACTTGAATTCTTAAATTTGGACAGAATGATAGATAATGAGCAAAAATGGGGCATGACTTAAGAATAGTTTTCAATCATTATTAAAAAATATTATAGTTTTTTTTAGAAAAATTTCAATAGATACTTAAAATATTTTGTTTCTTAAATTATTCTTAAATAAAAATGGGTCATGACTTCAGAATAGTTTCCTAGATATTTTTTTTAGAAAAATTTCAATAAATTCTTAAAGTATTTTGTTTTTTAAAATTGTATTAAATAAGAAAGAAAAAATGGGGCATGACTTAAGAATAGTTTTCAATCATTATAAAAAATCTTTATAGTTTTTTTTTTTTAAATTTCCATAGATTCTTAAAATACTTTTTTATATTATTATTTAACAAGAAAGTATACTATATCGGTAATTTTTAGGACGTATCTAATTATTACAAAATTATCATATACTAAAAATATAATTTACGTGCGAACTAAAATCACATTTATTAAAAGAATCCATAAATCTTTGGTTAGATAATGTAAAATGCCCGATAATAGCCACTAATCTAGTGGCATACTTACGAGTACTTATCATGAGAATTAAATTTCCTGATTAACCTGAGAACAATTCAACGCTATGCGGTGGGTGCTTTAAACCCCCCGGCCCATTGACGGGACAAGCAGGGACTTTAACCTTTCGCGCAATGGGCAGCCGAGCTTTATCACTACTGAACTTTGGAGCTGATACGTCAATTGTTTTGCATAATTTCGGATCAGATCTATTTAAAATACCGGCTAATTAGTCATGCTTACCGCCTCCATACTGATTGTTGTTGTTGTTGCTAATTTCGCTGGGTGGGAATCGAAAGCGAAAGACGACGGAAGAAAAACGCCGACAAAAACAAAAAATGTGCGTCAAATGCGAAAAGTAAGACGGAAGGGAATACGCAAGAGTTCAACACAGTCCAATGGAAAATTTGTTGTTGTTGACGAGGAGTATTTTAGTTCGTCATGGGAGAGATGTGTAATTATTCTCGAAACAACGCGTCGACTCTGACTGAATGGGCTAACAAAGTACTGTAATTTGCAATATCCGTACACTTTGGCACTTGACAACGTATGCGTAACTCAATTCGAAAATGTTACCGCACTGAAAACTGCAGCCGAAAAACAAAAATCGAAAGCAAATATCAAAATCAAAAGCGAAAACAAAAACAAAAAACAAAATAGAAAGTTGTTCACGTTGCCTGGCCGCAAGTTCTGTGTCTGCTGTGCCGCCTGCTGACCGAACCGTACCGATTCTTAAAAAGCTAAACACTGACAAAGTCGAGACACGCGTCACCCACACCGCTACTCTGCTGCTGCTGCTGTTGACAAGCGAGAGAAACAACCGTTAACAACGTACGCACGCCGCACGATACCAAAATGCACTGAGGCCACCACTGAGCGCCTGCGTTGGGTTTGGGGGGCCAATCACGCAAAAAGCTCTCTGTCTCTCCGCGAGAGGCGGAAGAGAGTGAGAGAAAGAGCAACAGCAACGGTTACAAATGTTGCGTAAAAGCTTTGTCATGTTTACAATCGGCACTTTTTGAGTGTGAGTGTATTGGTGAGTGCTGATCGGCATCAAAGAATTGATGCACATACAGTCCCCGGCATAAGTATTTTGGCACCATTTAAATCTAATTCTACTCATAGTTTGAACTTCATTCATGCAAAGTTTGGCATCAATGGAAAGGTCGTTCGAATACCTTTTGAATGACATAAAATTTTTCTTAACCCATTAGGTACCCATTGAAATTTTCGAATTTTTGTAAACGTCTAATTTTTCAACTTTTTTCCTCGATTTTTTAAAAACAATGTTTTGATGCAGAAAGTTTCTCTAAACAATTTAAATAGTGACTGCAAAAAAAAATTTTGAAATATCTGTTCGCTAGTATTTTTAGAAATTTTTTTGAAAATGGCGAAAAAGGCACCTTTTCCTCATTTTCGCACAAAAAGTGCCTTTTTCGTCATTTTCAAAAAATTGTTAAAGATACTAGCGAAGAGAAATTTGAAAATTTTTTTTGCAGTCACTATTTAAATTGTTTAGAGAAACTTTCTGCATCAAAACATTGTTTTTAAAAAATCGAGGAAAAAAGTTGAAAAATTAGACGTTTACAAAAATTCGAAAATTTCAATGGGTTAAGAAAAATTTTATGTCATTCAAAAGGTATTCGAACGACCTTTCCATTGATACCAAACTTTACATGAAGTAAGTTCAAAATTTGGCTTGAACTAACTTTAAAGGGTGACAAAATACTTATGCCGGGGACTGTAAATGCATTCATCGAAAAAGTGAGCAATTGAATTTTAAATATGATATTAACTTCAATCCAAATATGAAATAAAAAAAAAAATATATTGATTTTATTTAAAATATATAAAAATAAGCATTGGTTTGCTTGTTTTATAAATGCGCTAACAAAAATAAGACTTTTCAATAAAACAATGATGTTTAACATTTACAAAATATGTATATAAAAACCAAATTAGTTTGAAAGTTAAGTTTAAGTTAAAAAATGCGTTGAAAAAATACAAAAATACGAGAGGTCGAATAAAGAAAATTATATTGCTGCATCTTTTTAAAGGTTATAAAATAATAAATTTAAAAAATTAAGAAAAAAAATTGGAAAAAAAATTTATTTTCGAAATGAACAAAATCTTTTCAAAAAGACATTTGTCATAGAAATTAGTTGTTTTGTCAAATTTATGCGAGATCGAAACTTTCGGAAAAATGTAAAGGGGTAAGAATGAAAACTACTTGTCTTAAATTTAAGAGAACAAATATGATTTGATGAATCAGTTTTGAGATTAGGCCATGATCAAAATAAAAAGGTAGGTGCAATAAATGTTGGATCATTTTGAAAGTTCTTTGAATACCCCCAGATTTTTAGTTTTTTATAATTTCAGGAAAATTTAAATTTACTATTTATTAATTTAATATTACTTAAATTTTATATTACTTCACTTTTACTTTAATTTTTTACATTAATACTCAGTTGACATAAAAAAATAATTAAATAAATAAATAGTTATGATATTCTACAAATGGCATAATCCTTTTAAATTTGTTAAACTTTAGCTAAATTAGGCAAATTATTATAATTTTTATAGAGACCCAGAAATGTCACAGCTGAAGACTTTGCTGAGAAACCAAGAAAGTCAGATAATATTAAAACATTCTGACGGCCGACAGTTGTTGTGAGTCTGAAAAGTGATTTGCCCATTGAGATGGCAGCGGTTCTTATGTGACCCGTCAGAGGCATTCCAATGTGAAAAGGGTGCAAAGCACAACACAAAACAACTGGCAATGTCAGAGACTTGTCACAGTTGTAACCATTTTTCCGTTTTTCCGTGTTTTCATTTCCATTTCTATTTCGCATTTGAGTTGTTGCGAGTACGAGTAATTAGATTAAGCATACGACGCGTGGGCCGCTCCAGCTTAACGATGAACAGTTGGGAACGGAACGCGCAGCTGTCAAGTGAATTGCACATTGCACCGTTTAGTCAGCCGTAAATATAACCAACGATTGTATAACGTCTCCGTTTCTGTTTCCATCTCCATCTTCGTCTCCCTTTCAGTTAATTTAAAAAAAAAAACATAAACAATGAGCAAAGCTAACAGATCGCCAGCTCGGCAAACAAAACTCACTTTCAAGCGTGGGTCAAAGAACAATCTCAACGCCTATGAGCAGATGCAGTCGACGCAGCTGACAGCTGCTGATTTGCCAGCTCCTCCAATGCCAATGCCAAAGCCTCCAACAGCAAAGTCGGGCAAGATGCAGCTTAAATTGAGCGCCAGCAAAATTCGATTGCAGACCTCAGAAACGGAGCTGCCCAGTCCGAATGCAGTGCGTCGCAAGTCGGCGCCACAGCTGTTTAGCTTCTCCATAGCCCCTCAATTGGTAACCGCAGTGGGAGAAGCCCATATGGTGCCACGGCTGCCCGCCTATGAGATGAGCAACTGCATCCGACGATCCCGCACACTGGGCTTGCCCACGGAGCAGCCCATTCCGTGCAGTGCGGATAGCAATAGTGAGCCCAGTAGCAGCATCACAGGTGGCAGCTCCACATCACCGGAATCGCTGCTGGATAACATACTCAGCGGTGCCTCCTCGGTGTCCGTGCAGAGCAGCAGTGCCAGCGATATCACGGTAGCACCTCCGCCACCTCCCCCTCCATTGCCACAACTCCCGTTCCAGGCGCAGTTGAAGTCACCGGTGCCTCCCAAGCCAAAACGTGTGCTCAGCCTGAAGGTTTCCCCGGAGTTGCGCGTTTCCCCCCCGACCCCGGATAGCGGAGTTCAACTGGAGGTCACCACCCTGCTAATGCCCGGCACCATTGAGCACTCCGAAACGATGGCATCGCTGGCATCCAGAAGCTGCTCGCCATCGCCAGCTGGCACGCCGTTGGTGTCACCCTCGAGCAGCTTCACTTTGCGTCCAGCCACCAACCACAACTATGTGAGCATTAGTTTTCCGGAGGAGCTCAAGTGCGCCATCTGCATGGATGTCTACACAGATCCACGCACGCTGCACTGCCTCCACTCGTTCTGCCTGCAGTGTCTGGTCAACATGAATCTGAGGGAAGAGGTCACTTGGGAGGATCGCTCCAGCTACAGTCTGCGCTCCTCCAGTCCCGAAATCAATGGCGAATCACAGCTGGCGACTGTGTCACCTGCCAGGCAACGTGGCGCCAGCTTCAGTCTGCGCAGCAAGAAGTCCTTGGATCGCATGGTGCAACGGGTAAGATAATCCCAAAAAAATAAAGTATCTATAAGGGTATTGTAATATATGTAACAGGGAGAAGGAAGCATCTGTGACCCTATGAAGTTTCTTAAGCAGCGTCAACAGCCGGGTTGATGTGCCATGTCCATCCGTCCTCAGTGGCCTCAGAGACTATAAGAGCTAGAGCTACCAAATTTGGTACATAGACTGCTATAAATGTGGAGCAGATCATAAAAGGGGATATTGTATTCGTTGCAACGTACGTAACAGGGAGTAGGAAGCATCTCCGACCCTGTAAAGTATATATATTCTTGATCAGCATCAACAGCCGAGTCGATATAGCCAAATCCGTCTGTCCGTCCGTCCTGTGAGCGCCTAGATCTCAGAGACTGTAAGAGCTAGACCAACCAAATTTGGCACACAGACTTATATAAACCCCACGGAGATCAATTTTGTTTCCAATTTTTGCCACGCCCATTTCCGCCTCAGTAAATCGGAAAAAGCCACCACACGCACAGCTTTCAAGATATAAGGATTTTATTGTAAATTAACTTTCTAATCCTACAAGATCGGACAAATAGAATGGTGGTAATCGCTGATTATAGCTTTTAAGCAATGTAAGTGCCTAAAAGCATGCAATAAACAATATTTTTTATATTTATTTAAATAAGTAACGGACCCTATCGTCGGGAGCTCGACTATAGCCTTTCCCACTTGTTTCATTCTCATTTTTTTCCAATAACGTTTCGAATATTATTTACTCTCCTACTGAATCGTATCAAGATCGGATAAGTATAACGATATTTATGTCTATTTTAGCTATTTTACAACCCAATGCTCCTAATAATGTGAAGTGTAACGGGTATTTCAAGGTCAGAGTTTCGACTATAGGCTTTCCCGATTGCTTAGGGGGGAGTTGTTTTCTGAAGAAGGCGACTTTGTGATGCCAATTGAGCCCGACTGTTCTTTATTTAGCTATTGAGCCTTAAATATAAATATATTTATATTTTTATAATTTTTTAAGCTTAGAAATTATTTTAGTTTGTCGCTATTTATGCATCTGTGACTTGATTGTCTTTTCCAGGCCAAGATCGATGCCAAGCGCTCGACATCGGCGTGCTCGTCCAGCACACGCCTGAACGCGAGCTTTGCGAATGAGACGGAATCCATGCGCTGCATTCGCTGTCCCGTCTGTCAGCATCCGACGAATCTGCCAGTTGTGGGTGGAGTGCGACAGCTGCCACAGAACTATATGCTGGTGCGACGCATTGAGGCACTACGTCTGCAAGCTGGCGATGATGTTATCTCGCGTGTCTGGTGCTCCCTCTGCAGCGATGAGATTAGCGTGAGTCTCCTGAGAAATAGCTGCACTCTTATCTTAAGCAAGTTATCTATTCCTTGCAGGCAATCTATCACTGCATCAGCTGCACCTTGAATCTCTGCTCGCTGTGCAAGGAGGCGCATGAACGACAACGCAGTACGGCCAACCATCACATGAGGAACATCCTGGAGCTGCGACGTGCCCGCAAGCAGAAGCAACAACAACTGGGATTGGGCGACAGCAGTCACCTGCTGATCAAGTGCGGACTACATGGCTTCGAGCTCAAATCCTTCTGCGTGCCTTGCCAGCAGGTGAGACTCCATTATCCATGTCTGTTGGATTCCATATAATCTTAGGGATTCCTTGTAGTTGGCGTGTCCGGACTGTCTGGTGTTGCAGCATCGCAGTCATCGCCATGAGACCATAGCCAAGGCAGTTGTCCAGCTGCAGGTGGCCAAGAAATTGCGCGAGGCGACGGAGCAAACGCGTCCACTTTGTCAGTATGCGGAGCATTCCATCGAACGGCTGCACGAGATTGCCCGCGGCATCAACGCCAAGTGCGACGACATCCATGCCCAGGTGGAGAGCTACATGAATCGCTACTTTGAGGCCTTGCAGGCACATCGCAATACGCTGCTCCAGCAGATCAGTCGTGCCAGGGAGTCCAAGGTGGAGCTGATACTCCATCAGCAGATGGAACTGGGTGAGCATCGGTTTGAAGCACATGTAAATTGTCAATTGAAATTTCAGAAGAGTTCCAGAAGAAATTGACAAAAATAAAAAGAAAGATTTATTTTTTTAAATTTTTAGTCACAAGTTTCAACTTTAAATCTACTTCCTAATCCGTGACGTCCGGTAGCTCAGTGGTTAGAGTTGCGGACCTGTCACATAAGTAGAACTTCCAGTTTGAAAAAAAAAACTGGGTTCGATTCCTCCCTTCAATGTAGTCAATTATGTGTTTTTAAATTCTTCGGAATGAAACGCAAAAATATATATAAATATACATACATATATAAAAAAAAAAAAAACTTCCTAATCCACACTGTTTCTTTCCATAGGACAATAATAAGAAAGTCAAAGTTAAAATTTCGACTTTAAATGTATCAACACTTTAATAATTGGTCTTGCTATTAAACTGAATTCTTGTTATTGTTTTGTTCTAACTATCCTCTTCAAGAATAGCATCGAAAGAGAGAATGTTATTATTTTTGTTATTGCAGCGTGAGCAACTTGCAAGTAGAGCAGTCAATAAAAAATTAAAAAAGCATTTAAAACAAAGTTATTGTGCAATGGAAGGGATTAATATTATAAATAAAGGTATTAACTATATACAACAAAAAGTATAAGAATGTTTTTCAAAAAAATTTTTGCTAGTTTTTTTTATAATTTTTGCGAAAATCCTAAAAATTACTGTTTTTACCCTTTTTTCATACTTTTCACAAAATAAGGGGCTTTTTAGCAATTTTCAAGAAAATCATAAAATATACTAGCAAAAATGTCTTTTTTCTTTTGCAGTCACCCTTAGAATTGTTTGAAGAATTTTTTTTGCATCAAAATATTTTTTGTAAAAAATCGAGGAAAAAAGTTGAAAAAATAGACTTTTTTTTTAATTCAAAATTTTCAATGGGTACTTAATGGGTTAAGGAAAGTTTTGCATCATTCAAACGGAATTTAAAAGACCTTTCCAAATATATTTTTATTTATTGTGAAAATTTGACTTACTTATACATATGTATGTATACATATGTACAAAAAGGTAACCTAACCTCAACTTTTAAAAAGCACATGTATTTTGCTAGTACCCGACTGATGCCGCCGAAAAAATGCAAGATGCGTTGTTTGCTGTAGTTTTTTGTTGGAGTTGTCTTTTGCTGTTGTTGTGTTTTGTTGTTGTTTTCAACAAAAACTCGATTTTAGACTGAATGTTCCTATGGCAGCTATATGATATAGTATCCTGATTTTCACTAAGCTCGCCCTGGTTATATAAAGTTGTTTTTAATGAAGCATTTTAAGGTTGCGTTGCAATATAATAGAAAACAAAAAGTTTTCCATACAAACACTTGATTTCAGACCGATCGTTCATATGACAGCTATATGATATGGTGATCCGATCCGACTGATTTTTATACTTCATCTTACTATACAATTTATAACAAGTTTGTGTTAAGTTTCAAGCCTCTACCTCGACTAGAAGTATTTTTGGCGCCCTCCCCATACAACAGAAACCAGTGTGCAATCGTGTATTTCAAAAATTAAAAATTTCTAATTTTTAAAGTTTCAACCTTTAACACTTTAACTTCTTATTATCCTTGAATTTGCTAGAGAAACGCACGCAGCAGGCAATGGATGCGATTCGATTTAGCCAGGAGCTCTGCGACATTGGAGCCGATGTGGAAATTCTCAGCTTTGCGCGGATTCTGATGAAGCGTTTCGAGCACTGTCAACAGTTTAAGCCGCCAGTGGACCCCAAGGTTAGCCTGCCAAATCCTAAAAGTGCACAGATCTTCATTATCATCTTAATATATTTCTAGATTTCGGATTCATTGCATTTTCTGGCTAAGATCCGAGCACCTGGCACCAAGGAACAGCATGATATTCCGCTGTACGGCATTATAACGATGCAAACAGTGGAGCCATCCCTGTGCACGCTGCAATGGGAAGGCTTCTCGCAGCTAAGGCTGCACAGGAGGGTGGATCTGTTGCTGTTATCACGGGATGCAGACGGAGTGGCTTTGTGCCATGGTGGGTTAGAGATTAACTGCATGATTAAGTACAAGGATGCGAGTGCCAAGTTTCTGCCCATCGATGTGTCGGATCATCGTGATGGCACCTATAGCATCTCCTTTACGCCGGATACGCAGGGCACGCTCATATTGACGGTCAACATAAATGATCGACAGATCAAGGGCAGTCCCTACACCTTTCACTCCCGCCAAGTTCGCCCGCACACGGGCATCTTTCACTGCTGCTCCTTCTGTTCCGGCAAGGGTAGCAAGAGCGTCAAGTGCTCCTGTGACGGCCGAATGCCAGGATACAGTGGCTGTGGCCATGGCCATGTGGGACATCCGGGCCGACGCCATTGGTCCTGCTGTGGCAATGTGCTAGAGAACTCTGAATGCAGTGTGGCGAACAAGCTGCTGAATACATAAATAAGTATTTCCATCTGCTCAGCATATGGTGAACACATTTGGAGGACAATTTAAGAGATACATTTATTTGAATGTGGCTTATTCATGACAGAAACTAATAGTTTTTTAAAAATACAGAAAAAAAAAATGTAGTTTGTCTCCATTTTTACACAAATTTCATTTTGTTCCATTATTAAAAATGTCAATTTGTTGGAAAATGTCAAAAGGAGAAAGAAATACATAATTTTGTGCAATGAAAACAGACTTCTAGATTTGGATTTAATCTTCGTTGTCCGAGTACCAGGAGAGGCGCTCCTCGTAGAAGCGTATTACCATTTGTGGTATTTTGATGTTGGCCACTGTCGATGGCACCATCTCGGCCTGATCCACGCCTTTGAACTGAATAAGGAATGTGAGGCGACCATTGTTATCGGATGCGCCCAATATTTTTTCAGCCTCCAAGCCACGATCGAAGCCGGTCGCGCCGCCCTGCTTTGGATCGCCGCTGTCGTCTGTCTCTGTTCGCTTGGATTTTGCAGGTCCAGGTGCTGGCTCCTCGGACTTACGTTTGCTACTGTTGCTGGTGGTGGCGCTGGTGCGACCCGATTCCTTGACCTTGGGGCTGACGGTGGGCCGATCTTTTTTGGCTGTGGCTGTTGAGTTGGCCTGTGCGAAAAAGAAGGAACAACGCTTTAGTCGAGAGCGCAAATATTTTCTTTTTTTGTTTCTAAACTAAACTAAACGAGATTTCAAAAAAAGTTTAAAAGCAGGTTGTTAGTCTGATGCTTCAACTTATAAAATATGACTTCAATTACTTTATAAATATTTTTCCAATATTTTATAATGAAAAACTAAAAAGTGAACCAAAAACAATGCCACAGCTTATTTCAAGCACTTACGAAAAGTGCACCAAATGTACCTACCTCATCCTTTCGGGACAGCTCATACTGTTGTATTAGATCTTGGCAATCAAGATTACCCTCGGGCTCCCAAGTGTTTTCGGTCTCAGCATAGCCTTTCCATTTGAGATAGTACTCCACCTTAAGAGTAAGAGGATTATTAACAATCGCTGTACAGTAATCGCAATAAAATGTTGTACAGACCTTTCCCTTTCGGACGCGACGATCTAATATCTTCTCAACAGCATATTCCTCCTCCTCTTGCTCAGCCCCGGAGGATGCATCGTTGCTTTCGCGGTCCGTCTTCTTTCCCATAACTTAAAATTTTGTGTGCTGAAAAAAAAGGCGCAGAGTTTTACATATGTAAGTATGTATGCATGTATGTTTGCAAGTATACACTTAAATTTGTGCACATTTCAAAGTTGCCGATTGCGCACTTTGTAACAAAACAACCAGTATAGCTTACCACAAACTAAAAATTTGAAATCACTGTTTATAAAACAGATTAAATATTTATTTCTCCTAAATTGTTTGGGCAGCGCCAAATTAATTCGAGAAATCAGAGAAAAGTGCGCGTTCCAGCGAAATGCGATGCCGCCGCAAATAAGTGTTGGGTTGGTGAACAAAAAAGAGTTGCTCCCTAAAGTGAGCAAGTGAACATGTTCCTTCCAAATTGCTCACTTGCTCAGTTGCTCAGTTTGGTTCATCCTTCCTCAGGTTGTTCTGCTTGCTCTGCTTTTCTTATTCTTCATTTTCTTTGGGCTCTGAATTCTGCTAGGACACTTTGTGTAGATTCGTTAGCTCATTTTGGAGAAAAGCATAATAAAGAAGTGAAGGGAAATAAATACATTCATTATTTCACTTTTTAATTTGATTGTTTGTCATGAAGGGAATATATTATCATTATTTTATTTTTAATTTTGTTACTTTACTTTTATGTACATGTAATTTGAAATGTATGAAATGTATAACGTATGAAATTTTTGATTTGTTGAGTGAGGGACTTAGAACAGTGAGCCACTGAGCTAATGAGCAAGTGAGTAACTGAGCAAGTGAGCGATCTGAGTGAGTTGACTTACCTAAAAAAAAAAAGAGCAAGTGAACATGTTCACCTAAATGAGCAATGTTTACCCAACACTACCGCAAATGCGATTGGTTAGTTATCGGCGTCTGCTCGAGAGCATCGATATACCGATAGTATAGAAAATAATTTAATTAGTGTTGGAATTGGTAAATTATAAAATTGGTATATTATAAAATAAAGATCAAAATAGTTAAATGTCTTTAAGATAATAATTAAAAAAAAAAACAAAAATGTTGATTTTTTAAAATATTTGAAAAGCATCGATACCATCTATTGAATCCATAAATATTTTTGCAGCCCTGTTGAGGAGAAGGAATGTCAAAAAGCCGACGCAAGTTATTATTTGCGCCAAATAATTCAGGAAAGTAATTGAGCTAAAATAAGACAAAATGCCGAGAATAAGCAAGAAAAAGCAGAGCTCCTCGTCGGACAGTGACAGCGGCCCAGACGATGTAAGTTAAAGGCGGCTTTAATGTGTTACTGAAACTAATCAAATCAATATTTGCAGCGTAATGTTCCGCCGCCAAGTAAGAAGGCCAAAGAGAGCGCCAACTCGAGTAAGAAGGATGAGCCGGCGGGCGGTGGAGATGGTGCCACCACTTGGACATTGGAGGGTATGCGTCAGGTGCGCATTAACGAATTTCGCGGCAGGAAAATGGTCGACATACGCGAGTTCTACGAGAAGGACGGAAAAGTCTTGCCGGGCAAGAAGGGTATCTCGCTGTCGGCTTCACAATGGAAGAAACTACTCGCGATTACCGACGAT
Source organism: Drosophila subquinaria (assembly GCA_037043405.1). Classification (NCBI taxonomy): domain Eukaryota; kingdom Metazoa; phylum Arthropoda; class Insecta; order Diptera; family Drosophilidae; genus Drosophila; species Drosophila subquinaria. The sequence goes on from JBAMBL010002777.1 coordinate 33,389, forward strand.
GTGACGCGTGCCCTTGAGCAGTGAAAGCAGTAAACAAAACACATTACTCATAGTACTAAGCATTTTCTATTGGTCAAACTACACACTTATATACATGAAAATAAACATTAATCATGTCTAAACATATTTTGATAAATTTAATTTAATTAGTAAAAAGCATTAAAAGTATACAGCTAGCAATACGATGACGGTTATTAGAACCAAAAACGGTAGCCATGTCTTAATGAAGCCGCAGATTCCAACATAACGGCCGCAGACAAACATCCAGAAGCACAGAATTACCATATTCCAACTGCTGCCGTCTTTGTAGTGCATATTGTTGAGGGCCGTCGCGACATGTGAGTGACAATTGTCACAAAACAAGTTGTGAGTGCGCGTGCCGTAGAGTACAGACGCCTTGGAGACACCCTCGTCCCAGGCATAGGAGCCGCCGTCGACATTCTTCGGATGCAGTCGCAAATAGCGAGTGGGACGGCCAAAGGCCATATTATCTTCAGTAACTAAATATGGGCCAGCAAAGTCCCGGATGACGCCATTGGCCATGCAAATGCCCATGTGTCCAATGAACGGCAGTATCCAGGTTAGCACCGGTATCGGTGTCCAAACAATGCAGTAGGGAAAGCGATCCAAGTCAAAGTCAATGGGCGGCAGCCTCTCACGATCACAATCTCCACCCACGCCCATGTTGGCCTCCACGTCCTCTGGTCGGTGCTGCTGCTGGTTTCTGGGTGACGATGACGACGTCATATTAATTGGTTAGTAAATGGAATTCACAGCTAGCACGACTCACTAAATTGCCGCCGTGATAACAATATGCGTCTACTCGAAAATTTTCCGATTATCACAAATGGCTGATAACGTCGGAAAAACTCACACATACATATAACATTTTGTTTACAAAGTAAACGCCTATCGATATCGACTGGTATCGATACTATTTCATATGACTCTGAAACAGCTGAGTGCAGCTACAGTCGCACGTTCCTATAACGGAAAAAAGAATTGAATTTTTATTTTGTTTGCAGCTGAATAAATGACGTCAAGTTGAAAGCAACTGATAAGTTTATTACAAGCATCAAAGTTCAAATACTAAAGGAAGGGGAATGAGCAGCGTCTGATGGATTTCGAAAGAAAACACTATACGGGGGTCAAATCGTACTAAAAGTAGAACGCAAATCAATGTGCTAATAGCGACACAATTAGACGGTTTTAGAAATAGAGCAATGACGCAGGTATATTTAAATGGTGCAAGAGATGAATTCAATGTGCGGGAGCAGACAGTTTAGGTAAGAGAACGATAACAATGCGATATTGTATGTATGCAAATGTTTATGGATATTATTTATGCTCACTTCTACAGATTTGTCGATTCAGGAGCTCATTAGAGCCGCCACAGAGGCAGAAATAATGCATACTGTCCGTACAGTAATTTTGCAGTTGGCGCTGCCCTTCGCACCACCGATGGCTCCATCTACACTGGCTGCAACATTGAGAACGGAGCTTATGCTGCAAGTATCTGCGCAGAAAGGACGGCAGCCGTGAAGGCTCTTAGGTGAGAAGTCCTTGAGTCCTTGTGCAATCGTTTCTGAATTGTGTCTTATATTTTAGTGAAGGCAAACGTGAGTTTGTGGCCTGTGCCGTGGTTGCCCAGCAGGACACCGGATTCACAACGCCCTGCGGTGTCTGTCGACAGTTTTTATCGGAGTTTGTCAGCAATGGCAAGGACATACCGCTGTATGCAGCCAGGCCAAGCAGCTTGCCACTGCGTGTCCTGTGCACCAGTGTGCTGCAATTGCTGCCCAACGTATTCAGCTTTCAAAATGGATCGTCCAAATGAAGCATAGTCGCATCTTTCTATAGCAAAAGAAACCCATGTGCAATATATTAAATGTGAATACCCCATTTTGTTCTTGGTCAACTGTAAAACTACCCCCAGTTGTTGTCATGTGTAATTGTTAACTGTATGTATGTTTAATCGTCTATTTCCATTGTATTGTCTTGTGTATGCTCTCTCTCTCTCTCTCTCTCTGTGTCCGAAAGCGTTATCAGGCACAGCTGCTAGTGAATTTGTCGCTCTCGGCCAATGTTTATTTTTGTGACAAACTCAATTTCTAGTCGAGCCCACAACTGATCGTCAGCAAATACCGTCCATTTGCCGTCGGACGTTCGGAGTAGGAACACGGAACCGCTCACACAATTTTCGTTCAGGTTTTTTTGTTGTGGTTTTCGGCACATACATAATTATAAATAACAATCCGTCTCCATCTATTGAACAATTGATTAATATTATTATGACGCATCTGCTAATTGGCTTTTCCCAGCCAGAAATTAAAGAATCTGTCGCCAATTTCGGCACTCTAGGTGAGTCCAACAATTAAGGATATCAGCCTTTGTCACTTATGGCCACGTTACTTGCAGATGCCACGGCCAAGGAGCTGCTTCTCAGCGCACACGCTGTGCGCCAGCGCGCCTATGCGCCCTATAGTAATTTCAAGGTCGGTTCCGCCTTTCGAGCGACTCCGAGCAACATTATCTTTACCGGCTGCAACGTTGAGAATGCGGCATTCACGCCAACAGCTTGTGCCGAGCGCACGGCACTTACCAAGGCCATTAGCGAGGGTTATCAAACGTTTTCGACGGGTGCAGTTGTAGCTTATGCACCGGATGTCTTCACCTCACCTTGCGGCGTCTGCAGACAGTTTATCCGAGAGTTTGCCGGCAGCACCGATATTCCAATCTATATAGCACGAGCCATAGCCGACCGATCTCCAGAGCAGCCGTTCCTTGACGACGATCCCGTATTGTGCACATCCATTTTTAATCTATTACCAAACAGTTTCCACACTTACTAAACCTAATCGGGCGAAAGAGAGAGAGAGGGTTCAAGTTTAACTCAATCCAAAACTTTTCTTATACAAGTATAATATTTTATGGGTATTAAAAGTGACCAAAATAAAAAAAATCAATAACTACACTAGTTTACAAAATTAGTGACTTTATTTTTTAATTTTAGTAATTTTACTGCCACTCATTTAGTTCGAGTTAGAGAGAAATTTGAGTTATAGAAGTTCGAGTTATGGAAATTCAACTGTATTTTTAATTCTTATAATTAACTCATCGCACATATTTTAAAATTATATCACATTTAGACAAATTCGGTTACGTCTATAAACAGATAAATGGAATTTAAAATCATTTTATTTTTCATTTTATTCCATGTGCAAATTTAAAATTAAATTTATTTAATGAGAATCCAGAATTCACCAACGAATTCCCCTTAAAGAAAAAGAAATTTTCTTCAGCTGTTACCAAACAAAAAATTAATAAAATACTTTTGTTAAGTGGTGTTATCAGACCTTATCATTATGGCAAGAGTTGGAAAATCTAATCAATATGCTGCTGACTCGAATGATGACCCCCAGCTAATAAATCATGTTTATGAGTATAAAATAATAATAAAATCATTTGATACGACACAACGACTCAGTAGACGAATCTTTGGATGTCAATAAAATTAGTATTAGGGATTACAAATTTTCATTATTCATTAATAATCTTTTCGGCGAACGAAGTAGTTAGGAAAAATTTGACGTTAATTTTAAAAAAAAAATGTTACAAAAGCGAAAGGAACTCAAGAAATGCATGAAGAGCCTTGATGAGCTCCAGAGGGAGCTCTCCAAGCGACAGCGGCACAAGAAGCTGATGTGCTACATGAACAAGCTGAATCAACTCCAAAAGGAGGTGGATAAGCGTCAGGGACCACAAGACGGACGTTTTCCTATCGGGGAATCCCCCAAGCTGCCGCATCCCATTAAATGTCACGAGTACACCATTCGATTTGCCGATCTGGGTAAATAACAAATAAATATTAAACTATGATTTCATTTAAAAATCAACTCTGGCTTAGATAATTGTGGTCGGGAACTGGTGGAGGATGCTCTCAATGCCCGTTGTAATGCCTACGCGCCCTATAGTAATTTCAAGGTTGGCGCCGCTTTTCGCACCAAATGTGGACGGGTCTTCACGGATGCAACGTTGAGAACGTTGCCTTCTCGCCCGGCTGCTGTGCGGAGCGAACGGCTCTGGTGAAGGGCATCAGCGAGGGCTTCAAGTGCTACAATGCTGGCGCCGTGGTGGCATTTCACGAGTCCGGCTACAGCACACCATGTGGCGTCTGTCGACAGTTCATACACGAGTTCGCCAAGTCGGATATACCCATCTACGTGGCCCAGGCTCCTGAGCTGAGCACCAAACTGCCTGCTTTCGATGATGACGATGAGGTGTTGGTCACATCCATCTACAATCTGTTACCACATAGCTTTACCACATTTAATGACAAAACATGATAAGACCTAACTTTGTTAAGTGTCTCTACATATTCTGGACATATTTTACAAAATATTTGTTATCCATAATTATCTGAAATAAAATTGTTATAGCGCATGTATCTGATATTTTTTTTATTGACATTTACTTGACCACTTTCATTTGCCTCATAATTTTATTTATTTTAGTTAAGCTTAGTTTTATACTTCCTAGTAGTACAAGACATTAACTGATAAACTAATGCCCATGTCAGCAAGCTATATCTTTAGATTTTGTGAAAAAGGTCTAGAAAAAAGAGCAAAAAAAACAGTACAAATTTGAAAAATTTTGAAAACAAATTTAGCATTACAGAAATATGGAATTTTCTGATTGAGAACTTGAGTTATAGTAGACAGAAATGGGTCGATGGGAAAGTCTTAAAAGGTATATAGATGGAAAGTTACACAACATTAACTACTATTATTACATATAACTTTACTTAATCGTAAAAAGATTTGACCAATAGAGAGGTGGTAATGGCTTTTATTTGGTAAGTGTGTAGGTGGTAATGGCTGCTTAAAGTTTTTAAGCAATGTAAGTGCCTAAAAGCATGCAATAAAAATATTTAAAATTTGTTTAAATAAGTAACGGGTATCCGATAGTCGGCAGCTCGACTATAGCCTTTCCCAATTAAATTAAATTGCGTGATTCTGTTCGATTTAAAATTGCAATAGTCTTTAATCTTTAAACTTCTAAACATATTTAATAACTGGTTGTCCAGATCCATAGACGCCATACTCGCTGAGGGTGGCAAAGGGAGTCACCGGCTCGTGGACCAGAAGAGGCTTTATATCGGTCGTATCGTACTCGATGCATTCCTTGTTGAGCTTGGGATCGAGGTAGTTCGCCTGCACCTCGGTCACCAGACCAGTGTGTGGTACACGCTTGATCTGGCACTCGTACTCCAGGCGACGCTTCGTGCACTCCGCCGCCGCTGATTCATCGCACATGACCTCGTCCGCTTCACGAGCGATGGGCACGACAGCCGGCGAGTGCTGAGCCCAGTTCCAAAATGTAATGTTATCGTGGGCCGCAACGCTTGCTTGGAGATCCTCCGGCGACATGCGGACATAGGATAGATTGTAGGTAGTGGCTCCCGGATCCAGATACTTGGTATAACCGATCTTTGAGCGATCTATGGTCACTTTGATCGGCTCAACCGGTGTGGGCATCTGTATGGGCAGCGGATCCGCCTCAAACGGCAGCTCCGTATACGTATACGTGTCCTGACTAATGCTCGTCATTGGCTTGATCTTGCGCTTCACGAAACGCAGGTTGCCCTCCTCGAAGCGCTTCATGAACTGGGTCTTCATGTTCAGCGAGGGATTCCTCAAGATGTACGGATCACAGTACTGCAAAGATAATTTATTTATTTATTTATTGTCAGGCTAAAAGCATCCGACACAACAATTAATTTAAATTTAAACATCAAATTAAAAAAAATATATATATTTAAATTACAAAATAAATGAAAATTAAAATTTAAAACTCTGGGGAATCTAAAATGAAAAAGTAAATGATTGGCCCAAAATTTGTTGCTAGAATTTGGGAAAACCTAGAAAACCCAACCAGACCAAAATGATAATAAGTATTAAGTTGGTTAGACTAGTTAAACATGATAATATAGTTAATCAAATATAATATCAATTTTATTAAATTAATAAATTGGCAAAACCTCTCACAGCTATTTTGCTATCCAATTTAAATGCAGCTTAAAATAAAAGGTACTCTTTTTTTTAAATTCACGGGTATTTCATGTAAAAAACTTGTATAAATACCGGCCAAAAGATCGTCAATATTTTAATTAAAATGTAAATATACAAAATAATAAAATGGTGTACCATTTTAAATGTATTTTTTTTTTAAAGTTCAAGCAAATTAGTCTAAAAACTAACGACTAACATTTTAAACTGTGTGTTTTTAGATAAATAATAATTGACTTTAAGGAAGCGGTTAGAGATGATTTTATGAAAAAATTAAAAAAAAAAGCTCATAAATTCCAGATTTTTAAATTTAAAGTAAAACGTTTTTTTTTTTTAATTAATAAACAATTTTTTTGAAAAAATTGAAAAAAAAAACCTTATAAATTCAAGATTTTTAAATTTAAAAATAAAATTTTTTTTAAATAATTCTTTTTAAAAGTTGTTGTTTCTCATACGAATCAGATGATGTTGCTCTTCAATTAAAAGAATAACTCACCTTCCATGTATAGTTGTCGGCCACTTCGGATAGCTGTTTATCGTGCATCAACTTATCGCGGACATAGATGCCCTTATTGGTACACTCAACGGGCGCACTGAGCTTGTTGCCCAGCCGGGTGTCCGTAATGTGGCGATGTCCACGATAGGTTGATGTACGCCAATCCGGCACTCTTGGCCCCGCCGGCATCTTGGCATCAAAGCAACCAAACTCATCCATGATTTCAATTAACTAAATCCAAGAATCTCAAAATGTATGAATAAATGCAACGATAATTTTAAATGAATCTATACGGTTGATATGGCAATAATTTGGAGCGTTACTTGTTGCTAGTTGTCCTGGCTACGAGCGTCGAGTTCCAAACAATAAATGCCAATAACAACAGAGCCGATTACCAAATTTGTTGACAGTTTTCGGACAGGTTGTTGTATATAGTTTAATATATTTAGAATTCAATACTTGTACATTAGTAAAGTTGATAAAGGAATGCTCGTTATACCATACATACATATATAAAAGCGATTTGTTTCACAAACAAAATCATATTCGGTAATCTGCATGCGTATATAAATACAATGCGATAGCTATACATATTTGTAGATTGTAGATAGTAATGATAATAAAACTGTTTTGCTTAGCAATAACCAATTAATTTACTCCATGGGGGCTTGGCTAAAATTGTGTGTAAACAAGGTGCAGGCGATAATTCCAGATCATCCTCCACTCAGGCAATTTCCTTAAGGGCCAACAGCGATTGACGCAAATAGTCGTATTGGTTCTTCGCATGCTTGATCTCCAGTTCCGACAACTCAACGAGACTGTAAAAATAGTGAATAAAATAGTTTAATTTAAGTAAGATTTAAGTAAGTTATACGCCCAGACACTAACCTCTTTTTGAATGCAGCCACACGTCGATTACGAAAGCCAATCAGCTCCTCCTTGCCGCAGGCGGACATGGATTCAAACTTCTCGCAAGCCTCCGCCTGTGCAGTTTCAGCCTGAATGGAAAAGGCAAATATTAGCAGATGAACGTGATAAAGTCTGGACATAGCAAAAAATGCATGCTAAGAATTACGAATGTAAATATAAATTATGTGTATAATAACATGCGGCAATTTGTGTCTAGATTTTTTGGATTAGAATTACGAGAAACTAGTCTAATGTGACCAATTGATGTTAACGATAAATGCCAAATACCTCTTGCACCTCCAAAGGCTGCAGCGGAAGACACAACAACCACACGCACCGAGAGAGAGACACAAAGAAAGAGAAATGCGAGAGAAAGAGCAGTGTGAAGTGGTGAATTCGTTGAATTTGAATGCAAAAGTTTAAAAAAATGAACCAAAAATTAAATTGATATATGCCGTAAAAATTATAAAGCACTTGTTGAGCTCAACATTTGTTGCTTTTGGATTGTAATTAAAGAAAGGTAATAAAGGTCATCGGCAAACCGAAGATTTCATGTCCTAGCAGACGTCAACTAACTTTTAGTTTTATGTAAATTCCTTAAAAGAAGTAAACGGACAGTTGTTAATTCAGTTTTGTCTGCTAGGACATCAGATTAGAATTGCTGCCAAGCACCGTGAGCGTGAAAGAATCAAAGATTGAAATGTTAATTGCTGCCACTCTCGAATAAGCTTTACCGCATGTACATCTTTATTCTTAGAGCGCGCCTTCTCCAAATTCCGATTGGCCGTCTCGTAGGCCGCCAGACAGCGCAGACGACGAATCAACAGCGCCTTGGCTGCATCACTATCACGCTGATAATAGCGCAGGGTATCGCCCAACTTCAGATCCTGATCGCTGGCCACCCGTGTTTCCAGATTCTGTTGAGAAACATTCAGATTGTTAGAATATGTCTGTATGTGCAATTGATTCACTTACCTTAATGCGTTCAAATATCTCCGCAGCCTTGGCCACAAAAGTCTCCACATTGCCCTTTTCTGTTGTCGAGAGCTGTGTCAAGGCATTCGATATCTTTTGATGTGAATCGCCCACATCCTTGTGACGCTGTGTCATTTTCTCAGTACGAGAAGCTGCCTCGCGCAAATGACCATGATACTCGGTAAGGAACTGCAACTCATTCTCAAAGAAATCATTGACATCGCGAACTGTTGCGCTCAAAAGAATCTCGTCGGTGGTCTTTCCCAGCGATTTGACGAATCCCCCAAATATGGCCATCTTCTTGCGTGGCTTGGCACACAGATCCTGATCGTACTCCAGAAACACCTTCAAGTGATTATCGATGCGAAAGACGGGATGACTGGCCAGCCGACGTAGGAATACCTCGTGCATGGCAACCGTTTTCTTGAACGTGGCCAGATACTCACTAAAAGAACATCGAGTGAGTTTTATGTGAAGTCTGTGAGATCATTTATTTTTTACTTACGCTTCCAATTCCGATTTCATTTTCTTAAACTCCTCCTTGGTCATGTTGCCCTCTCCCTCTCCCAGGCGCTGAAGTTTCTCGCGCGATGCATCGAAATCCGGTCGTGGCGGACAGGGTGGAATCTATCGCAAATTAGTATCAATAACTATGGCAAATCAAATGGTTCACTGTGCACTTACAATGTATCCCGCATAGTCTTCGTTCTCTTCAATGCGATCGTGCAGCCAAACGAACTCCTCGTGCTGACGCACCACGTTGTTATCCTTCTTGGCGAATCCAGGCAGCGTCGTGCGCGTATGCACAGTGAACTTGACTTTCTCCTTCTCGCTCAGTGCATCCGAGATCTCAACATGCAGCGCATTCTCGCCCAGCGCAGCAGGTGTCGCTGGTGCCGACGACGAACTGTCCGGCGAAGTTGCAGTCCCGCTGCCGTTTGTTGTTGTTGTTGTCGGGGCCAATGGATTCGGTGACGATATCTCCATTGTACCGCCATTATTGGCCAAGGGACTATTCAATATGTTTGACTCATCCGTTCCGTCCTATGTGCAAGCAATGCAGTAAAAAAGTATCATATACACATTCTAATTACGCCCATTTAACTGATAAGCAGCTCTTTGTGTACGCCTAACTTTCCCAATTATTCTGTGCTCTGGCAGTCGGATGCAGTTCAGCAAGTACTTAAAACTTGATTTACCTCTTACAATTTACTTACCATCATTTTGTATTCTGTTTTCTAAAAGCAATTACTTCAATTTTATAATAATTAATCTGTCTACGTTTGTTGTATTTGCGGTGTTGTCGACTTGGGAGTCACTGTAGGCAATGCCAGGGCTGCAAAAACATCGATGCAATTAATTGATGGTTTCCAAGCCGTGTGATGTATCGATATTTGGACCTAAAAGTTTTCTTGGCGCGCAATTAAAAAAAAATTAATTTGTTAACCACCAGGGAGTGAAATTATATAAATTTATTCTAATTAAAGCTAATTACTATCAATTGAACAACTTCAAAGAAAAATTAATGAAAAATATTAAATTTCTAGCTTTAAAAAAAATAATGAAATAATAAACACTGAACGGCAGCTTGTGACGCGGCGAAATAAGCGTACAGCTCGGGTGTTCAGTGTTGCCAACTTTGTTTTTTTAAAAATAGCTGTTTTGGACGGGAGGAACAGTACAAAATAGCTGTAAAATTAATTTTAAAAAAGCCATAAAAAAGCTGGGGCTTTAATTTTTTTAATTTCTGTATTTTCTTCCAAAAGGGAAAAGTGAGTGCACAAAATCGGTTGCTCAGAAATAAAGTGAGCCATTTGAGAAGCAGCTGATCAAAGATGTGAATAATTCCATCAATGCTGTACTCATTCTCCTGATTTTCATTATCATATGATAATCCTGTTCCTATCATCCGCAGGAATTCATTGGGAAGCTTATATGTGTAGCAGCACTTATCGAGTCTGCGCAAGCCATATCATAAGTGTACTTAAGAAGGATTGACTTGGTTAAGTATGTGCTTCGACTTTGTAACAATAATATATCAATGGTAGCCTGAGCCAGTCCTACAAAACTATTGATGCTCCCAGAATCATAGTAGGAATTGACATCTTTCCAAAATTTTGTAGAGCTGTCATCATTTTGCCATATCATAAAGTGTATTTTTTTATATTGGCTTTCCCTATACCTTGGCAGCTAAGGACATCCATTGGAAAAATCTGAAAAAAACATTTCAAAAACCAAAAAAGCCAGAATTCCCACTACCCGCTGTTTTCAAATTTTTCTAGCAATAGAAAAAATTGGTTATAGACTGGTTGCCGAGAAGTTCGGCAGGTTTATTAAAAACTATTTAAATACATTAAATTACTTATATCTGATAGAATACTGTAAGAATAAACAATCAATACACACATGGCTACAGTTTGCGTCGCCTTCTTATCATACGCAGATGGTGTGAAGACTCCGTATCTGTGTACAGAACTCAATTTGCTTAGGTCTATCGGCATATCAGCATATTGAAGCGTGCGACATAGTGAAACTATTTTATTGAACCATTCTAAACTTACGGTTAACAATAATCATATTAAACACATACATATT